>NQLW01000095.1:5295448-5327923 GCA_002312845.1 Kalanchoe fedtschenkoi
TCTTTATCGCCAATTCAGGTAAAAGGAAATTTTTTATGGAGTTTGGGTCAATGCTTTTTTTTTTTGAAAGCTTTCCTTCATTTTTCCCCTATGAAATTGTTTGACTCTTATCATCAACTTCTTTTTTTTTTTCATTTACAAAGGATAAATACAAAAAAAATATACACGCACCCAACCACAGAATTTAAATCTGAAATTTTACGATAAACTGTTGAAACCCTTAACCACTTGTCCACCACCTCAGCTGGTCATCAACTTCTTTTATACACAGACACTTCTTTGAGGATATCATGAGTCAGAGATTTAAGAGGTCGGCTGTCGCCATTGGAGAAAAGTCTGAGACCTGTGCATGTGTGATCATTTATGTGATGCCTTACTATAATTATATTTGAAAATTATTCATCAATTTTTGATATAATTTTTAGATTATAAATGACCAGTAGATTCAAAAGTCCAACCAATGTATTTTTTTGGTGTCCAATGGATGAAGCTTCGTAGTTGTTTCTTTACCCTGAGATTTTAGATATTAATATCACGGTGGTATTCATCTTCACTAATGAGATATCTAATATTTCCTTAATATCCTCTAATGAATTGAAATCAAGTGGAGGAGACGTAGCAACGACTCAATTAGGCGGGAGCTCCTCAAAAGTCAAAACATTTACATTGAGGGTGTGTTTGATTTAAGGAAAATTTGGTGTAAAGAAATTTTTGAGAGAAAATGGATTCCTTCATGAAATATATCTTATTTTTCTTCATTTGGTTAGAAATGAAAAATGGTGGAAAAATACTAAAACTTTCTTTATTTTCTTTCAATTTTTCATCTAATTTTTCTTCTCATTTTTCTCACAAATTTTTCTTATTATTTTCCATCAAATTTTTCCTGAACCAAACATAGCGTGAGAGTCAAATGTTTGACAAATATTCATAATCTCTATGAATTTTTAACATTTAGGGCGGGTTTGGTAGCAAGTACAGGATAAGAGGGTATTATTAGTACCAGCTAAATAATATCACCTCTTATGAAGGTATTATTAATCATTGTTCACAAAGGTAAAATTTGTATTTAGGATTATTAATACTAATCATTCAATCGTACCAAACACGTTACATCAGTATTAATAGTCCTATCACACTTTCAATACCCGCTACCAAACTGACCTTAGCGAATAAGTACGGTCAACAATTTTAAAAAAAAAATCATAAATTGAGTACTCAAAATCAAAGTAATATAAATTGAAAGTTTGCTAATGTAAACGAAGCACGAACAATCTAAAATGTAAAACGTCGTTACTTCTAACGGACATAACGAACCTGAAGCCACACTATATTATATCCCATGCTTTATTGTACTCATTTCAATATCATTGTCAATGAATTTGATTATTTCAAGCATGTTCGTATGGGCAATTAATAAAAAATTGACCAATTTTGAACATTCTAATATTATAATAAATTTATTTGTTATTTTTATTCGTCACTTAAAAAATATAATATGTATAAATTCATCAATAATCTTAAAAAGTTTAGCATTAGTTAGAATCCAATTTGTACATGTTTGGTATGATGGATTAAGAGATGTATAATATTAAGGGTAAATTACAAATACATTATCTGTACTTTCACCTGATTTCAAATCAGGTACCGTACTTTGTAATTTTTCAATTCAAGTACTCTAAGAGTAATTTTGAAACAAAAAGTATTACAATTCATGGGATTTAGTACACCAACACTATAAATCATATAGTCTATTGCATGATAATGAGAATCCACATTCAATAAGGTGAATTATAATATTTTTTTACTTTCAAAATTAGTCTTAGAGTACTCAAATTGAAAAATTACAAAGTACGGTACCTGATTTAAAATCAGGTGAAAGTACAGGTAATGTATTTGTAATTTACCCTAATATTAATTATGCTTAATAAATTGTTTGGTAGGAAATTAAAGAAAAAAGAATATTATGAGAGATGAATTAAATAATATACTCATAAATAATTGTGGGACAAATAATACATCTTACCAAATATGCATTTATGAAATTTGACGTGCACAATTACCTAGTGTGAAGTGTCATTATTCGCGTCACCAAACATTCAGGAGTCATAGAGAACTAGAAACTAGAGGGTAAAGAGTGTGGTACATGACATAAAAAGAGTTAGGTGTCGTTGTGTAAAATTAAGAGCTGAATGTTGAATGATGTATGAGAATCTGAATGGTCATGATCAAACCAAATCTGATTGCTGAATGATTTATTTTCATTCGGTAATTTATTTTTTTAAGTATCTTAATATATAATAATTTATTAATATAAAATTTAATTATAATTATAATTTTACAACATAAAAATAAAAATAAAATTTATAAATATGTTATAAAAATATTATTTATTTATGAAGTGTGTGATATTCTGATTGAAGAAATTAGCTGCGTTCAGCATTGATGTGATTCTGATTGAAGTACAATCCGGACAGAGTTGATTCCAGAAAAATATAAAAAAATAAAGAGATAATTATGATAATCGTATATATATTGGTAAGAAATCAATCAGACTTTCCAAACATTCATTAAAAGAAAAAAAAATAAGTACTCGATTCACTGAATGCTTAATATAATAAGATATCACCTCTAAATGGAGTCCAATAAATGCAACAAACAAGGTCCTACTTGTCTAAAAAAATCAAAACAGGATTTACGTTATACGGACATCCAAACACACCCTTATATAGTAACGAATCCGTCCCGGTCACACATGACATGACCCACACATTCTATTTCCTATTTCTTTTTAATAATAATAATAACTTATTTCCCTGAAAATATAAATACCTCAATTTTTTTATTTTTTATTTTGTTTTCTGCAGCGAAAAGCACCGAGCAGTATTTTGGGGGCCAAGGCTTCCTTCCCAGTTATAGAACGAAACGAGGTTCGCACAGCTGTTTTCCGACCGTGATTCGCCTCGGTGGATGCACCAGGAGCTCCCAGGTGTGATTCTATCAATGCATTTGTGGTTGTGAATTTCTTATGGTTGTAGTGGTTTTAGTGGTCTGATAAAGAGAGCTACTGCCTTTGATTGCTTTTTGTTGTTGTTGTTGATGATGCTGGTAGAGGGAGGAGTCTGAATGGAATAGTTTTGCAACTCACATTGGTGGTGGTGGTGGTGTTATAGATTAAAGATTCGATTTTTGGGAGGGGGTTAGGGCTGAGATGCACTTGGATTGATTAGATTGGTTTTTGATCTCGGCGCCCATGGTGTATGTGAGGGATTGTGTATGGAGGATGAGGTTGATGATTTAGTTTGGGGATAGGGGTGGAGCTGAGGGTGGTTTTAGACTTTGGTGAGAGATTTGATTTTTTTTTTTTGTGATTCGGGGGGTAAAGGCGATTGGCAGGGTTTAAGTGTTTGGTGAAAAATCTAGGGTTTTGGAAGATGGGGGAAGAAGAAAAGGTTTCGGTTCCTCAAGAAAAATCAGAGACTCCTTTTGGGGGTGCAGATGGTTCAGATGATGATGGCCCTATAGGATTGTTTTTGAAGATGAAAAAATCACGGAAAGCAAAGGAAGAGAAGATGGGATTGGGAGAGGGTGAAGTAAAGGTGAAGAAGGTTGCACAGAAAGTTAAAGAACCTGCAGCAGATCAGAAATTAGGTGGCATGGATGATACATTGGCAAATCTTAGGAAGAAACTGAGAGGTCCAAAGAAGGATAATAGATTTGTTCCGTCAGCATCAATTGAGCTATCTGATGAAGTGTCAGGGAAACTTGTGAATGCAAAGTCAACAAGTAAGGCCTTGGAAATAGGATTTGTGGTTGGGGATGAGAAGTCTGATGCAGTTGTAGACAGTTTCTTAGCACCTAAGAGGAAAAAGAAGTCTAAAAAACCCAAAACTGGATCACCACGTACAGTGCACACTGAAAGTGCACACGATGATACTGAATGTGATATATCTGGTGATAGGTTATTACAGATTGGTGAAACAGATATCGTATGTCGCAAAAGGGTGTCTAAGAATCCGTCTGGGGCAGCAGTGATGAAGATTCCGTCCTCTGCAGTTTCTCGAAAGCCTCAGTCAACTTATATTAAGAGATCCAAGAAGAACTTGCCCAATGACGTTACTGGTGAAACTGTGTTGATAGAAGTGAATCCGTTGGCTAATGGATTTGCTATTCCAGTATCTGCAAGTTATGAAAATTCTGATGGAAAGAACTTCGAAACAAGGCTGAATAAGCCAATTTCAGTTTCTGAACATAAATCTTGTTCTGCTACAGGCACATGTGCTACAACCAATATGAAACTTGATGTAGCTGTAGAAGCAAATGGGTGGGTAAATGAGACTCAAGCACAAACAGTTGAAGCTATTAGTTCATCCCTAGTTCTTGACAAAGATAATGAGACACTTTCCAAGTCAGACACATGTGCTGATGATGACTTTCTTGCCTCGACCGTTAACCCAATGGAACTGGAATATAACCGTGTGCTTAATGGGAATAATCTCAAAGAGACTATAAAAGTGAATAAACAGATGGATTCTCCAAAGGTTGTCCCTCATGAGTGTGCTGATGAAGAGGCTGATCGGGGTTCATCTCCATCCCCAAATATAGATCAGAGTGATTCCACCGACGCATTGTCTGATCTTGATCTTAAAAGGTCATCAGTTCAACGTGAAAGACGCAATAAAAAGAAGCGTAGGCACTGGGACATGGCTTATGAGGGTGATGCTGATTGGGATACCTTGATATCTGCTTATAATTATCATGATCGCAACAACGGATTGAAAACAAGAAAACGAGAAAAGATTGGAATATTTTTCGAGTCCGAAAATGGGGAAGCTGCTGCAATTGCTGCTGGACTGAAAGCTCGCAAGGTGGGACCTATTGAAAAAATAACGTTCAAGGAGGTCCTAAAGCAAAAAGGTGGTCTTCAAGAATATCTTGAGTGCAGGTTTGTTACAGATAACTATATTCCTTACGTGGCTTTTTCACCGACTATCAACTGGGCATGCATCTAGCAAATGTGTTGTCTCCCAAACCTTTTGAACTTATTTTGTCAATTCTTACTTCCATAAACTCCTAAGAAAGCGATTGCATATCATTTGCCAAAACATGAAAGTCATCTTAGGAATTGAACTTCCCCTTATGAATTAATTCCATGCTTACATCTCTGATGGTATTTAAGATTTAGTCATATGCTAACTATGTGATTGAAGTTGCTAACATCTTGATAAAAGTGAATAGCTTTGCAGATCCAACATAAATGTTTAGAGTGTCATTAATTTCCTTTCTAGTGTTCCAGACAAAGTTTATAGGTTTATCATCCATTTACGTGGCATTTTTGGTTTATGTATCGCGGGAATAAAATCCTGAGATGATTTCATGTTCATTCATTTCGATGATTTCAGTATCTTTATATTTTAAGTTGGAGAATCTAAACGTTGGAGTCCAAATTCAACAGCCTTTAGCTTGCAATGTGTACATCCGCATCGTTATTATCGTTATATATTCTGTTCGTTAAATAACCATTCTGCGACTTTGTGGTGATGTTTATAATTTGGTTCTTGTGCGAAGCTGACTGTTTTTCATTCTGACTCATTAGCCGTCTGCTGCTCCCTCTTATAGTTCTCATTCCCACTTATTATATACTGAGTTTTTTTTATAATGTAGAAACCATATTCTGGGTCTTTGGAGTAAAGATATCAGTCGGATTTTGCTTCTTTCTGATTGTGGTGTTACTGATGCCCCTTCCAAGGATGAGCATTTGCTTGCTCCTCTTATTCGAGAAGTCTATGCTTTTCTCGATCGAAGTGTAAGTCTCATTACTCTTTTCCATCTTTAGTCTTTATAAACGTGTTGTATTGAATATTGATTACCTTTGATATGCCAATGTTCTTATAAAACTATTGGTCTTTGCCATTGTTATGTTGCTATGCCTCCTTGCAAAACTCACAAATAAAGACTTCTGAACAGGGTTTCATTAACGCTGGAATTGCTATTGAAAGGGAGAAAAAAAGCCCAAATGTGACAGATAAAAATTACTTCATAAAGGAGAAGAGTTTTTTGAAACCGTTGGTGACATCAGTTGCTGATATGGAGGATTGTGTTTCATTTATCGTGGACAAGGTTGAGGATCGTAAAGCCCCCATGGAGGTAAAAGTTGAATATGTTGCTGATGATCAAATTCATGCACCAAATTCCACCAGAGGGACTAGTCTCCCTACTACAGCTGAGGAACCAGTCATCCTGCAAGAGTGCAGAGAATACTTAGCTAATGATCACCGAATTCAACTTACCAAAGATAGGAAGTCACCCAGGAGAATGTTGGACATGTACCCTATGACAACTAATTCTCACAAAGAGACATTGGATCAGCATTTAGACTCTGGACCTGAGGCAATTCGATGTCCTTCTGATGTTGGTCCTACTTCCATGAATTATGATGTCCTAAATCATCATGGTGATTGTGATTCTGTTGTTAGAAAGAGAGTGATCATCATTGGAGCAGGTTCAGCGGGCTTGAGTGCAGCACGTCACTTGCAGCGTCAGGGTGTTTCCGTCATTATTCTTGAAGCAAGGAGTCGAATTGGTGGTCGTGTCTACACGGACCGTTCATCTCTTTCAGTGCCTGTTGATATTGGAGCCAGCATCGTTACTGGGGTAGAAGCTGACGTGGATAGTGAGAGAAGGCCAGATCCTTCTTCCTTGATATGTTCTCAGCTAGGTCTTGAGTTCAGTATCTTGAACAGTGACTGTCCTCTTTATGATACTGTTACAGGTCAGAAGGTTCCATCTGATCTGGATGAGACTCTAGAAGATGAGTATAACAGCCTTCTTGATGATATGGTTCTTCTTGTTGCACAGAAAGGGCAACATGTGATGAAAATGTCATTAGAAGATGGGTTGGAGTATGTCCTTCGTAAACGTCGTGAGGCTCAGTCAGGAACAGACATCAGATTGTTTCTTCAAAAATTGAGGGGTAGTTGTTTTGATTCAGCAGGAGTTGGTGATGATTGTGAATCACCTGCTAACGAAAAGTCAAACGATGATATTTTGAATCCCCTTGAGAGGCGGGTTATGAATTGGCATTTTGCGCATTTGGAGTATGGCTGCGCTGCGTTACTAAAGGACGTATCACTACCTTACTGGAATCAAGATGATGTTTATGGAGGTTTTGGTGGAGCTCATTGTATGATTAAAGGGGGCTACAGCTCTGTTGTTGAATCTCTAGCAGAAGGTTTGCAGATCCGCCTGAACCAAGTGGTCACTGATATTTCATACAATATACCAGACTACCCTGGAGAAACTGGTCATGGGCCTAGCAGAGTAAAAGTGTTCACAGCAAACGGGGATGAGTTCTCTGCTGATGCTGTCTTAGTGACAGTGCCTCTTGGGTGCTTAAAAGCAGAGACCATCAAGTTTCAACCCCCCTTACCTCAGTGGAAGCGCTCTTCTATTCAAAGACTTGGATATGGGGTACTCGAGAAAGTCGTCTTGGAGTTTCCCAAAGTTTTTTGGGATGATTCTGTGGACTATTTTGGAGCTACCGCTGAGGAAACAAGCCAACGAGGCCAATGCTTTATGTTTTGGAATCTAAAAAAAACAGTTGGGGCTCCTGTTCTTATTGCCTTGCTGGTGGGTGAAGCTGCTCTAAAAGGACAGAGTTTGAACTCTATTGATCATGTAAACCATGCAGTGGGAACTCTCCGTAAGCTTTTTGGGGAAGACACAGTTCCTAATCCCGTTGCTTCAGTGGTGACTGACTGGGGCAGGGATCCTTTCAGTTTTGGTGCTTACTCTTATGTTGCCATTGGGGCATCTGGAGAAGATTATGATCTGTTAGGTAGACCTGTGGAGAACTGTTTATTTTTTGCTGGGGAAGCCACTTGCAAGGAGCACCCTGACACTGTGGGTGGCGCAATGATGAGTGGCATTCGAGAGGCTGTTCGAATACTTGACATATTCACAACCGGAGACGATCATACAGCAGAAGTTGAAGCCTTAGAGGCTGCACAGAGGCATTCTGATACCGAGAGGGTTGAAGTAAGAGACATAAAGAAGCGGCTTGAAGCCGTTGATTTGTCAAATGCCCTTTATGAAAGCTCATTTGATGGCACTCAAATTCTGACTAGAGAAGCTTTACTGCGGGATTTGTTTTCCAATGTGAAAACTACTGCTGGACGTTTACATTTGGCTAAAGTACTATTGACACTTCCTGCTGAAAAGTTAAGGACTTTTGCTGGAACTCAACAGGGGCTGACAATATTGAACTCATGGATGCTTGTAAGTACATTATGCGCTTAATCATCAGTCTTGCTGTGTGTTCTGTTTTGCATGTGTGGATGATAATTCCCAACTCACAATCACATGCTTGAAATAATACTTTGAAAGAGCTGAGTTATTCACCGAATTAGTGTTGTATTCACACTTAGTCTACTGAAGCCCTGAGCAAAGAATACTTTGAATCTTGACAGGATTCTATGGGCAAGGATGGAACTCAGCTTCTGCGACATTGTGTACGGATTCTTGTGCTGGTTTCGACTAATTTACTTGCAGTTCGTCTGTCAGGTAAGATTAAGTGAGATAATACAGGGCTCTTGCTGCTTCCCATTTGTTTTAAGACGTGCACAAATTGTTGTTTCAACAGCATTCTTCTACTGATCTATAATCCTGAAGGCGCAAGGCATTCATATAGATCATGATAAACTGTTTTGTTTTGGTTTTCTTTTTTGGTATCTTATTTGGCATCAGCATGAAAAACTAATGTAAAATGGTACTTTATTGGATATTGTGATTTGTGCATGCATTTCACTTTTCATTGAATATTTATTGAGTTGTTTTTCATTGTATTTTAACCTGTGATTCTTTAAGGATTAACGTTATATGAATATCAATGGTCTGTCTGCACATTACTTTTGCCTGTGGATGTGTAAATTGTAAAAGACATGGACATACATGATGCATGACCTTATTCCTCGTTTTTAATTTTGACTTGGATGCAGGCATAGGCAGGACTGTGAAAGAGAAAGTTTGTGTTCATACCAGTCGTGACATACGCGCTATAGCGAGTCAGCTAGTCAGTGTTTGGTTAGATATCTTTCGCAAGGAGAAGGCTTCTAATGGTGGATTGCAATTGCTGAAGCAAACAGCAAACGCATCAAAGAGCAGATCATTAAAAGGTGTGGCTTCTGGAAAGCCGCCTTTAAGAACACATCAAGGCACACCTGAAAGCTCGTTGATGGTTAAATCGACTGGCTGTCGTGTGCATCCAAATGCAAACAATAAGAAATTGAACAGCAAGATGATAAAGATGGAAAATGAGTCAAAGTCAGATATACTTTCATCAAGATCTGACAGTTCAACAGTTAGACTGGAAATTAAAGATGAGGAAGAAACTTATGTCATGTCTGAAGAAGAACAGGCTGTCTTAGCTGCCGCTGAAGCGGCACGGGCTGCAGCTCGCGCAGCTGCTGAGGTTTGTCTCCTCATATTCCTTGTTTAGTTGTCTTTAAACTTTTGAAACAGAATTGGAGTGGGTCTTGAGTTACTACTTGTGACACTGACAATCCATGTTCCAATGGTGATGTGAAATCTTCCTATAGCTATTGATGCATCATTGGTTCTCTGTCCTTGTCTTGTTGACTATGACTTATTTTTTTCGTTGCTTCTGCTTTGAAAGTTTCTTTATTGTGGTAAGTCACATTTCAGGCATATGCTTCGTCGAGTGTCAAATCGAGTGTGCTGCTCCCTAAAATACCATCCTTTCACAAGTTTGCTAGACGAGAACAGTATGCTCAAATGGATGAGTCTGAGTTCAGAAAGAAGTGGTCTGGTGGTGTTCTGGGCAGGCAAGATTGTTATGCGGAAATAGACTCTAGAAATTGCCGGGTCAGGGATTGGTCTGCTGACTTTTCTGCTGCTTGTCATAATATCGACAGCTCTGCAATATCTGTAAACAAAGCAGACTATCATAGTCAATCCAACAATAATGCTTACCATATGAACTTCCGGGAACATTCTGGAGAAAGTGCAGCTCCCAACCGTAATCTCTTTACAAAAGCTTGGGTTGATGGTGGCGATAGTGAAGGCCTAAAGGACTTCCATGCCATTGAAAGGTGGCAATCACAGGCAGCAGCTGCTGATGCTCATTTCTATCAACAGGCCATGCATGAGAAAGATGAGGATGGTTCCAACGCGACATCAAGATTGGTCCCTGAAAAAAATGAAGGAATGGCGAATGAGAGTTCTGTTTCACATCTGACAACAAACAAGCATTTAGACAACAGAGCTAAAGGAGCCGAACAAATGAAGCAGGCCGTTGTGGATTATGTTGCCTCATTGCTCATGCCACTTTATAAAGCAAGAAAGATAGACAGGGAAGGGTATAAGACAATAATGAAAAAAACTGCAGCAAAGGTGACATTTTCTGTTTTCTTTACCCCTTTTGCTTTTAAGAAATGAAATCTTTACATTGCGTAGCTTTTATTTAATTTTCTTGCCAACTTGTACTGTTTTACCAGGTTATGGAGCAGACATCAGATGCAGAGAAAGCAATGTCTGTGCATGAATTTCTTGATTTTAAGCGCAAAAACAAGGTGCACGAATAGTTGCTAGTCACTAGTTTTGTTATTTCTTTTATATGTAATCTCATACGTACATGCGTGGTGCATAAGTATGCACTGAATTCCAATCCTTACTAGAACCCTGTCTTATTCTATACCCTCATGTGTTGATAAATATCTGAAATTGCCTGCTTGTTTGTTTAAGGTTATATTTTATACCTAACCATATAATGTGTCAGGTTATGGAACTTGTTACATTGATATTGGCAGTGTTCATTTTTTTTGTGGAGACAAAGCTTTTGTCATCCGTTTATGCCATCTAAGTTTTTCATTGAATTACTTGCAGATTCGTGCATTTGTTGACACACTGATTGAAAGGCACATGTCTGTGAAATCTGCTGGAAACTACTAAGTGCATTCCAGGGTCACTGAGCCTGAGTTTTTTGAGTCTTTCTTGTCATGAATACATGGAGCCATTGAAATATCAGGACGGATTGCCAATTAGGTTCTGCAATTCAAGTTGTTCACATCCATTTTACAATAAATTATCTGGAAGTGAAGAGGCTATTTCCTTTATATCAAACATAATTTTGTTGAGAACTGCAGATAAATATCAGATAATTGTCAGCTACCTGTCTGAAATTGTGGGTGCTTGGGATGCTCTATCCTTCTTGATTTGCGTGGAACAGCGACTTGCCTTCTGCAGATAGTTGGCCGCACACCTGTAACTTTACTCTCATTGCTGGATAGCCTTATCCTAATTTAGTGCAGATTCCTACAGATAGACACCACATGTTGTTAGCTCTTTACATTTTGCTGTTGAAATATGTATATTGTAGGTTGGTTGTCCGCAACAGCTATATAGAGGACCATAACCTCTTTTTGAAGTCAGAAGTAATTTAACATTTCTCGGATTTGACATTAGTTCGATGCGGCTCTTTTATATTTACCTTGAATGCAAGTCCTATTTACAGAATAATTAGATGCCTCCCTTCGTACATGATTATCTTGTTTTTATGGAGTTCTTAGTAGATTTATACTGTATGCTATCTGTTTTCAGTTTGTGGCAGCTGAACCCTTGGCAGACTCACACTATGATTTTTATTTGACTGATATATACATGTCTGAATTGTAATGCTTAACACGGATCTCACATTTTTGTGGCTGTCAGGTTACCCCTATTGGTGGGATCATTTTGATCTCGAGAGGGATGATCTTAGTATGCCTTTTGGTAAGATATGCAGGAGGAAGTGTGCCATAAACAATGAACTAATGGCTACATATCAGTTTCGTGTAAGAAAGTTTCAGATAGGATATTTCAATGTGGATTCTGTTTCTTATATTTGCTTACCTCTTGTCGTCTGTGGACTGTTTACAGTTGGCCACATTTCTTTTCTCTGATCCCTGTAAGAAATATGCTGGTCGAGGCTAGGAGAACTATTCAGTTTTAGATATGTTCGTGATTCTCAAGTGTTCTCGTGATATTGTTGTTATTCTCCGTGCAGCTGAAAAATTGCCTTTACTTCTCCAGGTTGAGGCAGATGGCTGTGCATTATCGGTGGATTCTGGTTTGCACTTAAATCCTTCTGTTTTCAGTAATTAACCAACTTTAGTTCTAACATTTCAACGTGTTTTGTTCAGTGATATTTGTGAGAGTACTGCTGAGTTAGGCTATACGGGAAATCTTAGTTTCTAGAAGAGATGGCGTCTTTGGTTCTTCATGCTCAGGAAGATGTCGCTGGTGATGCTTTGTAGCTTATTTCTTATTCCGTGGCGTGCACTACAGCTGAGCTTTTACTGCAGATAGCTGTTAGAACATTCTTATTTTACTTATGCCTACCATGTTGTTTTTCCTCGTCTGCAGTCGACATACGTGCATCGGCTGCCATCTCCCTATTTCATGTCACAGGATGGTACCTTCTTGAGGTTTGTATAGCACTGCTGTTGTCCTCAGAAGTAAGAATCGTTCGCTCCAGCTAAGCTTACAGGAATGAGAGGTTCATGTCAGGTCCAGTAGATTTTGTACATTTCGTTATTGAGTTGTTCCACGCTCTGTGACTTTCTCATTCCCTTTTAGGGCGCTTGCTTCTTTGTTTTCTGGGAAATAAAACCTCTTGTAGACTTGTAGCAACTGAGCTGCTCATTTTATTGCAAATTTCATGAATCCAAAATTGGTCATGGCGATGTATTTTCCATTGTTTGTCATTTGCGTTTTTCGTTTCTGAGGGATTAAATGGTAATTTAATTAAGGGAAAAAACTCAAAATGGGTTTGAAAACTATCATCATTTACCTAATTGAAGTCTGAATTACCACGATTACCTAAAAAAAGTATAACGAAAAAAATTGGACTGGTTTTGAATGATGAGAAATATCAATTATATTTAAAAAAAGGATTAGGTGATTTTTATTTAAAAAATGAGTTTAATTTTTTATCAAATTTTTTATGATCATGATATTTCCAATTGGATAAATGTGATAATTAGAACTTTTTGGGTATTTCTCATTAATAAACATCGTTGAGGTGATTCTACAGTTCTGCGTCGCGATCAAACGTAACCAACGAATGATAAAAAGAGAATAGTTAAGTGAAAGTTTCCGATTCAGATTTCCGACATTTTTTCGAATTGAAATTCCACAGCGAACTGAAACTCGCACGCGCTTATCTCATTCTCAACACTCTCGTCGCCATTGACGATCTGCTGCAGGTCAATGCCGCGACTTTCCCTCATTTGCCGCCCATCTTAATTATTTCTGAGGTGAGGTGCTACTGTGCTAGTGAACAATTCATTGTTCTATAGTCAATGCAGTTTTAGAAGAGACCAGAATTTAGCTTTGTAGCTCTCGGAGGGTGAAATGAAATGGAAACTGGGCGGGAACTACATTTTGGTGGAGATTAGTGTATTGACTTGTGCTTAATTTTGCAAGGAGATGTCTGATGGTTTAGAGGATATGATTGACTTGGAGATTAATTTGATATAATTATTTTTGTCAAAGATGTACTTCGAGGAAAGGAAAATTAGAGGAAAAGAAAAATATGAGAAAAAATGAATTTCTCCTAAAAATTATTTTATTTTTCTTTGGTTTGGAGTGGAAAATTTTATAGAAAGTATTAAAACATTCTTTAAATTAAACAAATTTTCCTTCAAATTTTCCATCTAACTTTCCATTTAGTTTTCCATCTCTAATTTTTCCTCAAATTTTTCATTTCTTCAAATTTTCCCTAAACCAAACATAGCGTTAAGGATGCTAAGTTTTAGACTTAGAGCAACAATATGAAGGGATTGAGTTTTTGCAGTAAGAGGCCAGTAAGCCTTCACTGTGGAGTGATCCAGCTCTGGGACTACAGAATGGGCGATTTGACTGACAGGTACGATGAGCATGACGGGTCTCTCTCTCTGCGTGGTGTTCACTACCTTAAACTGCAACCTCTTTTTTTTATCTGGAGGTCTGTTGTTAGTACTTTTCAATTTTCGCCTTATTTTTTGTGCGCCATTTGTTATACACAGTGTGAGTTGCATCTGTGCCCCGTCTAGTTTGGATTGAATGACCATCATATATATAATGGTGCCATCTGACCTGAATCTTAGCTTGGTGTGTCCTCCACCTGATGACAAACACTACAAGTATAATTCTATGTGAAAAGTCGTTACGGTTTGGGAGCTGGCACCTTACTTTCCTGCATTGAGATGATATAAAGATAGTCATAGCTCACAAGATTTAAGTGTGGAATTACAACTTGTAGAGATGTTTATTTACACTTTTTGGGCACTTGGATTATATTCGCACGGTGCAGTTTCAACTTGAACATCCTTGGATAGCGAGTTCAAGCGATGATCAGACAGTTAGGATATGGAATTGGCACTTGTATTTCTGTCTTAACTGCACACTATCTTATCTGATAGGAGTTTATGTGGTACCGATCTTTCAATGAGATAGGGTTTCGATTTGGGAGGAGGAAACGTTGGTGATCTGACTATAACTGTCCAGGACGTTGCGCCTTAGCAATCGTTACACCTACTCCAAAAGTGTTATTGATCTTGCGGAAGCACGATCAATCTGACCACGAATGTCCTTGTACCTGCTAGTAATCGAAGAACAAGCAAGAACAAAATGAATAAGCAACTGAAATTGCAAATCTGAAATAAAAACAAGAGTTGGAATTTTAAAGATAAGTAAACGGACGATCTATCCGACACGCGCGAATACAGAAAAAACAAGCAACAGCAAACTTTAATCTAAACAAAATCCAATTGAAAAAAAAATATTACAACTATCTATATATAAGAAAGGAAACTAGGGCTTCTCCTAAGCTAATTAGGATTTCTATCACTAGTAAGATTAGAAAGCTAGAGCTTCTCCTAAACTAATTATAATTTCTATCTGATATGATTTGGACTAGTATTAATAAGCTCAGACACATAGTCCAAATTCTATTATCTATCTAATTTAAGTCCAAAGTGCAAATTTGTACTAAAAGCCCACAAAATTTATTTTGTGGATTCTGGTCAGATGGACTTTTGACACTTGGTTGGATACATTTGAAAGAAGATTTCAAAAACTTTTCAAATTTGACATGCGGCAAGCCAGCCCCGGATTTGAATAAATCTTAGGATTTGAAGTCGATTTATGCAGTGCGGTCACTTTAGTATCTCCTTTCATATTTTTAAGGACAACAAAATCATGACAATAATTTAGCAGCATTCAATCCTTAGAAAGATCTGTATGAACACTTAGGAATGAGTTCACGTAATAGTTTAATTGACGGACACGAGCTCGAGTAATTGGTCCGTGAACAGGAGTTACCGGACTTGTCAGATGTGTATCCGACAGATACAACGACTCCTCATTAGACAACGTGATGCCCTCATTACTATCATTTTGTCAGCCGTCAAATGTGCCTCATTTCATCCTAAGGAGGATCTTCTGGTTATGTCAGCTTCATTATATCAGACTGTTTGTGTTTGGGGTTGAAATAAAAAAAGTGCCCTCGAGAAAAAGTCCGCTGGCTCTAGAGATGACTTACTGCAGCTCAGCCAAATGAACACTGATTTTTTTGGTGGAGTTGATGCAGTTGTTTAGTGTGTGCTAGAAGTTCATGATAGGGGAGTTAACTGTGCTTCTTTCCGCCTACGCTCCCACTCGTTGTTTCTGCAGCAGATGACCCCGTAGTGAAGCTGTGGCGCATGAATGGTATGGATGCATGCTTTCCGCTATATTTATAATTTATTTCAATATCAGCTATGTGCCGCTAATATTTTGGATTTCTATTCATAATTGTATCTTTTAGATGTTTAGATTTCCCTTGGTTACTCGGTCTCTCTATTTCTTCATATATCTCAGACACAAAACCATGGGAAGTGGACCAGCTTGAGGGGGCATCTGAACAATGTTCCATGGGTAATATTCTATCCTAAGCAAGATATATTGTCCTCAAACCGGAATATTAAGGTATTTT
Organism: Kalanchoe fedtschenkoi; assembly: GCA_002312845.1. Classification (NCBI taxonomy): domain Eukaryota; kingdom Viridiplantae; phylum Streptophyta; class Magnoliopsida; order Saxifragales; family Crassulaceae; genus Kalanchoe; species Kalanchoe fedtschenkoi. Next base: position 5,311,458 of record NQLW01000095.1, read on the forward strand.
GAGTCTGGGATGGAACCAAGCAATCTGGAATTCGGACTTATCGGCGAGAGCATGTTAGATTCTGTTCTTGCAGTACATCCTGAGATGAATGTTTTGGTAGTTGGTCATGATAGTGGGATTATTGTCCTTAAGTTGGAAAGAGAACGTCCTGCCTTTTCGGTGATTTGGTGATTTTATGTAATCCCCATCGGTGGGCCTGATTCGTCTAGTTTCAATCGGAGCCCCCGGAACTCTCTCCCCCAGCAACTGAAAATGCTTAGACACTGATAGGGGATCTTATGAGCTTTTACAATATGCCAAAAGACTAACCGGAGAGTGGACTCTGCTCCAGAGGCAAGGATAGGTCGTGGAAGTTCCGCAATATTAGTTTCTCAAAACAGATTTGCTGTTCTGGAGAGGAGAACTAATCAGGTTTCAGTTAAAAACATCAGTAAAAGGATTGTAAAGAAGAGTCTCCTTCCAGTTGTCACTGATGCCATTTTTTTTTTGTAGCACTGGGAACCTGTTAAGCAGAGCTGAGGACAGAGTTGTAATGCCTTGACCTTCAATACAGGGTGGTCTTGTCGCTTCAAACTTGTTTTGTCTTGGTCGATTGACATGGAGACTGCTGCTGCTCTTCTGAGTAAGCTTTCTTTTCTATTAGCGAACAAGAAGCTTGACCATAGGTGCACTCTTCATGAAAAGATTCGTGTTCAGAGTGGAGCCAGGGGGTGCATGATAGTGGGGTATTCTACACAACCCTGCACCATATTAAGTACTGCCTTCCAAATGGGCATTGTGGAATCATTAGGACACTTGATGTTCCTTTCTACACTCTCCATCTTCTTATACATGTCGTTTAAAATTAATTTGAACAGATTAAGGTGAACTTAATGCTAGCGGTTGAACAAATTTAATGGGTGAGTGGTTGATGTTTTAAAAAAAAATTCGTGCAAAAAGTGAAATTGGTAATTACTGGTTATAAATGATTTTTGTATTGATTATGATAAAAAAATGATTAATGTTTGACATTTTAAGGTAGTTGTTGATATTAAATACACATTGAAAATTGTTAAATGACTAGTAAAAGCGGACAAAAAAATTCAGTTAAATAACATGTAAAAGAAGATAGAGAGAGTATATCATAAGTAGTTGGAAGCACTATCTGTTGCCTTGATTGCGTAGTTATTAAAACCGGACCGGACCGGCCGGTTCAACCGGTCGAACCGTGAATCGCTGGTTGGTTCAGTCCGGTTCCACTAAACTTACCGTTATGCATTTAGAACTGGGTTCAACCGGACCGAACCGGTGAAAACCGGACAAAACCAGTAGAAACTGGACGGTTTATCAAACCGGTTCAACATTTAATTAATGTAATTACCATCTTAATTAATAAAATTAATTATAAATCCTATAAAAACTAATATGGGCTTGCTAGGAATCTATTCATATATCTTCCTTCCACTAGAATATGTCAAGATTTGTGACTTTTTGTATTGTCACTTTAATATATATTTATAATTATGAGAAATCAGATCCCCGGTCGAACCGGTCCAAGCCGCCTGTTCAACCGGTAAACCGAGAACCGGAGCTCGCACCAATTCGACTCCCGGTCCGGTTTTAATAACTATGCTGGATTGAGATGGGAACATCATTACAGCTTATTCTTCAAATTGTTGATGATTGAGAATCTCAGTTAGAGACATACCCTTTATATGAAGCCATGCAATATTCTATTATGCACTGATGGATATTCCCTTTGGTGTTGTCCAATAGCATATATGAAAATCTGGTAACTACCATTTCAACCTATACGTTGACTGTTTGGCTTTATAGCTATATAAGTGTGACAGCTCTATCATCATCTTGCTAACTTCGTCTCACTAATAGGTTCTGGTCATGTGGTATTCTGTTGTCGCCTCTTTTTCCCTTCTGGGTTTGTTTCTTCATGTTGTGGAGTTCACTAAAGGTGGAATCACTAGTGGTTTTGTTCGATCAATAAACTATTCGCTGGATATGCCGTTGAACAGTGACGTGTTCCGAGCACCTCCAGGCTATAATGCTCCACAGCAGGTTAGTTTTGCTTTTGGGTTTCTGATACTTTTTTACCTGCTAGATGTTAGACAGAATGCCTGAATGAACTTCTGATTCCTATGTGGATATTTTTTTGGAGTCAAGATGCTAGTTGATAAATACCACTAAAGTCAGCAAGTTGGTTTCACCTATGGGCCCCTGATACTTTTATGCGCTATATGTTCGACTGAATGCCCAACTGAACTTCTGACTCCTGTAGAGATATTTTCTACGTCCAGAAGTCGGATTGATCAATACTACCATTCAAACTACAAAATAGTAAAATACACATGATAAGATAAGAATTTAAAATGTACAAACTTAACTCTCTATCATGCTGACTGTTGACATTGCTACTCACCAGCTGATAATGCCTTGACCTTTAGATGATGAAATGTGGTTGAATGTTTGGTACTTGGTTTCTCTTTATGTTCATAATTTCTGCTTTAATGTATACTTCATTTGGGTGGTTTTATATATTTTAAGGTTCATATAACACAAGGTGATCATGAAGGGAGAGGAGTCATTGTTTCATGGGTGACACCAGATTTACCGGGTTCCAACACAGTGCTTTATTGGGTTGAACGTAGCGAGAACAAAAAGTACGCCGAAGGGATTGTTCTCACCTACAAGTATTCTCGATACACGTCTGGTTATATTCACCATTGCAAGATCACAAATTTAGAGGTGCTTATTAGTGTTACGTAAGTTCTAAACTTGTCTAGTGGTCACTCTCTAACATGTGCTAGTATTGTTGTAACAGTTTGACACCACTTACTACTATCAGTTGGGTTTGGGTGCGGGCTATTCTTCCCGCACTTTTACATTCACTACGCCCCCAAGTCCTGGTCCTGACGTGCCTTACACATTCGGTCTCATGGGTACTTCTACTTTCTTTTGAAGGACTGAGCATTGATAGTTGCACTGATAAATCTTGATCTTGCTTTTTCACTTCATCAAGAATTTTTAAAACAGGGGACCTTGGTCAAACCTTTGATTCAAACAGAACACTTACGCATTACCAGAAAAACCCTGCCAAAGGACAGACATTGTTGTTTGTTGGAGACCTCTCCTATGCAGATGACTATCCATTTCATGACAACACCAGGTGGGACACATGGGGAAGGTTTACTGAGCGTAGTGTTGCATATCAACCTTGGATCTGGACAGCAGGAAATCATGAGCTTGACTTTGCACCTGATCTTGTACGTTTTTGAAGTCAATGTATCTACTTTCTTCATTCTTATTGTGTTGAGTCGCACTTAAATTTACAGACTTTAATGCCTTTTCATCTTCCCCTTTTGATCTGTGTTGTTTACATGTGAGATTAAGCATTGCTAAACTTCTGCAGGGAGAGCATAAACCTTTTGTTCCATATACATCGCGTTATCATGTTCCATTTGAAGCATCCGGTAGCACTTCTCCTCTTTGGTACTCCATCAAGCGAGCTTCTGCATACATAATTGTCCTTTCTTCATATTCTGCTTATGGTATGGTTTTGATTCCCAAAATACTTCCCTATGCTTTTCATACTCCCACCTGTAGATGCTACGTGATGGATTGGAACTCTGAATTCTTCATTTCTTAGGCAAATACACTCCACAGTACGAGTGGTTGGAAAATGAGTGGCCAAAAGTGAACCGGACTCAGACCCCATGGCTAGTCGTGCTCATGCATTCTCCACTATATAATAGTTATGTGCATCATTATATGGAAGGGGAAACCATGAGGGTGATGTATGAGCCTTGGTTTGTGGAGCACAAAGTTGATGTGGTTTTTGCTGGTCATGTCCACGCTTATGAGCGCTCAGTGAGTGCAATCTGCCTTTACCAACGGTTATGTTGAACTGAAGTTGAATCCTTTTGGTAGCTTAAGGAGTCAACAGACACTAAACTTACTCTCATCACTACAGGAGCGTATTTCCAACATTGCATACAACATTACAAATGGAATATGTGATCCTGTAAGAGATGAATCAGCACCCATATACATAACTATCGGGGATGGAGGAAACATAGAGGGCTTAGCAACAGAGTATCGTCTACCATGCAACAGTTTGAAGCCTTCTCATATTTTGGCTAATGATCAATGCACCTAATTGAATGGTTTCTCAAATATTGCAGGATGACAGAGCCACAACCCAGTTACTCAGCATACAGGGAAGCCAGTTTTGGCCATGGAATTTTGGACATAAAGAACAGAACTCACGCTTTCTTCAGCTGGCACCGGAATGAGGATGGTTATGCTGTAGTGGCTGATTCTAAATGGTTACTCAACAGGTATTGGAAACCATCAGAAGTGTCACCTGTAGCTTCAATTTGATCTCAAGGTAAGTTATCTAGGTATGTTGCTGGCCTAAAATTTTCTGTCGTGAATGTGTTTGTACTTGTACCTACCTGAAGACAACTGCATAATTTGTAGTAGTATATACAACATTATTAAATAAGAAACCCCTCAGTTGGTTTTGTGTTCTAGTTGATGCTCCCATCATCTCAGTTTCCCGGTGCTTAAGTTGCAAACTGTTTCTTAGCTGAATGTGATAAGGATTGAGTAGTAATGGAGTAAACCAGCTCTGTCATCCTTTTATCAACATCATGCAGCTGGTAGAAGTCCTGCTAATCAATTCTCTTCTGAAAGCCGTTAATATTATTTTCAAGGGAAGCAGTTCATATTCTTGTTGTTGACCATGTTTTTATACGGAAACTTAACCTTCTGTACTTGTATCCTTTTATGCAAATTAAAAAAAAAGGATTGTAGAATATCATATCTTTTGTCTGTAGTCTCCTCCCCTCTGGACTGCCTGTGTTAGTTGACCCTCTAGAAAAACAAGCCATCTGAAGTCCTCATTGAATTTTTTATCACACCCCAGAATATCTGCATATCTAAAATATATGTTGGGAGGCCTTCGCTAATTAGTAATTAATAGAATACTACAGTTTTTCACATGTTTCAGTTACACTTAAAAGAAAATACTGAGTGGGAAGATGACCTTCCTTGGTATCTAATACCGGTGAGGTCGTTAATTAAGGAGGTACAGTAAAACCAAGAAGATGCCTCCTCAACATTCCGAATATTTCAGTGGTGCATTAAAATCGATTGAAATTCTATGGGAAGTTCAGTTCTTACTTTTTCTCAGAATATTTGAGCTTTTGTTGCAGTCAATAAGGTGCTCACACTAATGGGTTATATTATGATGAAAATCAATTGAAATCTGATTCTCTTCCCTTTAACCCAGTCACATGCTTATTGCAAGCCCTTACCTGTTTGTCCATTGTTCTTGCCTTAGAATGGGTTGCCACTGCTATTATTAGGCAGCAGAAAACATGTCCAATACTCTAAAACTGGACCATGGGATTCTTTACAACTTGGTTAGTAGTGATATGCAAATTACATAGAGCAACTGTTAGATGAAAGCTTTGAAATTGAACTGTCCGTCTGCATTATTAGCTCTTAAATTAATTCCCAGTATGGACAAAAGGTAAAGTTCGCCACGTTTTCCCTTACCATATTATATTGCACGGCATATGTCCTAGATATCGTTGATCACTTTGTTGCAATTCATATTTAGTTCTGGGCAACTGTAATATCCATCATTCTTGGAATCAAACTGTTGTTCAAAAAAAATATATATACTGTTTTATGAAATGCTTTCATCAAATATTACTGTTTTGGATATTTTTGTGAGTGGTTGAATCTGGGCCTGGCTTACACAAGATTATATATATCTGACGACTGAAAATTTTAGGACTGGACTGCTTGGAGATCTGCACATATTGCTTGTTGAATATCGTAATCCGTAACTGCGCTGAAATCTAGCCATAATGCATTTCTTAGTTCAATGAGCATATTGTATCTACTATGTTGCACAGAAACTCCGAGAGGGTGTCGTACCCGTATCCGTACCTTGTATCTATACCCGTTTCTAAAATAGAAAAATCTAGAAACGTGAAGAAATTTCTCCTATAACTTTAGAGGCTTAAGATTACTAATTGTATATTTTAAAAACTTTAAAAATTTGCTTAAATATCTTTGTTGGATGCTTGTATATAAGAACTATAAAGTTTTGTTGGCCCTGTTGGAAGCGCTTCGGCATGCCGCCTTGTTAGCTTCGCCGCCCCCTTTTTAAGAGCTTCAGCGCCTTCTTAATCTTTCTATAAAAGTCTTTTTTCTTTTTTTAAAAAAAAATTATAAAGTTTATATCCAATTTTAGCTCATAATAACTAATTATTTGCGATTTTTTTCAAATAAAAAAGTAAAAATAATACATTTTTAAGAAATTTAGTAGCCGTTTTTATGTAGTACCCGTTTCTAATAATTTTAAAATTCACGTTCTCATATGTGTACTCATACCCATTTACGTACCCGTCCCCAAATCCGTGCAACATAGGCTATCGAAGTCTACGGGATCATGACAACCTCTAATATTCACAAGTGATTTATAATCAAAATTTGTGAAACCATAAATCGTTTTAGATTTTTCTGGTTCTTTCTCTTTTTTTTTCCAACTCTGAAATTGTGACGGACCTTTGATGTCTCATTGATGGTTTAACATCTGATGTCTCAATGATGGTTTAACATCTGAATGCTTGAGCAATGTGGTATTTCGAATGATTTTTATGGCCATTTTAGATCAGAACCTGATTCTTTGCACCATGTTCGTCTTTAGTGGAGCTGCCCAATAGTCTTCTGCATATTTGCTATGTTCAAAAGATTATGCCTAGCATCTGACATCAGACAAAAGGAAAAAAAATCCCCATCAGCCTTCCTTTATAAGAACTGCTAACCCCTTTGGAAATTCTCACACATCACATTCTGAACAACTTGACTTGGAACTTGTCTTCCAACAGGTGGTTGTTAGCTGCTCGCATAAAATGGTAATTAGATTTATCCCTCATTTCTTTCTGAAGCTTATGCCTTCAGGCCTGGAGTAACTAACCAGTTTTGTTGCTCCTTACCTATTGCCCTGCAGCAAAACTTGCCAGGCTATGGTACCGATCTCATATCGGTTGGACCTTGGGGAGGCCAAAGTGGAGCAGTTTGGAATGATGGGCTACACTCAGGTATCCGGCAACTGATCATAATTTATGGTGCTGGTATTGATTCCATCCAGGTTGAATACGACGTAAATGGTACCTCGGTGTGGTCTGCTAAGCACGGGGGCAATGGAGGCAGCAAAACTGATAAGGTTAGAGTTCTAGGTTCAAGAAATTTTTTTTCTTAAACCGCTCATCATAAAATTTATGGGATTTGGTTCAAAATTTTAATGCATTGCAGGTCAAGTTCAACTACCCAGAAGAGTATCTGACATCAATACACGGCCATTATGGGAGTTTGAGCGACTGGAGTCCAGTCTTCGTTCGCTCACTCACTTTTGGTACCAACAAAAAAACATATGGACCTTTTGGTATTGAGCATGGAACCTATTTCTCACTGCCAACAAATGGAATCAAAATTGTTGGCTTTCATGGCCGGAATGGTTCGTATCTAGATGCAATTGGAGCTCATCTGAGGCCCCTCCAGCAGATAACTCATTATACCACTCAGGGGAACCCGCAAACTCAAGTTGTGACCAGAACGACTCAGTCTGGCTACTCTATCATACAAGGAAGCTTGGGAAATCAATATGATGTAGTTTTGGCTCTAAAACAAAAGGAGCATGCCCCAATGCAACTCAAGGAACTCACTCCAAGGGTACTGACTCATGCTCAGCCACTTGCACTCGCAAAGAAAAGCCCAGAATTTTCCAGCCAGAGCTCTAGCTCCAGCTCTGGTGAATCTAGTGACTCAGAGACCCCCAGGGTAAGTGAACGCTGGAGCTAGTACTGGACAAGATAATTAAATATGCTTCTTTTGTTTTTTTGCCATTTCAATTGAATTTTGTTAGCAAAGAAATTGATTGTTCCATTTTCTTACAGCTGCCTCGTCGAGTACCCACGAAGGTGGATGGTCCTGTGACTTACGGGCCCTGGGGAGGTACTGGCGGGAGTGCCTTTGAGGATGGGATGTTTAAAGGCATAAAACATATCAAATTTTCCCGAAATGTTGGCCTTGTGTCGATAAGAGTGTTATATGTAGACCACAATGGACTTGATGTGTGGGGGGACAGACAAGGAGGAACTGGAGGGTTTATTCGTGACAAGGTAAGTAATGGACCTTTCATTATCCATGCTTGTGCTTTTCTCAGGGACTTCTATCTGGTTTTTCCGCCCCAACTCTTGTGACATTTTTTCGTCCGATTTTCAACCTTCAGGTGTTCTTCGATTACCCATATGAAATCCTCACCCACATAACTGGGTTCTACGGCCCTGCTATGATCAAGGGTCCAGTTGTCATCAAATCAATCACTTTCCACACCACCAAAACAAAACATGGTCCTTTCGGAGAAGAGCAAGGAACAAAGTTTACTTCCAACTTAAGAGAAGGCAGGATTGTAGGATTCCATGGCAGAAAGGGCCTGTACATTGACGCAATAGGTGTTCATGTGCTTGAAGGAAAAGTGACTCCGCCGGTGCGTCCACAAACCCCCGCTGTTGCTGCTACAATGGCTGCTCTAGCTGGTGCTGGCACCACATCTGCTCTTGCTACTGCTGCATCTGCTGTTGGTTGTAATCCAATGGTGTTCGCTGGCAATGGCAATAGAATCTCCGCTGCTGCCCCGTCAAAGAAACCCCAAGCTGCCCTTACAGATGCTGATAACAAGCTTGTTTTAGCAAAGCAACGACCACCTACAGAGGTAACTGAAATCTCCGAATTGCACGTAAAAGCTCGACTCGTGAAGCATGCATGCTAAGAAAGTGTGTTATCTTTGTGTTGTAATCAGGCACACTGGGGAGTTGTGAAAGAGCCTGTGGCTTGTGAAGCGGGTCCGTGGGGAGGCGATGGAGGGAGGCCATGGGACGACGGCGTGTACTCCGGCATCAAACAGATTTACCTCACCAGAGATGATGCAATCAACTCGATACAAATCGAATATGATCGAAATGGGCAGTCTGTTTGGTCTGTCCAGCACGGTGGCAACGGCGGCCGCACCACTCATCCGGTAAGAACCAAATACAACAATATGAACGCCATCTCTCGGCCATGCTTCATTTTCAACAGACAACATATATTTATTACCCTAAACCTGGCTTTACCAGATCAAACTGGAGTACCCGAATGAGGTGCTGACCTGCATCAGCGGCTACTCCAGCCCCTCATGCAAAGATGGGAGCTCGAAGGTCATAAGGTCACTGACATTTTACACGACCAGAGGGAAGTACGGCCCCTTCGGAGAGGAAGTTGGAACGTTCTTCACTTCGGCGAAGACGGAGGGCAAGATTGTGGGGTTGCACGGGAGGAGCGGCTCCTACTTGGATGCCATTGGAGTCCACATGCAGCACTGGCTGGGGAACCAGAAGGTTCAGTCCAAGCCCATATTCAAAATTTTCAGTGGCTAATCAATTGAAGTGTGTAAGTAATGTAACAATAACCTCGCCACAAAAGAAAAGGTTGTGGATCCATCCGTAGTGATGATGATGTTATAATAAAAGTAAGATGTGGGAGAGTATGGCTATAGCATGATATGGTGGTATATATTCTCAAAATATAAATAAAGTGATAAAATCTAAAAGGGGTTCTGAACTATCATCACTTATCTAATTGCGGTCATCAGAACTATCACGATTTCCAAAAAGTGTGCGATTAAAAAAATGGACTGATTTTTTAAAATAAAATTCACCATTACATTCCTAAACTAATATTATTAAAAGACTTAAATTTGTGTGCGAAAATTACGTCGTTTGGTTCTCAAAATAAATTATATCATTTTGCGCATATTAAGAAAACAATGTCTTTTGATAATCAAACGACGTAATTTTCGCACACAAATTTAAGTCTTACAATAATATTTGTTTTGGAATGTAATGGTGAATTTGATTTTAGAAAATCAGTCCAATTTTTTTTTTCATCGCACCTTTTTTTTTGGAATCATGATAGTTCTGACCATAATTGGGTAAACGGTGATAGTTCAGGGCCCTTTTTGGGTTTTTCCCTTATGAATAAATATTGCTATTTGTTTTCATCGGGGCTATACATGGTTTTCTGACTAATTTAATTAATTTATAAAATAAAACTTTTTCACTTATAATTTTCGTTCTTTGGTATTTTCGAAAATTTTGCTCCTAGAAAATTTTGATTAGGGGTGCGAAATTTATTGATATACATTTAGTAAATAATTTTAAATTTTTTACAATTGATTGCTTTCACTAGTGATAGGAAAAACTCAAATAAATTGAATTATCAAAACCGAACCGGATCAGTCAATTCAACCGGGCGCCTGATCAAATTCTAATCCGATCAGAACATATATACTGGATGGCAAATTTAACCGGGTTAAATTAGATTAAATCGGCCGGTTTAATATAAATCATGGATCGGTTTTGTATTGAACTGGTTGCAAGACTTCCGCCGCTAGACTATACTTCCATACTTGCTAAGAATTACTCAACTATTAGTTTAATTGGACCGATGGTCCAACTGGTCAAATCAGTCAATTTAACCGATAAATTCAGACCGGTTCGACTTTCTATCCTGTTTTAATAACTATGCATGAAATATACAAATTTGAAAAAAATTATTGAATTTTTTGAAAGAAGGTGTTTTTATTAAAAAAATATATAATAGATAAAAAGTTTCAACACAAACAATCTATAAATCTTGATGATTAGAATAGTATATCTAATAAGATGTTGTAAACAAATATATCAACCAAAGTCATGATGGTTAGAAGAGGCTAGCTAATAAGATATTGTAATCCTATCTGAAAAGTCCATGCAATCGTAAACTAAGATGCTTTTAGTGATTGAATAAAGCTGAGATAAATTGAGATTGTACTTGTTGTACTGGATAGACTTCAAGAGTTGTGTTCTAGAGTTGCCTTCTAGAGAACCATGGAAAATAACACAAACATCAAATAACATTATTCCTATCACACCAAATATGATAAACAAAAACATCAAATAGGATGTAGGCTTTGAACACTATAGATGAAAATTTTCTGAAAGACAACCATGAAATTAGCTACGCTCATGAGGAAACAAAATTATAAGAATTCATGGAAAAGCTAATTGAATTAAAGTAAACACAAATTAAAAAAAAAACCTAAATTAAAGAAACCCAAAAAGAAAATCTAACTATACGGACCTGATTTCTAATGAACCGAACTAAATTAACCTTTATACAAATGAAAACAAACAAGATGAAATGCTGACAATAAAAACCAAACTAAACAAAATAATTTTAAATTATATGAAATTGAAATATACGATATACCAACCTAAATTTTATATGTATTCTTTAATTAAAATTACACCGTTTGAAAATTATTTCATTCAATCGCACACCATCCTCCAATGTTTTTGGTCTGAATCTGAACATGACCATTTTATGTAATTGAAGATGTTATAGACATTCATAGAGAAGAAGTCAATTGTTTGTTGTTCAGTACAATAAAAAAAAAACATGTTTTAGTGTCTCTATATTTTATTTTTACTTCGTCTTTTCATTTTTTTTAATTTCCGAATCCCATTTATGGTCAACTAATCCAGACTTGCTTCGTGGTAATAATATCAGAGTAATCGGTCGCTGAGTCTTGCCTCAGCACCAAAAATTTTTGGATGGACACAATACACCATGTGGATTGTGAACACCACTAATGCGGTGAAGTCACGTGGTACTTTGAAAAGTCAAAGTGACACGTGACAATTTCATATTGATTGTGAAATCTTTTGACTTTTCAACGCCACATGACTGGTCAAAGTACCATGTGGCGTCACCGCATTGGTGAATTCACTGTCCACGTGATGGACTGTGTCCACCCAAGAATTTTTCACCCCAGTTCCGCACTTCCCATATAACAGTCAAAAATGACGGAGATGAGTTTGGTTAGAGAGAAGGAAGATAAGAGACCGGAGGGAGGGAAAGCGCAGAGATTTAATCTAGTTTATAGGAATTTATGTTGCATATAAATTTTTAAAGACTGTCGTATCCAGTGTTTAAAATTGAAACGGTAGAATTTTGAAAACACTTCTCTTATAACTTTAGTGGTTTAATATTACTAATTATATGTATAAAAAATCTTAAAAGTTTACTTAAATATCTTTGTTGGATGTTTCCATATAAAATTTTTAATATTTCTATCTTATTTTTTCTTATAACAACTAATTATTTAAGAATTTCTCACAAAATAAATAAAAATAAGAAATTTTAAAGTAATGTGTCGTACTTGTTTCCTAATAATTTTAAAATTCACATTTTACGTATCTGTGTCCATGCAACATAGATTGGAACTGTATAAATGGCTTGCATCCAAGCATTCTAATTTTCAAAAATATACCTTTGTTGATTTAGGAGTGTCATGTGAGGATCTAACTATTTTAGTATCACAGAAGTACATTGCTCGGCTCTGATGAATATATGGTTTCACTTTGGTGATGAGTTCAATTTTATAAGTAGAAAATCATCATTTATATTAAGATTGCGTTTGGTTTAGAACAAATTTAATGGAAAAGAAAATTTGAAGAAAAATGTGAAGGAATATTTGATTTAAAAAAATTAGAGAAGTGAAAATTAGTTCCGTCCCGTCCAAAAAAAACTACACCAAAGTGCAAATCACTTTTTTTTTCTATCCTCTTTATTTTCCCTTTAACCAAACAAACTACAAAAGAACAATCAAAATGCCCCTTTTGAATCAAACTTAATATTTTTTAAATATTTTTTTATTTTTATAAAAAATTTGAAAAATACTTTTTAATTTTTTTCAAAAATATATTTTTATTTTATTTTTTATAAAAGTTTAATTGATTTCAAAAACAAATAAACTAATTATCAAACAAAACTCAAACATATCCATTATTATGATACAAATAGGTAGACCCTAGTGAGTCTAAGATCCAAATAGATCCAAATGAGTAGATCATAATGAGTCCAAATACCCAAATAATTATACCCTAAATTTATAAATGCGAATCTAAACAGATATTGTCTGGATCTACCGTATCCAATTACCGACCCGAGAATAATGACTAAAGATGAGTTCAACTTCTTCTCATTGGCTCCCCCTTCACAAAATAGCCTCCACTTTCACAAGATCGAAGTTGCTGCTCTACCACATAGTATAGTTTAATGTCTTCAATTATTGAACCAACTAATTTAAAAACCTTATCTAATATATTCATTTTATTTCAATGTATTTTACTACTAATTTATTTTTCATTCTAACATACGTTTAGAGAACGACATTTCTGAACTGCATTTTTTTATATAAAATTATAGTTTAAAACGGTTGTTATCTGTTTTCATTTGGATAAAAGATGGATTATATAAATCTACAATTTTAAAATTTAGTACGGTAGAATGAAAAACAAATCAAGAGATTTGGTAAAATAAAAAAATGAGGAAAAAAGGGCTATGTAGAAAAGAAATCTAGTTTTCACTAGGGCTGTTAATTGGATAGGGTAGACTCAGACTCATACCCGTCTAAACCCGCAACTATATGACTAGGGTATACACATTTGGGTCTTTGGATCCGTTAGGATCTACCCATTTAGATTTAGACTCATTACGGTTTACCCATTTGGAACCTTATAATAGATCTCTTCGGATTTTCTTTGATAACTAGTCTATTTGAATTAAAAAAAATTAATTTTTTTACTAAATAAATTTAAAAAACAAAACATTTATGTTATTTTTAAAAAATAATTTTTTAAATTATTTTCATAAAAAAAATTATTTTCAAAATGGTTTTAAATATAAACATATATTTTTCATAATTTTTTATTTTTATAAACATATATTCATTCATTTATTTTATTTGATAGTTAAGTATTAGAATAATTGATTTTAGATCTAAAGTCTATGTTTAGATTCAATATTTATAAAATTATTGGGTCTGATTTTAAGTTTAAATCTACAAAGTTGTAAGAAAAATTTAAAACATCAAATTTTTTGTCAAATTATATGATAATTTATAAATTAATAATTACATATCCTAATCTCAAACTTAATAACTATTCAGATCTAAAATCCCATTTGGCCGAAAATTGTTGAATTATATAGCAATGATTATAATTCTTAAAACAATCATGTAATCGTACCCATTTATACTTAACCCAAAACTTTTAAAAGTAGTTTCATTCAAATCTTCTTTTTCTATAATTGTTCTTGAATTACATGCTAGCTTTTCAATTCCGTTATTATTTCATTCCCTTTCTTTATGCTAAATAAATTTCTTGTTTTTAAGGCTAAAAAAAATCAATATCAGGAACATTTCATATTCTTTAGGTAAGAGATCGGGTAAAATTACATAGTTTTATTTATTTTTTTTAGTTTTTGAATTAGAATTTTAGAATTTTCAAATTTTAGGGTTTTGTGGGTTTAGGGTTTTCTAGGGGTTCCATACCCTTAGGATTTAGGGTTTTTAGATTTTAGGGTTTAGGATTTAGATTTTTCGGTTTTGTTGTATTAAGAACTATGCTATAAACATCTTAAAACCTTAAAATAAAAAAAAACAAAATTATGTTGTTTTATCTGATCCCGACGTAACTTATATAAGTCGTCACCTTATATCCGACAATCAAACAAATTGAAAAAAAATACTCCCTCTGTCCTCTTTTACATGTCACTTAACCGAATTTTTTTGTCCAATTTTACTTGTCACTTAACAATTTTCAATGCGTATTTAATATCAACAACTACCTTAAAATGTCAAACATTAATCACTTTATCATCATAATCAATAAAAAATACTTTACTCACCAGCAATTATCTAGCAATTTTACTTTTTGCATTAACTTTTTCAAATAAACATCAACCACCTACTCATTAAATTTGTCCAACCGCTAGCATTAACTTCATCTTAATCTACTCAAATTAACTTTAAATGACATGTAATAGAATATGGAAGGAGTATATAATAAGAAAGGCCCTTGGCTTAACATTGACACGTACAAAAATACTACATTAGTGCGTGTGTGACTAAGGATATGATATGATGTTTCTCAACTCACTCATTGCGATATCATTGTCATGTCCCACTAGATAATAATAATACTCGGTGCCCACTTCGTCACCAAATCTCGTCCGCCAACTGGTGGTACCAAGCTCGCCTGCCATTCACGATTGGTTACACACAAGTATTCACAAATTCAATAATAGATATTCAGGGTGAGTGATGAATACTGACAATTTTTATTATTAGAGTTTGAATTTTCTGATAGTCAGATGAGTGCGTTGTAATTTATATTTAATAAAAAAAAATTAATATTAGACATTTTTTTTGTTGAGAGCATATGTGACAGATTTTTATGAAAAAGTAGAAAAGTTGAATTGTAGATGTAGTGTTTTTTTTAGAATCTAATATAAGATGAATGTGCGCTTCAATTATGTAATAAATATTTAATATATATATTTAAAAAAATAAAAGAAACATCATCAGTGCCATTTTTCCTGTGTTGCCTCAGTTTCATTTGTTTACTTTCAAATCTGCTTCTAATATTCCTATTTTCATAACTTGGGACTTCATCACTAATGATTTTAATGATATCATGCAAATTCAGAATGCAATTTGCATGTTCATAATTTGACACTTCATTTATTTGCCTCAGTCTCATTCAACCATGTTCCTGAGATTTAGTTGTCCTGTCGAATTTCAATTATGGACAATCTGTTTTATGTGTTAATTTTTTTTGAATAAAATATAATAGGAAGTGTAGACAGTCCGATTGGTCTAGTCGTTAGGAAGTGTAGATAGTTCGATTGCTTTGGTTGGTTCATTGGTTGGATCGAGCACCGGACTTGGTTCCGGTCTGATTACACACCAAATCGGGTTAAATCAGACCGAACCAATCGGAAGTATATAAAAGTGTTTTCAATATTTTTAAAGAGATATTTGGAGGGGATTGAGTCTTTTTGAAGTCTCATTTCCTTACTTTTCAATTTGGAGAGATTTGGAGGTGAAAGAAAGGAAAGAAGGTGAAATGATATTTGTGCCTTCATTTTGTTCTATACTCCTTAACTTAAAGCTAATTTAATAATTAAATTATATTTTTTTCCTTATTTCTTAAATCCCTTCTGAACTCAGAATTAACTGCATCCTTTTAAATCTTTCTTTTCATTTTTTGTCTTTCTTTTTTGCTTCTTTCAACTACTTTCTTTTCCTTCCCTAAACTCAAAAACAATGCCTAAATATTATAATTAACTAGTATACCCTATACTTTTATTAAAATAATAGGAATGATTTGACTTGTCATCAAAGATTTTTTTTATGTAACAGGAAACTTACAAAAATATCTCCTAATATTCGTATAGTGTGTACGTATTAAAATCATGGGTAATTGGTTTTCATAATAAAATAAAATAGAAAATTATTATAATAATAA
>NQLW01000095.1:5330917-5359011 GCA_002312845.1 Kalanchoe fedtschenkoi
AATAAGAAGGGCACTTAGCTTAACATTGACACGTACAAAAATACTACATTAGTGCGTATGTGACGCATAAGGATATGATATGATGTTTCTCAACTCACTCATTGCGGTATCATTGTCATGTCCCACTAGATAATAATAATACTCGGTGCCCACTTCGTCACCAAATCTCGTCCGGCAACTGGGTGGTACCAAGCTCGCCTACCATTCACGATTGGTTACACACAAGTATTCACAAATTCAATAATAGATATTCATAGTAAAGAGAGTGAGTGATGAATATTGATAATTTTCATTATTAGAATTTGAATTTTTTGATAGTCGGATGAGTGCGTTATAATTTAAATTTAATAAAAAAAATTTAAAAAAATTAATATTAGACATTTTTGTTGTTGAGAGCATATGTGACAGATTTTTACGAAAAAGTATAAAAGTTGATTTGTAGATGTAGTGTTTTTTAGAATCTAATATAAGATGAATGTGCGCTTCAATTATGTAATAAATATTTAATATATATATTTAAAAAAAATAAAAGAAACATCATTAGTACCGCTCCTTTTGATAAAAATGCAATTTTCCTTTGTTGCCTCAGTTTCATTTGTTTACTTTCAAATCTGCTTCTAATATTCCAATTTTCATAACTTGAGACTTCATCACTATTGATTTTAATGATATCATGCAAATTAAGAATGCAATTTGTGTTCATATGACACTTCATTTATTTGTCTCAGTCTCATTCAGGCATGTTCCTGAGATTTAGTTGTCTTGGTCGAATTTCAACTATGGACAATCTGTTTTATGTGTTACATTTTTTTTGAATAAAATATAATAGGAAGTGTAGATAGTCCGATTGTTCTAGTCGTTAAGGAAGTGTAGATAGTTCGATTGTTCTGATCGGTTCATTGGTTGGATCGAGAATCGGACTTGGTTTCGGTCCGATTACACACCAAACCGGGTTAAATCGGACCGAACCAATCAGAAGTATATAAAGGTGTTTTCAATTTTTTTAAAGAGATATTTAGAGGGGATTGAGTCTTTTTGAAGTCTCATTTTCTTACCTCCCAATTTGGAAGGATTTGGAGGCGAAGGGAAGGAAATAATGAAATGATATTTGTGTCCTTATTTTGTTCTACACTCCCGAACTTAAAGCTATTTAGTAATTAAATTATATTTTTTCTTTTATTTCTCAAATCCTTCCTGAATTCAGAATCAACTGCACACTTTTAAATCTTTCTTTTCATTTTTTGTTTTTGTTTTTCTCTTCTTTCATCTACTTTCTTTTCCTTCCCTAAACTCAAAAACAATGCCTAAATATTATAATTAACTAGTATACCCTAAAATTTTATTAAAATAATAGGAATGATTTGACTTGTCATCAAAGATTTTTTTTATGTAACACGAAACTTACAAAAATATCTCCTAATATTCGTATAGTGTGTACGTATTAACAATCATGGGTAATTGGTTTTCATAATAAAATAAAATAGAAAGTTATTATAATAATAAGGAATTATCACATAAAAGGTGACACCTTATATAAACTACGTAAGAGATTGGACAAACCAACATAATTTTAATTTTTTTTATTTTAAGGTTTTAAGATGTTTATAGCACAATTATAAATACAATAAAACCTATAAAACACCTAAAAATCTAAACCCTAAACCCTAAAGTCTTAAAACCCTAAACCCTAAGGCTGTGTTTGGTTTGAGGAAAGTTAGAGGAAAATAAAAATTAGAGAAAAAATGAATCCCTTAAAAAATCCATCTTATTTTACTCTTGTTTGGTTTGAGGTGAAAAATTTTGTATAAAATACTAAAATATACTTTAATTTAAACAAATTTTCCATCGTATTTTTTATATAACTTTTTATTTAATTCTTCATACATAATTTTCTCCAAACGAAACAAAGGATTTTTTCTCATTTTTCACCAAACTTTCCTTCTCACCAAATTTTTCCTAAACCAAACACACCCTAAGGGTGTGGTTATTTGATGGAAAGGAAAATTTGAAGAAAAATTAAAAAGATTTCTTTGTTTAGTTTAGGAAAAATTTGTGGAAATAAAATTGCATGGACAATTAGAGGAAAAGTTAAAGTAAAATAAAAGGACTTTTAAAACTTCATTCAAATTTTCCATTATAAATATCACTTTCCATCAAATTTTCCCTAAACCAAACACTTAAATGTATGAAACTCCTACAACCACAAAACCCTAAAATTTCTAAAACTCTAAATTCCTATCATCATAACACTCTAACACGTTAGAACCTTAAAACCCCTAGAACGATAAAAGAAAACTAACAAAACTATATTTGACTCACAACCAACTCTACTAACTTAAGAATATGTTTTATATTGAACCACATTATATTTAAGCCTCACTTTTAATTTTGCACTGGACCTCCAAAATGTCAGTACCGGCCCTGCAAACGAATATATAATACACATCATATCCAATTTTTCTTAATAATAAAATTAGCATTATATAATTACTCTAATTCTATCATATAAAGGCTAAAGTACCGTCCACTTTATCTCCGCATAACATTAGAAATAAAATATTACTGTGATTTATACTCGAAAAATGGTAAAAGAATGTTCTGCTGGTACTATAATACAATAATATATTTAAGATATAATCAAATAATAAATTTTAGTCAAATTATAATCTTTAAATATTTATTTAATACTTAAAAATGCAGTGTGGAAAGTCTTTGCCCTTTGAATTCACTCGCCTTCCTCTTCACTCCGATCTCTCTCTCTTCGACGATCATGACGAGCTCCTCCGCTCCGTCTCGCAAGGTATTATTCTGCCCTCTGATGTCTAATTCGTGCTCCGGTGATCCAATTCATGTCTTAATTCGTTGAATTCGCTCCCGCTTCCTCACTCTGGTGCTGTTTTTTTGGTTGATCAACTTGTCTTCTTGACAAGGCTTTGAGTAAGATCGCCTGCAATCGGCTTCAGAAAGAGCTTGTCGAGTGGCAGGTCAATCCGCCCGCTGGATTCAAGCATAAAGTCACCGACAATCTTCAGAGGTCTGTTTCCTGAGTCGTCTAGTCCTCGTGTTTCAGTTTTAATTTTTTTTTTTTTTTTTGTGGTTTATTGAAAGTTTATTGAAAATTTTTTCGGAGGTTGAGGTGTTTGACGATTTTATGTATGTGAAGGTGGGTGATTGAGGTCAACGGTGCGCCGGGGACGCTATATGCTGATGAAGCATATCAGCTGCAAGTTGATTTCCCTGAGCATTACCCTATGGAAGCACCTCAGGTTATTCCTTTTCGGTATCTTTATCATGATTTTTTTGGCAGCTAAGATAATGTGAAAGCCATGTGGATGTTTGTACATCGTCTTTATTCACTGAAAAATATTTTACCTTACCTGAACTAGTCCTTGTGACTATTGTTTAAGTTGACACTATTGTGGTTTTCATTGAACTTAAAACCTCTGATAATCGAATGAGAAGTATAGTTATTTGAATGGTATGAGTTTTTGGGAATATTGTCGAAAGATCTTTTATGTTTATTCATTTTGTTCAGTTAGATTGATCCAAGCACTAGATGATAACATTGCTCTCTGGAAATTCAAACAGGTGATTTTTGTTCCTCCGGCTCCTATGCATCCTCACATCTATAGCAACGGACATATTTGTTTAGGTATGTCTCATTATCTGTTTGTCATCTTTAAACCAGAGCATGGTTCTGTATTGAGTCTCGTACTTTTTCTTTCTTCCTTTTATTTATGTGGTTGGCTACAATTGCTAGAGGTCTGTAATTTTTTGATAGAATATGGAACTCCCTTATAGATGCCTCTATCTCTATATGGAGGATAAGCAGCAGATTAGTTGACGCACTTCCTGTAACTGGCTATTAGGAATTGAATCACTATTTGCCCGGTGACCTCAATGTGTCTGTTTGTAATGTTCTGGTATCTTCAGCATATATATGGTTCTTGGATCGGTTGATTAAAACATTAAGTTCTCTTCTCGTTATCAGTTATGCTCCACTTAGTGTATTTGGTGTGGAGGTAGAAAGTCTCCACATAAATTTAACTCTGCCATGTGTAGCCTTTCCTTTGAAGCAGATATGTCGTTGTACTTAATATCCCATAATGGTCCATTTAAACCGATCTGAGTTCAAAGATGGATTTGCAGAATGAGTTGAGATCATTCGTCGTCTAGAAAAAATAGGTTATCAGTGTATTTGACGTCAAGTTCTTATTGTATTTGCTAATGAAGCAACTTCCAGTTGAATTTCTGGGACCAACAACTTGTAGTATTGGGTTCGTTTTTCTAAACAATGGGATTTGTTAGAAAAATTCATAATTGTTAATTTCAGTGGGAGTAAATTTTGTTGATCACATTTCTCTTTAATTTTCAACTTGAAGTTGATTTGAATTGCAAGTTTGTTTGAACATGATTCTAAATTCAGTTGTCTGTATTTCACAATTTACAAAACAATATAAGTGCCTCATATTAGGACAGAAAGGTATGGTGTCACCCCATGCCCCATGACTGTTTCCTTATGCAGAAGTCTGATAGTGTGTAAACTGTAAAGGCAGGCATAAGATAAAATTCATGAGTTGTTTGTTTTTGCAGATATTTTGTATGATTCATGGTCCCCTGCAATGACTGTCAGTTCCATCTGTATAAGTATTCTCTCTATGTTATCAAGCTCCACTGAGAAGGTATGCCCCAGAATCTCCATCTTCTCATATCCTTTCTTTTTCTCACAATCAAATGTCCCCATTAACATGGAATCTCGTTTATCATGCCGCAGCAACGCCCTGCTGACAATGACCGCTACGTGAAGAACTGTAGGAATGGTAGGTCGCCAAAAGAGACCCGTTGGTGGTTTCATGATGACAAAGTTTAAGACTAAAGCGATTTCCCCCACAACAGAAACACAATCTCCATAGGATAAGAGATTGAAGGTTGGGTATAGGAGGGAGAAGGAAGAAACAAAATTTTCATTACAGTGACCCAGAAAACTAGTTTGGGCCATAAACACATCCGAGAATGATGATGACTGTTTAAGGTTCGAGTTTGATGAGGTTGTACATCTATGTTAACATATGTTACTATGTAACTTGTCTGCAGGTATGTCAAGCCCTTATTAAGGGACTTGTGTGTTGAGCCTATAAGAAGTTCTATAAATAATTACCATCCTCTAAAGATTTCTGAACTGTAAAGGGAGCATTGGGCTTAGGACGCCTTGATTATTCCGTAGTTTGTGTGCCGGTCTGAATATAATGAGGCGAAATTGCGTCACTTTCTGATGTGCTGTCACTGGTTAGTCCTGTGACAAGGTATGGGGCTTCTTCGTGGTCTCAATGGCATTGTCATGATTATTGAGTATTGAATCTTCATGAGGTCTGGTGGCGAATCAGATTATGGATTGTAAAACTAGACATCAATATGAGCCCAATGATATGCGGATCACATAAAATCGGATAAGTGGTTGCTCTTTAAGAGTTGACATGTAATGAGAGACTGTGGTAATGTAAGGAGAGACAAGCTCCATTAGCTCTTTAGGGGGGAGTGATGGTGAGTTCGGTCATCCCATGGTAAGTGGTCGGATGCGAACCCTAAGTGAGTTCAATTCATGTGAGACATGAGGATTGATCTTCGAGAGTCCAGTGAGCCTCGAATATCTCCATAAGGTGTCAACCTTATGGATGACGTTCAAATGAGGCGAGATCCTAACGACGTGCAACAAGTTTCAACTCGACCTTAGCTATCCGATGATCCCTTAACCCCTTGGATAACGAGCATAACGGATCACGAGGGATCCTTGAATCATACTGAATTTCTCTTAAATTGATATGAGAATCAGAAGGGAATTTGGGAAGAGATCTTATACTTTAGCCGAGAATGGGACTAGTTGAAACCCCGAGATGGATCTCATGGATAACCTAATATCCCAACCGAGTAACGTGTAACTGTTTATAGAGATCCTCTCATAAGTCGCTCGATGATACATGGTTAGAGATAATCTCGTATTTTCCTTAAAACGCGGGTCAGTAAAGAGGCCCCGTGCGTTGAGAAGGCTGGTCCTGATCCATAGAGATTTGGGCGCCTCACGGTTTTAAGTATTCTGAAGTGCATAAAAGAGTAAAGAATATGGATCATTACGGTAGGACCGTGACACTATGAATGTCAGACAGTCTAAATTTTTTTTCATAACCGTCTTAAATGGATGATTATTTATCAAATTTATTCTACTATTTGGTTTGTTTTCCAATCTACTTTATTTTTGCATCTGTCATTGCTAACACAGCAACTATATATCCAATCTGTCATTTACTATGTCATGAATACAATGTTACTATGAACATATATACTTATTAAATCCGCTAGCATCATTAAATTGGGGAAAAAGAGCAATCCATTGATAGCACTAGCAAATTTATTACAGTGGGTATTTTGCGTTAAGTAAATCATTGATAATATCCGCCGTTGCTATCAACATATTTTTATATGGAAACCGCTCCACCTACCAGTGTATTGTTCTTTTTCTCATTTTGCCGAAACTATTAGCAGATTTAATAGCTATCCTGTTAACATGATAATCCTCTGTTACCATCTGCCGATTGAGTATCAACCACGAATTTGTAAAAGTATAGTTTCGAAAATCAAACCAAATGATAGGTTGCATTTGATTAAAAACCATCCGAATAAGGCAATTTTGAAAATAAATTGGAGTATGTTGGTACCGTATTAGTGGATGTGTTTACGGACAATAGATTGTGCCATGGTCTTTTGGAATTTGGATCTTTTTTATTAAATATGTGATTTATCTAATTTTAATAGTTGAATATTGAATTAAATGATTCAAAGTGAGACTAATTCTATGGCCGCATTCAACATGTTGTTGTATGCACTTCCTTCTTTCCTTCAAACCCAGTTTCATTTTCAGTTGGATAGTATAATTCTGGCTTATTATGAATTTATGATAACGAGATGAGAGTGTATTAGATTTTTTTTTTCGGTGGGGCTGCACACCCCTTCCATCTTGATAGTAATGCTCATATTCACTACGGGTCAACTCACACGCACCTTCAATACTATATTATATTGTTGTATCAACCACAACCAGCCATGTTGGATTGAAGAGGACAAGGGATCAATTATTTTTCATGGATGTCAGTTATGCAATTGCAAGTGGATTGATGTGAATGTGATGTATGTTATGAGTTGTGACATGTTTGTTCAATAATACTATGACTCCCTTGACAGCCTTATTTATGTTGACACTTATGTTTGATACTTACTATTTACAGATCCAAGAGCCTGAAAGTGAGATTAAGGTCATCTTATGGCATGTCTGGAAAATGCAGTCTCAGTCATTTATTGTGCTTTCATGAAACTGATGCCAATTATCAGTGTTGTCTCTCAAGCTTCTTTCCTCTGTGGTTATGGCAGCACTGGAAAGATTGAGGCATGCAGGCAGGCAGCAACAGAGTGATTTTGCTGTTATATTGTCAGAAGTGATATAATTAAGTGAAGGAGCAGGATGAAGCAAACTGATGATATGGCTGTTTACCAGTTTGATGGTTAAGTTCTCATGATAAATATGAGAAAGAGGGACTTGTATTTTTTCAGGGAGATGCAGGAACTTCCAGAAAATGTGAAGGTCACACATAGATTATTGAGTGATTCTTGGATCAATTGTGTCCATCACGTCGCGGTGGACACCATCAGTTGGCATTCGTCAGGTGTCGTGTTGAAAAGTCAAAACAAAAAAATCAAATTGATGGTAAATCGCCACATGTCACACTTTGACTTTTCAATGCGACACGTGACAAACTCCTAAAACTATCTGATTCCATGATGGCCTTGTGTTGTTACATTATATGCCCTGCTTATTACTAGTCTTTCTTTTTCATTGAAACCACTGCATGATCTTTTCTTTCTGTTTCGGTGAAAAAATGTCTTTCACCAAATGATGATTCCACATTGGTTCAGCCTCCTATCTCATGAAAAATTTAGTAAAGCTGCTCAGAAGAAGCCATCTTGACATCTTTGTTTTCATGGAGCCATGCTTGTTCTTACTGCCACAGATTCATTTACAAGTTCCCTGTCTGTTATATTTCTGTGTGCTGTGCGGGTGGAGCTTGGGTTATTGGCTGAAGCTGATGATGCTATGAACACTATACTGTGTCATTGTCTCAGAAGATGGGTGCAGAAGCTTTATACTATAGATGGGGGGCCATGACCCTATGGGGGTCACAGCTTTGGACGAGCCAGCAGGCGAACAAGAGAGTGACAATTGGATGGAGTCAAAAGGAACAAATATGGTAAATCCATCAATGTTCATGGCCATCCAAAAACACTCAGGCCGACTCTACAAGACTACATGACCACCCAGAATCAGTCACATATCATCCAATCCAATGTAAAAACTATCACCCCTCAACATCTCCACCTCTCTCTCTCATATTGCGTTCTGCTTTTACTGTGATTCCACTGGTGTCATCTCAACATCTATCGTGACAGATCTTAACCAGAAAATTCGAGTTGGGATATTCCCTAATGGGTTTTGGGATTCACGGGCAGACAAACTCAGAACTGGGAGTTTGCAAAAGACAGCCTACTTTTTTCCCTGTTTATTTCTCTACTCTCATCAATCTCTCTGCCTCTGTAAAAGTAGGGTTAGAGGGAGGGAGAGAGAGAGGTAGAAGGCTGTTTGAGCTGAATTCTTTTTTTCTTTTTTTTTACTTTGGGCAGTCCCAAAATTTTTGAAGCAGTAGGGACGAAAGGGGTGAGTGGTTAATGCCTTTGCTTGTTGTTTTGCTGTCAGGGAAGTTGGGGACCATTTTTATTTTCTTTCTTTCTCATCTCCCATTTATGATTTATTTGCATCTTACTCATACCTTTACTACTGTATATGTCTAGCTTTCTTTTGTAACTTGCCAGAGCTCTATGATGATAGGTTTTGTATATCCTAGCTCACTGATCTTTTTGTATGCATGTGGAGAGTTAAAAATACTTTTACTTTCCATTATGGTTATTCAAATACTATCATGGGTTGATGGTAGCAAGTTAATCACGAATATAGTCTTGTTTTCAGCTCTGCTAACTATTGTACTGTCTCTCCTTTCTCACTCTGATAGATTATATTCCATTGAGATAGTCTCCACTTCAGTTGTTTTTCAATGCACGTCTTCAATGGGTCTCTTTCTCCACACTTCATCTTCTTTGTGTTTCACAGTCTCACTCAAACTTGACTGGTTTTCTCTAGCAGTTTTATAAACTACAACCACTGGTTTGGGTTTGGGTTGCCTTGGTGGATAGAGTCTGTTGTTGCTGTGATTTGAGAGATGGGAGGAGCTCAGATCAGTACGTGGTAATAACTGTTCTTATTCTGGAGTTCTTGACTCGTTCTGCAGCGGCAGCCGATGGACCATCTTCTTCTTTAATGATCACCATCAACCAATCCCTAATCTTCAAGTTTCTCCATCTAGCTTGTAGCTGCTGTTTCTGCTCCCCCACCAGGCAGCTGCATCTTTCACTCTCATACAGAACCATTTTTGCCGCTATAACTTACTGCCATGGTTTCGCAGAACACACCCTCGAGTTCAGGCATCCTTCACCACTTCATCGCCTCCGACCCAAACCCCAGCCAGACCCAGTTGAACCAGAGGCTTGATGCGTACATTTCTGCCATGAGGTGCAACGACGCATTCCCTCAGCCTCCTCCTGCGGGGTTGCCAAGCATCCAGTCCCTCGGGGAGAGAATGTCCAGGTCCATCGACCTCGTCCGCCCCCCTACAATGGCCGAGGATTCTGAGATCAGTCACACTAGGCATTTAGTGGATCTTCTTGGAACCAACACTCCAGAAACTGGCCACCCAGCACAGAGACTTTCTCTATCCCTCGGCTCACAAATGCTCCTCTCTCAGAGCCAGTACAGGCAGAGGTCCTACAACCACGATCTTGTCAGTCCCCATTATTCAATCTCCAGCGAGGAAGGAAGAGAGGGTGGTTACAGTCCAGGTGCAGCAGGCCAAGCAAGTGACCATTTTGCTTACTCCCCCAGCTCATTGGTAAACACTGTTAGAGGTTCAAAATACCTGAAGGCTGTCCAGTCTCTTCTGCAAGAAGTCGTCAACACTAGCGACTACGAAGCTGGTTGGGATGACTATGGCAAGAAGTTATCAGTGAGGGGGAGAAGAGCCGCTAGATTGTCGTCTGAGCTAAGCACAGAAATGTGCAGTAATGGGTTCCTGTCCGACGAGAAGCAGGAGTTGCACCTGAAATTTGCCAAGCTTGTTTCATTGTTAGAGGAGGTAGCTTAGCTGCCTGAACTATGATGTGTTGATTCGATTCATCCATCATATTGTTTCTCTTATTCTTCTTTGTTTCAGGTTGAGAGCAGATACGAGAGATACTGTCATCAGATGCAAGAAGTGGTCTCTTCTTTTGAGCTGATCGCAGGCGCAGGATCAGCCAGGTGCTACACCGGTCTTGCTCTCCAGGCAATGTCTAAGCATTTCTTCAGCTTGAGCGACGCCATTTTGTCCCAAATACATTTGACTAAGAAAAAGATGTATCAAGATTCTCCGAGACTGAGCTCAGGGGCCTCTCAACTCACCCTCTTTGATCAAGAAGGCAAGCACAATCGATTGACGCTGCAGCAGATCGGTTTGCTCCATGGTCAGCGCCAGGCTTGGAGACCCATCAGAGGATTGCCTGAGACCTCTGTGGTAATCCTTCGAGCATGGCTTTTCGAGCACTTCCTGCATCCGTAAGCCCGAAGTTCAACTGAACAACGTTATTTTGTTTCTTCTTGAATACCATACTGATGCTGGAAGCTGAATGTTTGTGCAGCTATCCAACCGAATCGGAGAAGCTCATTTTATCCTCGCAGACAGGCCTCAGTAAGAACCAAGTAATGATTCAAAACCCCCGCCTCGTGATCGGCTACACCTCCATGATCATACATATGAATGAGCTTAGGTGAAAAATGTTGCTTTTCAGGTTTCTAACTGGTTCATAAATGCGAGGGTCAGGCTGTGGAAACCCATGATTGAAGAGATGTACAAGGAAGAGTTTGCGGACTCAGACTCGGATCCGTTAGGGACTAGTGGCGGCGGCGGCACGCTCCATTTTGAGGAATGAAAGTGGCAGATGAAGGTTTTCAGTTCCTTCTAGATTTCACTTCTCTGGTTGAATAAGTTTCACCTTCTCAGTACTTGATGGCAAGTCTCTTCGTTTGGGTCGTATTTTGTCATGTTTTGTTCAATGAAAATGAAACCACTGTGTGTTGTTGGCTTCTCAAACTAAAATGAAACCACCGAGGAGACAACATAAGACTGGCACGCCATGATTAATGGTGTTTGAAGTGAAGCAGTTGCCACTGGCATGTTTTTGAGTTCATAATGTGGCTTCACTTTGAATTGCGGTTCTTTTGGTGGCAACTGATGTGCTTTTCTATTGCCAACCAGCAGCACATTCAATTCAAATTTTGAATTTTCAATTGATAATTCAAAAAATGTCGTTTTCTTTATGTATGTAAAATGATATAATTTATTTTGATAGTCAAACGACGTAATTTTCACACACAAATTTAAGTTTTATAATAACATTAGATTAGAAATGTAATGTTAAATTTTATTTTAGAAGATCAATCTATTTTTTTTTCATCGCAATCTTTTTAGAAATCGTGGTAATTCTGACCGTAATTAGGTAAGTGATGGTAGTTCGGGCCCCCTTTTAGGTTTTATCCCTTTTTTTTATCAACATAAGTCTCTCGTGCCGACATCACATATATAGGCTCCAGTTGTCTCTGGCCCTTCAATGATAGATGGTTCTATCGATTCAATGTTTAAAATACCTTAACATCATCATGACTAAACACAACATAGTTTTCTGATGATGTATGTTGTGAAACAAGAGGATTTTTCTTTATTTCGTGAACATGGTATCGTTTCTTCAGTCTCACATTTCGCAAATTAAAGCGGGAAGCACTCACCATCTTTAAAGTGTGGGTAATTAATAATTTCATAATACTTGTGGTAATCTCACGACTTTCACCCGAGTAAGTTTTTTTTAAACCAAAACTTCTTCAAATCTCCAATCATGTGATTAGAACATCCAAAACCAATAATTCAATCATTATCATAGTTGATCTCATTAGTTTAATTAACAATTCTTGTTATCTCTTCATATGAATTTAAGACATAAATGTCTCATGTTTCCTCATTTCAAGAATTGCTAAAAATTTCTATGTTGCTTTCTTATTTATTGTGCCAACAATCACAAGAAAGTGATCTTTTTATCATAATTATATCATTTTTTAAAGTTTTTTTATTAAATGTAAATTACAACGCACACACTCAACCATTAGGGGATTCAAATGCTGATCGTGGAGATTGTCATGATTCACCCCTCACCCTCTTTACCACCAAACCACATCCCTGACATAATTATATCAATAAACATTTTCCTTTTAACTTCTTTCCTCATTGCATCTACCATTGCTTTGTTGTACACATATTTTTATCATAACTTGTGTTTACCTGTTGTGAAAACTTTCTAATTGTTGAAGTCATTGCAGCAGATTTATCTGTCGTTTTATTCATGACTGTCCTATCCCCATTGATTAAAAAAAGACTAAAAAGGCCATATAAAAGAATATACCCTTCATTAATCATAAATCCACATAGAAACATCAAATTTCATATGGTGATTTATCACAACAAATGAATCACAAATCATATCATATTTGTTAGCCTGATAAGTGGTGTCATTTGTCAACATCATAAAATGCTCATTATCATTTTTCATTCTTTAATCCCTCTAAAAGAAACTACATGATCAATCATCTTCGTCTAAATAAAAATTAAAATAAAAGAATATTTAAACTATTTAGAATCAGGTTTTGTCAAAACAATATTTCACACTTTCTAAAATATTTCAAAAGCTTAATATGTTTTCCTTTAATATTTCTATGAGATCTCATCATATGTCTTTCTTGTGCACTCAAAAAATCATGTTTATGCTCCATAATATAATAAAAATATATAATGGGCGTCCCTATCAACTGAAAATTGAACAAAACCTGAACAATCTGATCTTTCACATCTCTACAATAACTTCTAATATTATCGAATTATTTTTACCCGCAGCTTTTGAAGAAACAAACTATCTCATAGACATTTTTTTTACTAGAACGATAATGTCGAACTCCTTTCCTAGCACTAAATCCAACTCTTCGAGCATAATCATTATATGGATCATATACAACTTTATTAGACTCAACATCAAATCCAACAATTCTGAAGTATCAGCTTCAAAACATTTTAGTATCTCATTTCTATTATTTTTTCAATATTTCATATTAAACCCAATCACTAGGTAATTTAAAAAATAATATTAAAAATATAGTTGTTAAAAACACTAGCAGTAAACATACATTTGATAGTTAAAGAATGTCATAAACATAGTTATTCATATGAAGAAACAAAACAAACGTCTAATAAAATATTGATATACATCCAATGAATATATAACCCCCCATAAAAATATACATTTTATATTAAAATCAACTATTACACACAAGTATGCATCTGAAGAATGTATCTATGTACATGATGAACATATTTATCTATCTGATGATTATGTTATAGCATCTAACGATATTTAAGTAGCTATGCATGTCTTGAATGAACATAACAATGAAATTCATGAACATACCTTCATATGTGATAAACATAAATACATATCTGATAAAAACATCTACCTATCAGATGAAAAATAAATCAATTCAATATTTTTTTACCTAAAACTTCACGTATAACTGCCAACATACATACTAAACTAAGTCACCGGATAATTTTAAAAACATGTTTAAAAATATAATTGTTAAAAACCTAAGCCTACATGTATGGTTGTTGAAAATATAGTTGTTAGTTATCAAATAATTTTTACATTTTTAAAATCCATTTGAAAGAATTGTCCTTCTCGGATCAATTCTAAATTCTCGAAATGTCAGGACTGGACCTATCTTTAGAATGTAATTTTGTTTCATTACCATCTACTATATTTCATACGTCTTGACTCTTAAAATATGATCTCATGCAAGTTCTCTAATCTCGATAATTGTACTCATTTAGCCTATCCATCATCCCAATCGGAACGCTAATATCCATCATTGCAAATTTAAGAAAAAGAGAGTACCTCGCACCAAGTTGTTTGCTATCTTCTTTGGAGATGGTCTTACGCTCCTTCAACGGCCTTCGAATCGCCTAGCTCTGATACCAAATTATTAAAAAATTTTGAGTGAAATGGAGAGAAAATTTTGTAGGAAACTCACTCTTTGATTCTTGGATGCATACAAGTCACTTCATTTGAGGTTATACTTGTTACTAAAAAAAATGGATTGTTGAGATCAATTTCATCCAACAGCTACAATGGCTATTCTAGAAATCTCTAAAAAATATTCAGTGACATATTCTTTATGTAGCACACTTCATAGGATTCTATAATTGTTCAAACACTAATATCGTTTCTCTTATTTTAGGCTTTTTTTCTTTAGCTCTCCTCACTTTTTTTTATTCATTCATTTGAGTTAACTTCTCCTTTTACTTAACCTATGAATTTGACATTGATATTTAATAGGTTACTAGATCTACCTTGTGATTTCTAAATTTGACTGGTTTATCATTTGCATTTCGTGATAGGTGTTATTGATTAGTTGGTCACATATAATTATTTTATAATTATAATTGCTTAGTTGGCTACATACTATTATTTTATGAATTTTTATCCCATGATGCTAGACAAATATGCAACCAAGCAAAATAAGATAGTTTTGCTACAAAGCAGGATGGTTTGTGAGGAAATAAAAATATTAATAAATTTTAACTATACCCATATCTAATGGTGATTTGATAGTTACAAATCAAAACAATGTAATTTTGAGTTCGGTGTTTTTTGCTTTGCAGTTCTGGATCAGATTTCTTATTTTATAATATTATTTATATTTTGATAATTTTATAAATGAAAATTGAAGTGCGTCCACCGTCCACCCCATTTTTTGAATTCAAAATGTAACATAATCGAAATGAACTTTTTCTTAAACTAATTGTAAAGGTCAATCAGGCCTAGGTGTCATAAAAAAATTAACTTTTCAATAAAAATTAGGGGAAAACTCCAAAAGGGGCCTTGAACTATCACCACTTACTCAATTGCGGTCAGAACTACCATGATTTCCAAAAAGGGTGCAATAAAAAAAATTAGACTGATTTTCTAAAATAAAATTTATCATCACATTCCTAAACTAATATTATTATAAGACTTGGATTTGTGTGCAAAAATTACGTCATTTGGTTATCAAAATAAATTATATCATTTTGTGCACATAAAGAAAACGTTGTCTTTTGATAACCAAACGAAGTAATTTTCGCACACAAATCTAAGTCTTATAATAATACTAGTTTGAGAATGTGATGGTAAATTTTATTTTAGAAAATCAGTACAATTTTTTTTTCATCGCACCCTATTTGGAAATCGTGGTAGTTCTGACCGCAATTGGGTAAGTGACGGTAGTTCAGGGCCCCTTTTGGGTTTTATCCCTAAAAATTAACGATGAATTCTTGTAACATTAAGTTACTGTAACTTTTATATTAATTTTTGTCAATATTATTTTATTCAGATTAAGATATTAATACGAGTCAATTAATTTACATATTTTGTATAATAGCAATTTATCTTATCCGTTTTAGTTTCGTGCTACTTTATTGGATATAATATGTAAAATCGGACCTACCAATTCAGATTTTACTAGGTGTGCCACGTACACAAAAAATACAGTGAGCCGAAACACATGTCACGCTTTAGATGCCTTTTTTTGGGATAATTACTCATATTAAATATTTATTTATTTTTTACTTTTTCCGGTCTCTAATATTGATCGTTGAACTGAATAGTTTAATAAATATTAATATTTATTATTATCAAATTTAATAAGTTTATATTTAATATATATTTTTTAATTTTTTTATAAAATGTAAGTATAATTTATTGTGTTACTAGTGTTAGGTAAATAATAAATTAAAATGGATTATCTGTTAGTTAAGACTGCATCTAAAACTAATGTTCTAAAAAACGCTACACTGTCTTAGGCGGTGAGCATAATGTTTAACGATTAATTAACTAGGCAGAGATTAATTGAAACAATTAATCGGATAATTAATCAAAATTATATATATTAATAATAAATTTACTAATTAATTATAAATATATATGTTTAAAAACTGTTATTTTAATAAAAAAATTAAATTTTAAATAATTAATCGGTTCATCTAATGAAAGAAAAATATCTTAAATTTGACTCAGTCGATGTCACAGTTAGTAACAGTGACCAGTCTCTCTAAACCACACTCTCCCAAGCCAAGACCGATCATCTCCTTCTGCTGCCCCGCATTTCTCCATTGAGCTACCTGCTGCTCCACTGACCGGACTAGCTCTCTCACTTGATTTCAGGTTTCACGGGATCGCCTCTGCTTCGTTACCCGTTAATTCATTTGTATTTTTGGTTTCTTATTTTGCAGTATTTCGTGTGTCTGTGTTGCTTGTCAAGCTTGTTGAGGTTATTTGACTGGTCGAATGTGGGTTTCTCTAGTTGTTGCAGCTTGTTTCTGGTCGGATCATGGGGGGATAGTTTTGTTTGTAAAGATTTGAGCTTGGCTGCTATATGCTTCTATCTGACTGGTTCAGTTTTAGTCTTCACTTGCTCGGCCTGTTTACTTTATTTTTATTTTTTGATATATGAAGCTAGCTATGGATTTGAGATGTGGGTGTTTGAGGCCACGTTCGGATTTTGTGGAAGTAAGCAAGGGGTGCATTAATGGGGGAGTAGCTGGGTTTGGGAAGATGACGAATGGTTTAGGGTTGAAGAAGGATATTTTCGGTACTCGGTTGATGAAGTATTTGATAGAGAATAAGGAGAGTAAAGCTAGAGCTCAAAAGCCTGGGGTTGTATCTTCTGTTTTGACACCAGGCGTCAATAGGGATGCTCTGGTGAGAAATCATACACAATGCCTGAAATAAGCAAAAGATGGTCATATGCTTGTAGTTGGATTCTCAGTTTTGAACAACTTTTCATTGTGTGAACAGTCATTTCAGACCCCTCTGTTTGATGACCCACAAGTTGACCCTCAGAATGTTGCGTCCATCATATTGGGGGGAGGAGCTGGCACTCGCCTCTTCCCCCTCACTAGCAAAAGATCAAAGCCAGCAGTAAGCGTGCACTCACTTTCATAGTCTGTGTTAACCAATTAAGTCGTTCGGCTGCTGAATCTTAAAGGGTATTGCTTGTCAGGATTTCAGCCGTAGCTGGCAAGTGTTTTGAGTTACTGTTCCTTGGGTTTTACTTAATGCTTTGGTTGGGTTTCAGGTACCGATTGGAGGTTGTTATCGTCTGATCGATGTTCCGATGAGCAACTGTATCAACAGTGGTATCAGAAAAATATTCATCATGACCCAGTTCAACTCCTTTTCCCTCAACCGGCACATTTCTCGTACCTATAGTTTTGGGAATGGCGTCAATTTTGGGGATGGGTTTGTTGAGGTAGCCCTTTTAAGACATGTACTACCTTATGCTTCTGCATGAGATATTATTTTTAGTTCAAATGACTGTTGCTATAACAGTTTGTTAGAGATTCACACATCGACTAAAATAGGAATTGGATTCTTCAAAGAGGGGCTCACTCACTCATTATCAATTGGTTTTGACTTCGGATCCATCTATTCAAATATGATACCAAAGCGGATAGGTCCGCGATGCATGGTGTTGGCCTTCATTGAGTCACTTGCAAGGCCAGAAGACTAAAATAACATTTATTCTAACAACAGTGACACTCAGCTTAACCTTATGTGAGACTCTTTGTGTTATAAGGACTTGGCTTTATTCTGTTTTCATGCAGGTTCTAGCAGCCACTCAAACGCCAGGGGAAGCAGGCAACAGGTGGTTCCAAGGAACAGCAGATGCTGTGAGGCAATTCACATGGGTATTTGAGGTGAGCAATTATGCTTGTACTTGCCTTATACTTTTAAATGATCTGGGCTTGATTGCAACTTCTTTTTTACAGGATACCAAGATGAAAAATGTGGAACACATATTGATCTTATCTGGGGATCATCTATATAGAATGAATTACATGGACTTTGTACAGGTACAGTTTTGTCATTTTCAATAAGTCATCAATCTGAAGTGCAATTAGAATCACTGATTAACTATCGCATGCCCTAATGTGAGATCATGTGTGCAGAAACATGTCGACTCGAAAGCAGATATTACAGTGTCATGTGTGCCAATGGATGACAGGTCAGAACACTCTCCACTTCATCTGTTGCTCTACTTATATTTCAACTGCCCATGTACAATGTATCTTGAGAATATGGTCACTATTTTTATGTCAAGCAACTCAGTAATTTGAGATGCTTACAGAGGGAGTAATGGTCACTTTTGAGCTTCGAATGGAACTGTGTTTTTATTCTCAATGGAAACTTTCCTTGAGACTTTAAAATACCATTTTGTGTAAAGTTATTTTCATCCTGCAGCCGGGCTTCGGATTACGGACTGATGAAAATGGATCGAGAGGGGCGTATTGCCCAGTTTGCTGAAAAACCAAAGGGAGATGACTTGAAGGCAATGGTACATTCATACATCACCTTTTACTGGCAAAGTGATTCTTAGGTGGACCATGTCCATTGTCCACTAATTGGACTGTAGATCACACCAATAGGGATTCACCATGTGGCATTTTAACTAGCTGCATGACGCGTTGAAAAGTCAATAAAAAAAAATGCACCAATCAGTATTCGTCACATGACATTATGACTTCTAACGCGCCACATGGCGACTCTCTTTATTGATTGTGGTGGACATACCCTAAGAATCACTCTTACTGGCATGAGCAGCTCATATCATTTTTCTAATTTTATATTATCTGTTATTCTTTTATCCTGCAGCAAGTTGATACCACTCTGCTAGGACTCTCAAAACATGATGCTGTAAAATACCCGTATATAGCATCAATGGGTGTTTACGTGTTTAAGACTGAAGTGTTGCTAAAGCTGTTGAAATTGAGGTACCCTTCAAGCAATGACTTCGGATCTGAAATCATTCCTTCAGCTGTTGCTGACCACAACGTCCAGGTGAACCAAACTTCACACGTCTTCTCCTCTAAACTATTTTGAGCAAAAGTAGAAGAATTGATATTCAATCCGGACTTGGGTATGCTTTGACTCTATTTGTTCTAAGCTACCTTTCTCTTGTAGGCATATTTATTTAATGACTACTGGGAGGATATTGGAACTATCAAGTCCTTCTTTGATGCAAATTTGGCCCTCACGGAGCAGGTTGGCATACATACAACTTTCTTATCTCTGTACAAGCGTTCGTAAGTTAACCTTACAGAAGATCCAGAG
Source organism: Kalanchoe fedtschenkoi (assembly GCA_002312845.1). Classification (NCBI taxonomy): domain Eukaryota; kingdom Viridiplantae; phylum Streptophyta; class Magnoliopsida; order Saxifragales; family Crassulaceae; genus Kalanchoe; species Kalanchoe fedtschenkoi. The sequence continues at coordinate 5,350,352 of NQLW01000095.1, forward strand.
CTGCAACTGCATTTTCAAGAACTTGATTAGTTTCAAAATCAAAAGACACCACTGAAAATTGCTAATCAGAATAATACACTGAAAGATATCTCAAAATTTTCTACACTACAGATGCAAAGAGAATTCAACTTTCTGTAATAAGAAATAAGAGCTGATGAGCCACTTCTATAGTTTGCTCTCTGTGTTTTCTTTCATACAGAAACCCAAGTTTGAATTTAATGATCCGAAGACACCATTCTTCACATCTCCCAGATTCTTGCCTCCTACCAAAGTCGAACAGTGTAAGGTAAAAATGAATGTTATGCTATATTAGTTTGAATTTTGTTTGTTTCCTGGGACTCATTTGGTACAACCATCCTCCAGATAATTGATGCCATTATTTCACACGGATGTTTTCTGCACGAATGTAGCATTCAGCACTCAATTGTAGGTGTGAGATCACGCATAGACTACGGCGTAGAGCTTCAGGTATATATATCCACCTCCTTTTGTTTGCAGTGGTCAGAGCTGGGTTTAAAATTAATGAGAGGTTAGCCCAGGCAAGAAAGGAGTATATCCCATGAACAAACCATACATGTTCCTTTTTGTCTTATCTGCGCATCCGACCGGCCAGCCATTAAATTTTTTCTGGGTTCCCTGGCAACTTGGTTAAATTGTCTGAAGCATTAAAGCTAGCATGAGGTGGCCTTCACTGTAAGGCGGCTGGCTGATTTGGCCTTCACTGTAGCGCGGGCAGTGCATTAAACCATTAGTTCTTTTTCAGGATACATTGATGATGGGTGCAGACTATTACCAGACTGAATCTGAGATTGCCTCTCTGTTAGCTGAGGGAAAGGTTCCTGTTGGTGTTGGACAGAACTCTAAAATAAAGTAAGCTTGCATATATCTGAACCCTGTTCATGTCCAATGTGGGGAACTTCATCTTTAGTAGTTCTTCCTAGTTTGTCCAAGCTCGAAAGTTGTGCCGTTGTCTCTATAAACATTTTGGTCATTTCTTGAAGGAACTGCATCATTGACAAAAACGCCAAGATAGGAAAAGATGTGGTCATTGCAAATACAGATGTAAGTTGTTCATCTAATTGCTTCGGACGATTTCTGAAGCTTGGCCCCCTCATTTCCACTTAAGACTCGGTTTCCTTTTTCAATGATACTTTTGACTTACAGAACGTTGAAGAAGCGGAGAGGGCAAGTGATGGATTCTACATAAGGTCCGGAATCACAGTTGTTCTGAAGAACGCGACAATCCGAGATGGAACTGTTGTATAAAACCCCTTAAACATGTGCAGCAAAGGTTATCAAAGACGAGGGAAAGAAAGTCGAGTTTCCCCAGTGGCAAGAAACGCTACTACTACATAATGACATTGTTGAGTCCCGGTCCGCCAAGAGCTGCGCAAAGTGAATATTTGCAAGAACAGCTACATGAGGATGTCAATTCCTTGAAACATCTAGTTTGAATAAATGAAGCAGCAATGGAAAATTTATCTGTATTTCGCCCAAGTTTGGTTCCATCTGCGGGACCACTGCACAAGAATTCTGCTCATACATGCGTACGCATTATCAAATAATAAAATGGTTCAGGAATGCTAATTGATGCCCCCTACCCCTAGTTTTTTAAGATCATTTTTTTGGCCAGAATTGGTTCCAAGTTTTTCACTGTGGTCGAATGATGTCGGCAGCAGAAGGGGTTTCACTCAAGACTGTGTGGTACCCATCTGCGGGGTTGCCCATGTTGGGGGCCAAGAGCTGACAGAAGAGTTTTCCTGCTGCTGCACCTCCATTGCTTGCGGACGAGTGGATGGCAGAATAGAGAGAGAGAGCTAAAAACTTCATCCCTGATTGCTGTAGTATATAGATCCCGGCTTCTTGGATGATGCCCCGAATTCAGTGTAGAAAACAGGCAGTTTAAGGATGTCTTGCGCATGCTGGGTGTTCATCCATTTGTTAAACAAGGTATTTGTTAAAATTCAGCTGACTTAATTTGATTATATCCTTTAACTTGATTTTTTTGAAATTAATCTTTTTTCAATATTTGTTTTACCGACAGGCTTCCCGTTAATAAGTTTTTTTTGAAATGAAATGAACTAGTTTAAGTCAACCGCTGTTTGATATCGTGTCTGGATTAGATCTAACCGCAATTTCAAATCTTGTCTGGAGAATAACTGAGTTTGCTGGTGACTGTGCAGCCCAACCTGCGTACACGTGATCCAACCGCCGTTACGAAACGTGTCTGGACTAAGTTCAGCCGCCTTTTCAAACTTCTGTTGAATTTTAATCTTAGTCGCCTTTGAAACCGTTGTTGGTCTTAGTCCAGACACGATTTGTAATGGTGGTCGGAATCGAGCTCTTCTCTGAACATAATGATTAAACAAAACGAAGTCGTTTATAGTCGAGACCGCCGTTTGAAACAATGGTTCGACTAGATTTAAAAATGGCCGAGGCCTTTCTTCTTCCTCCTCTCATATGTTTCTTTCTCCCGCAGCCACCGCAATCCTAATCTCGAAGACGCAGCCACCATCTATTTGGTCTAAATCCAAATATTTCGGTCGTGAATCACTAAAAACATCTATTGTCAGGTTTGACGATTGTCCGATCTCAAAATAAGCACTGATTTCACTAACATTTTTGTAACGATCATAAGATCCATCATCGTCATACTCACAAAATAATCTATTAGCCAAAACCTCCGCTACATCTTTATCAATATCCCCATCTAAGAATTTTAACTCTTTCATCACTGGATTATCAATCATGAAAAAAATATATTATTTTCGCTAAAAAAATTACACATATTTTAGATTCATTTATTGGAAATGTATCATTAAAAAAATGATAATAAACATGTTTGTATTCACATATGATTGAAGGTCCATATTTTCATTTTGCTCAAAGCCCCCGGAAGCTCAAGATAGAGCCTGGGCAAGCCTCAAGCTTTTGGTTCTCATTTACTTATAAATGTCATTCTTCCTGAAAAATGTCCATATTTTTTTTGTTTGTTACTTTTTGGACGGATGAAATGTCACACACTTTCCCACTCCGATTTCAAACCTGAGATCTTAGGGTTGTTAAACAATTCCTCAATCCACCTGTCCAAATCCATGTTGGTCCCCTTACCGACTTCACATATTGCTTCGTCCCACCAAGTTAATCAAAATTGTTAAACAAACTCATCACAAGCCTATTCCCATGTTCTTTTGCCTCGGACACAACAAATCCAACCCCTTCAAGGCTGAAAGAGCATGAGACAAGCAATCAGCGCTCGAAATAACAACAACAATAATAAAAGTCGATAGATGAAACACTTGAACATTGTGCTGTCCCGGGGTTTGGCTATCGGGAAAAGGCTCCTTCACCATCCCTAAAAGCCACGGTTCTAGCCAATGTGACACCATATTGACGAGCTTGCGCGAAGGCTTAAATGACTTCAGATCTGTGGTTGGGATCAGAGGCCAGCGTCATGAGCCAATACGAATTGAACCCATTACGTAATAAGGCACCCTGTCGAAGTGTGAGCTTGAGTCCATCAATTACGACATAACCATCACCATTCTTTTGTGCTTGATTCACATGGGCAAAGCATAGGCCCGAGAGCATCAGCATGAGACAGAACATTCAATGACCATGATGCTTCATTGTACTAGAATGAAAAAAGCTTCATAATTGCTTCCTAATCTAACAAATATCATGTATTGATCAAAATGTTAAAGACTCATGGAGCCAGCATGAATTGAGCCCATTTGGAAAAATGGGGCTCTATCTTCTGCAAGTTTAATTCACATGACCTTTTAGCCTCTCCTACCACCTTTCACTCTCCTCGGCCACTCCCTGCGGTTCCGATTCTTCCTTCTTATCTGACTCAGTTTCTGTGATTGTTGCCCAATGACACCGGCGGTCGACGGGCTTTCACTCAACACAACATCATACCCATCTTTATAACTCTCCATTCCCGAGGCCAGAAGCTGCCAGAACATGCTACCCGCGGCCGCACCCCCATTGATGGCCGATGAGTAGACGGCTGTGTACACCAAATTATAAACCTGATCTCTTTTTTCACTCGTGAACCCGGGGCTCTTATATGATTTCCCAAACTCAGCAATCACTAGAGGCTTCTTGAGAACAGTCTCCGCATCTTGAGTGTGATTCTGCATCCAGTCTTGCAAGAATGTCAACTGCGATTCATCTGTGGAGCCCGAAATCCTAATGAGCAAGACTCAAGGTTACAAAAATGCTTCAGATGAAAACTAAAACAACGAACATGTACTGCAGTGAGGCTGACCATTGTTCCGGATAGGCGTGGATGGTAGTGAAATCTATTTCATTGATCTGATTGTTTGCGATGAAATCCGTTCCTAGCTGAAAATCCGGAATGTCACGAAGCTTCTCTGGAGTTGATGGTCCATAGAACCCTTCCAAGCCTATTTCCAGTAAATGGTTGGAATCAACAGATTTCAAGTATGAAGCCATCTCACTGATCCAACTCTGCCAAATCCAAATCCTCTCATTAGAGACATCAGTAAAAATTATTATTTTTTATTTTGTATAAGATAAACAGAAAGAAAATACTCTCTTACACCTCTGTTCGTAAAAGTGATTTGAAGATATTTCAAATTTAACTTCAGTTGTATGAATGTGGAGTTGTGTAATGGCAATCATGATAAGAGAATCTCGTTGTAAAGAAAATGATGAGCCATCTGTCCAAATACTAGCTTAAATAATAGCCAGAGTGAAGATGGTGTTTCATAGTTCAACACCTGCTCACACATTTGTGGCTTCAAAATGCCATCCATATATGGCCACAAGGGTGCTCAATGCATAGACTATCATGCACTGAGGGTGTGTTTGGTTTAGAGAAAATTAGATGGAAAGAAAAATTTGAAGAAAGGTTATGAGAATTTCTTGTTTGGTCGACAAAATTTGTGGGAAAAAAAACTATATGGAAAATTAGAAGGAATGTTGAGTAAATTAAAGGGAGTTTTGAAACTTTCATTCAAATTTTACTTGCAAACCAAACAAAGAAAAATAAAATGAAACTCATGACAAATTTCACTCCCTCAAATTTTCTTTTTTTTTTAAAAAAAAAATTTGCCCTAAATCAAACACGGCCCAAGACTCTGTTTGATTTATAAAAAATCTAAGAGAAGAAAAATGTAAGAGAAAATGAATGTATTTGAGTTCGGTATGATTTTCTTTTTGTTTAGATTGGAATAAAAATAAAATGAAAACATCAAAACAATCCTCAACTTAAACTTTTCTTCTAATTTTCTGGTCTACAAATTTCCCCCTAACACCAAGCATAGAATTTTCCCAGACTTCCCTTAAAATCTTTTTCCCCTCTCATTTTTTCTGAACCGAACAAAGCCCAAGTACATCCTATGAAGAAGCTCATCTCCACCTCAACCCAGTCCCCACCACACTACCATCTTGTTTCAGAGAATATTAACTCAGTTCTGTGGTGTTTAAGCCTCTGACTTTCCGAAGTGGGGGATTTTGGTAGATAAACTTTTTTGAAAAAAAAACTAAATTTGAATTCAGAAGGTGATTACTTGCAGGGTTTTGCCAGAAAGATCTGAAACGCATCTGGGCTCATTTATAAGCTCCCAGGACATGATTGTCGGATCATCCTTGTACGCAACTCCAGTTATGTTATTCACTCTTGTCAGCACGGCCTGCATCACCACCCACCACCACCCATCATTGTTCAACAATCAGAGCCTGATGCTACAATTAGTGGCTAATCAATGGTGATCTTGATTAACGCACCTTAACGTGATTCTTGTAGAACTCCTTGACAACTTCATTCGAATAAAAATCATCGTCAGATGTCAGAGCCGCTCCTTTGCTCTTCGCCCACTCCACGTACTGCTTCCTCCCACCGTAATCATCGTAGTTGTTCACCAGACTCAGCACGAGCCTAATCCCATACTTGCCCGCCTCAGACACCACAAAATCCAGTCCCTGACGCGACCAACAACGAAAGCTGAGATCGCAAATGTAGGCAGAAACATGAACAGAAGAGTTGAAACCGCGGATGGCGAACCTGAAAGACATTCTCGTTGTACTGTCCGGGAGATGGTTGCAGGGAGGCGTAGCCAGGGCCGTCGCTGAAAGCCCAGGTCCTGGCCAGTGTGAGGCCGCACTGCTTAGCCTCCTGGAAGGCTGAGGTGGCCTTGTATCTCTGCGTGGGGTCGGATGCGACGGTCATGAGCCAATACGAGTTGAACCCATTTGCGTAATAAGGCTCTCCATTCTGCACAAACTGGAGACCATCAACTTTGATGAACTCGTCAGCCTCACCATCCCCTCGTGCTTGGACCATACACAGCACCAGCAACACCATCATCATGTGACCATACGGTCTCCATTGACAATGACGACCCACCAGCTTCATCTTCTTCTCTTTTACTCTCCAAATGCAGGGTGAAAAAGAAAAATATGAACAGGCAGAGGCTATTTATAACATCCAACTTGCGCTGCTTCAGCTGCCACCACTCTAACTGATCTCTTCGCAGTAGTAATTTGGAGTTACTTAGGTTGTGTTTGGCTGAGGAAAAATAAAATTTGGAGATAAGTTGTCAGAATTGCATGGTAAAGTTTGTGGCAAATAAAATTAAATGGAAAATTAGAATGAAAATTAAGATATAACAAAAGAGCTTTGAAACTTTCATTCAATCTTTCTATTTTAAATAAAATAAAATGAAATCGATAAATTTTATTTTGCCTTCTCTCTCAAATTTCCCCTAACCCAAACACATTCTTAATATTTGACCATATTTTTATCGATTTACACATATATGGTAATTAATAAATATCCATAATTTTCATCATATTTTCACCAATAAATCAATAAAAAGTGCATTTATGAATAACTTGCGTTGAATACTTAGAGAGTAAATGTCAGTTAATGTTAGATAAACTTGTTTATGGTAACTGAGTTGGAAGCTAGTGGTGTAAATGTCAGCGTAAAAAGGTGCGGTGGAGGTAGAGAGGATCAACAAGATGTTAGTTTCGTGGTATTGAGTGTTGTCTAACAATTTCAAGATCCTGGGTTCAAGTCCTATTGATCTCTAGCCACCAAGAGAGAAAATAAGGAACCACTATTAATCTTTTTTTCAAATAAAATAAAAAAAAAGTAGAGAGGTAAACAGGTGAGATGATTTGTGGGTGTGGTTTGATTTAGATATGTAGCAGGTCACAGGAAGATGAGAGATGGTTGTCGCACGTGATTTGGAGCATGTATGGTGTCACGGGATTAGAGCATTATTACTATTTCTTTCTCTCAGAGACACAAATTCCAAGCCTAAAATTTTCAATTGAAATTGATTCATCCATGCATCATTATCACCGTTATTCTTATGAGGAATTTGAAATGTATAAAATGGGTGTTGGGAACTGAACGAATCTGATAGTGTTGTGTGACAAAGGGGCCACGAGAATGAAGATGTTACATAGTACGACGTACCATTATATTGATTTTAATCTTTATAAATTTTATCCAGTAGTTTGATTCAATGTAATATCATTTTATGTTTTTAATGATATGATACAATATTACATAGATGGTGCATTCCATAAAAGAAAGATGATATTTGTAAATCTAAAACGTTGTGCCAAAAGTGTAAATTCTGTAGGGCGTTTTAGGATTATGAGTGTCACGACGATTATTTATATAATATCTTGAAGTTATAAGCATCTTCTATACATTTAGTATTTTTAAAATGAACTGGACGGACTTTCGAAATATACGCATATTTAAGTATTTCAATATTTTATAGTCGTTGTTGTTTAAATTAAAAAATCATTGGATTTAAATATTTTGTAAATCCAAATGTAATATAATGTGTGGGCCTCATATGCAAAGTTGTATGAAATGTATTCAATGTAAATGTGAAAGATTTATGTACAAAAAATATATTATGGACATAGTGATGAGATACAACACAAATCACATGGCATGACACAAATTTAGTTTTCGAATTTATTGAACGATGATGCCTTTGGAGTGCACGATCATATGTAAGTGACCTAGGAAAAGTTTTGTTTGGTTTAGGAGAGATTTTAGGGAAACAAATTATAAAGAAATGAGATCTATAAGGATTTTTTTTTCAGTTAGTAGAGGGAAATAGAATGAAGAATGAAAAGTTTCAAAATATGCTATAACTCAAGTAAAATTTTCTTTTCATTCAATTTTCTCCAAACCAAACAAATAGTTCTTAATCTTCTCCTTCAATACAATTTTTTTTCTCATTTTTCAGTATCGAGGCAGTGACTTATGGTACTAAATAGAGATGAAATGATTTCAATAGTGTAAAAGAGACTCAAGGTATCATTTTTTGTTTTTATTGGAGTCTATTAAGAGTTTATATCTTATTATATTAAATGTCCAGTGAACAATTCTAAATGATAATTCATAATGTCTAATTCATTTGTTGTGAATTTGACACCTGAATCAAATCTCATTTAACAATTAGAAATATTGTAAATATATTTTATGCATCATATTATTTTCAATCAAATCGGACTTTTATTTTTTGTATTTTTTCTTTCTAGTGTATCTAATGCAACAAATGAATGGATATTTTATATTTAAAATAAGTGTATATTCTAATAATATTTATATTTATTTTTTAAATTTGAAAATGGTTAAAAAAGTAATATATTCAGAT
>NQLW01000095.1:5360415-5375887 GCA_002312845.1 Kalanchoe fedtschenkoi
TTATCCAGATCCGCGCCGCTGCTCGCTCTAGCCTTCAGCACCTCCAACATCCTCTTACTGATCTCCTTCGAATACACATGTAGCACCTCAAACCCATTATCATCCACAACATTGTCCCCTCCATCCACCATGAACCACTCCTCCACCTGCCGAGCTATCACAGCCGCCTCCTCAGCCGGCAGCGTCCCGTCCCGTCTGCCCTCAGCGTCGCGTACTGGTCAGCTCGTTCAGTACCGGCTTGTTGCTTTTCCTCGGGGATTAAGTTGATCCGTGGCGGTGCGCTCGGCAGATTTGATCCGTGGCTGTCCGATTCGAGCGGCGGTGGCGCGGATCGGATCGTCTTGAAGCAATACGCCAGAAATGAAGATGGCCAGAAATGAAAACGGCCTGAAATGAAAACTGTTTAAGCAGTGGCGGCGCTTCGGGGTTTGACAAAGCTTTCACCACAGGTGCTAAGGAAGACAATAAAATGAAAGAGAGTAAGAGCGTGTTTGGAACGGTGAAGGAGAGAAGAGAAGACGAGGATGTGAAGAAATGTACGGTTAATGGTTTTAATGGCTGAGAAGAGAAGGAGACTAGGGAAATGAAGATGGTGAAGAGACGAGGACGAGAGAGAAAAGATAGAAGCGGCGATGATAAACATGTGGGATTGTGGATTCTTCTATTAGGGTTTGTTGAATGGGTTGAATGGTTGAGATTGTTTCCATTTAATCAGACATGTATAAATAAATTAGTTGGCTTTTAGTATGGTTCGGTTCGGTTCGATTCGGTTTAGAGTTTAAAAATAAAAACCGAACCGAACTGACCGGTTTTCTGAAAATTACAAACTGAAACCGCTTCTCCAATTAATAAAACCGAATCAAATCGATCGATTCGATTTGATTCGGTTCGGTTCATCGGTTTTGCGGTTTAACTTTACACTCCTAGCAACTAGTCTCTTAAATATTAGGTTGGGTTATTTATGAATTGAATAGCTGACTTGCTTTATATTCTTACAGGATTTTTTTCCTTTTCCTGAATCAAACAATGAGTCATGGTTCCAAGATCCAAGGGCTGGATAGTTGGCTTGCAGATTTACTGAACACCTACTATATCAATTTCCTACCTCAGCCTGTTTTGCTTCACTAGTTACTACAGCTTCAAACACATTTCCTGACATTTATATGTTTTATCAATTATTAGTTTACTACTGTTGTATCTAGAATTTAAGAATAATAAGCTGAGAAGTTGAAGTATTGAAACTTTATTAGTTTTACATGTATTAATTGGTTGTATGTTAAAAATTTTATTAGGTTGGTTATACATGTTTTTTAAGTTAGTCTTTTAAATTAATTTTGACTGAACTGAACCGAACCGAAGTCGAACCGAACTGATCAGTTTGATTCAGTTTGGTTTTTCAAATTGTATGGTTCGGTTCGGTTCAAAAAAAATGAAAACCGATGAATATCGGTTCGATTCAGTTTTTACATAAAACCGAATCGAATCGAACCGTTACACCCCTAACTTCAACCATGCATCAGATTCTTAACAAACACCCCATATTTGATAAGTTTTATAACATATATATGAATGTGATTTTTTTTGTTTTTTAACACAACACCGTATCATTTGTAAAAAATAATTCTTATAAATACAATAAACAATACTTATTACTATGACGCTTATTAAAACTTAATACGGCACTTTAAACATTGTTATTTTTTTAAAAAAATTAAAATAAATTTATGTGTACTTTTTACGAGATTTCAAATTTAATAACACAGTTTTTTATCATATTTTTGTCGTCCTCTAAAAGCAATAGCAGAACTAGAAATTTTAGTTTGAAAAAAATATATTAATGAAATGATTTTGATTGAAGCGATGCTACACAAATAAGAAAAATAATATCTTTAAACTGGATTGGGTAGAGGATAATATTTTTAGTTGAACTAGGATACAAAATAAAAATTATAATATTTTCAAGTTGAATTAGAGTTATAAAAAATAAAATATATTAATTTTACACTAAGTTAAGAGCACTTTGGGCTCGACTTGGGTAGACAACAACAACGGCTGTCCATTGTACCCCTGTCTAATAGTAGCCGGTCCTTTGATAATTGTCAATTCCAATTCTGATCTGGTCCGGTTTTGAATCGGTGTACAATGTACACCTTAACCTTATCTTTTACTATTTAGTTAACTCTTTTTTTTCTTGACATGAATATATACTAACTGAACGTTATCTAACACACACTTTCAGTATATTTAAGCGCAAAAAATATCAACAAAACTCAAATCTAAAATTATTGAAATTATTAAACGGTCATCTAAATCATTAGACCAACATCTAAAAAATTATTTTTGTTAACAATATCAACTCAATCATTTTGAACAAAAATTGTCTGGCTACCAATTGTCATATATTATACGGGTTTGCAGAGTATACAACTACAACTTGTCAACTGTACGTACTCCCTCTGTCATCTTTTACATGTCAATTAACCGAATTTTTTTTGTCCACTTTTACTTGTCACTTAACAATTTTCAATGCGTATTTAATATCAACAACTACCTTAAAATGTCAAACATTAATCACTTCTTTATCATAATCAATAACAAAATCATTCATCACCAGTAATAATCTATCAATTTTACTTTTTGCACGAATTTTTTTTAAAAAACACCAACCACCCACTCATTAAATTTGTTCAACCGCTAACATTAACTTCGTCTTAATCTATTCAAATCTACCTTAAACGACATGTATTAGAGGACGGAGAGAGTATTTCATAGCTTTTTCCCGATGAAATCAAGGGGTCTGCTCTGGCATCGAATCTACAATGATAATAAGTCAAAGAAAAACATTAAGGGTGCGTTTGATTTAAAAAAAAATTAGTGAGAAGGAAAATTTATGGGGAAAAAAATTTGAATTAATAAAGATTAGACTAGATTTATAAAATATAATTAATTTTATTAAATTTGTTGAGGATTAGAGTTTATTAATTATGAAAATTTATTATCTTATTTGTTTGATAAAAAAATATTGTTTAATTGATGATGAAACAATATATTTTAAATGCGCATCTGATTCATATATTTATATAGTAATATAAGTTGGAGATTTTAACTGTAAGTTTTATTTTATAAATTAATTAATTCTATTTTATACTCTTTGACATTCAATAATCCAGAACATAATTACAAAAAAAGGGTAATAATTTAGGGCTGTTTTTAATATGTTTTCAAATGAGTAAACATAATTACAAAGTTTGGCTGTCACTGCTGCTGCTATATTGATCAGCATGGGGGTAAGAATGTCGTGTATCCGTATTTCGTGGTCGGTGGTTCGCATCACTTACACAGTCAGTTTCACATGGAAAACTTTATATAAAATATGATCCAGTGGTAATTGTTATGTGTGCCGAGGTTGGTGTCGTGTGGGATGATTCTTTGCCCGCACCCATGCATCCACTAATCATCGATAAATATTGATTCAGATGAAAAATATTAAAAAAAAAAACTCATAACAACAATATTGTAAATTTCATTTTCAATGCAATTCGACATAATTATTAAAATCGGATGAATCTCACGCCTCTCTCTATAATGATTCATGGGTGGACCGAGAGCACTCATCTCAAAAATGACGTTATTTTACTTCGTTTTCATTAAGACATTTCACTCTTATCTAAATTTAATGAACATACTGGCGTCTCTGATGAACATATTATCAAATTGATGAACATAACAACTCATTTGACGAACATATCATCTAGAATATAAAAGTTCATCTGATGAATATAACAATTCATCCAATGAACGTAACAATTCATCTGACGAACGTAACAGCTCATTTGAGATAGAAATAAGTGTTTTTAATGAAAATGACACAGAATGACGTCGTTTTCGAGTGAGAGCATCCACGAATTTGCGCTCTCTATATGTCCAAGCCAAACTTTCATTGTTTTGCTATTTTAATTATTGTCATGTCACACTACAATCAGTATATATTATAGTACACTCAGTCTCTCAATTTTGATCCGTGGTTGACCCAACTCAGATTGCCAGTTCAACCAAAAAATTAAAAATCAAAATCTTTATCGGTTCGATCTTCGATCCAATTTTGATAATTATGATATAATATATCAATGATAACAAAACAGGTGGAAATTAAAATTGAATCGTTAAATATTTTGATTCTCATTTCCCTCAAATTTTGATTTCCCTTTTTTTTTTCTTTTCTAAAGACGGAGCTTAAATATTCATATTTAATTGTTTATGATCGTACGCAATCAAAGGCGGTTCCACTGGGGGCAGTGGGGGCATTCACCCATCCGAATTCCACCTAAAATACTTATACTCATGGTAAAAAAATATATATGAATAATTTATATAAATTTTCAATTTTACCCCTCTTATTCATCCAAATTTTTAATTATATAATTTTGTCTCAAAAATAATCATCAAACCACCCCGCACACAGTAGATAGGAAATGCACGTGAAGATGCATGAAGCGTTGGATCAACCAACGGCTGAAGGCTGTCTCGTATTGTAACTTTTTGCAGGAAATTTCAGCTCAGGCAAACCATTTGGGTACCACTTGCGCAGTTGCTCTGCACCAATTTGTGTGTGCCTGTTGGAGGAATTCCCAAGGAGACTTGGTCATGGATGAAGATGAAGCTGCAGGTTTTTCAGTTAGGTTGGTTGGTTAGTTTACAGCCCTGAATTGTCAGCTAACCAATAAGGACATTCCACTGAAGCTTTTTGAAACGTTTCGTGTCAGATTACGAAATAGTTTGTGTTGATGTGGGAAGTGGTTTGTGGTCTTCTGACACGAAGCAGTGAAAAAGCTTTAATCACGTTTCATACTTTCAAACGTGATTAAAGGTTGATCTTTAATCACGTGTGGTAGAATGAAACGTGATTAAAGATCAATTTTGATTTTTAATCACCTTTGGAAGGATAAACATGATAAAAGATTTATCTTTAATCACGTTTAATTCTTCCAAACGTGATTAAAGATTAATTTTTTAATGAAAAATTTAATTATGTAATTTTTTATTACATAAATATTAAGAAAAAAATAATACGAATAAATAATTATAAACAATCAAATATTTATTAAATTTAAAAATTTGTACTTTATTATAATATAAAATAGCAGAAAATTGATAATATGACAAGTGGGTCCATGCGCAGAGGTTTGAAAAATTTGTTTTAATATGAATGTAAATTTGTGAAAAATAAATTTATGACAAAACTAAGTTGACATAACACAAATTTCATGTGACATGAGGATGCCCAGATAAACACTGCAAGATGAACAGATTGTGTTGGAAAATGAGCCGGGGTGATCCCAATGTGTAATTTTTACGTTCGTTGGGTATATACCTTTGGATCGATTATTTTACCACACTCGTACAACATTGTTCGGTTTCTGAGGATTACATGATATTGATGTATGTGTGCCTCGAGAGCCAAACACAAAGCCAGCTGTTTAATTATCTGGGAAAAGAATATTTAAACAATGTGACATCAAAAATGTTCGAACAGGTCATTAAGTGTGTGTGCCTTGTTATTGGAGTGATTTAGGAAGAACCTGATCCACAAAAAGATATAACTAGTTAATGTTATCTAAAGAACATGGTCTACAAAAGGGCTACAATATCACTAGTGAACATTAAAAAACAAGAACGTTCGTTTAAGAATGTTAGTGGCAGATAGAGATTTGTTGTTTTTTGTTTTCATTTAGAGAGTATTAGATATAGTTGGTGTTTGATCTTTTGATTTTTACTCTCTTTCGATTCTTAGAATTATTAGACAAGGCACTATCTATTAATAGCATTTTAAAATAGATTCTTGCAATTCTTAGTATTATTAGATAAGATTGTCCATATTCTTAACATATTGTTTTTGTATATCAATGTAAATTATCAATTCAATGTATAATAGATAGAACAATTATCTTCATTCCTCTCTAATTCGGCATCAGTCATTTTATATCTATATTTCAATTCCTCCATGTCTTCTTCCATCTCTTCGGCTCTAATTTCACTCATTACCTATGCTGCCATAGCCTTCATTAGTCTTGATAATGTTCATCACTTTCTTTCCCTCAAACTTAGCTGCCTTAATAATTACTTAATGTAGAATTATCTCGTGTTCTGACTGAGATTACAGGTCTTCTTACTATCCAAACTTAGCTGACTGAGATTACAGGTCTTCTTACTATATCCAAAGAGCTTTCAATGAGATGACAAAGAAGTGGTTCATGCAGCCGAACTCTAAAACGCGTATGAGAGCTATAAAAATTTCTGTGTTTCACTTTCGGGGTGGGGGAGATGTGGAAGACAGTTGCACTGTGATGTATCGAGAAGGGGATGACAGATGGGTGCCTCCAGAAAATTAAATGGATCGTGTTGTGTGTAGACTTATTTTTTCTAGATTAGTAGAGTTTAATCCTTATAGGTACTCATCAAGAGATGGAGGTGTTGATTTCAAAGAACGGCCCGGAAGTGGTGCACTCAAAAAAGGCAGAGACATAGAATGAATAATTGGATTTTGGCTGAGACAGAAATTACGATTAACCTGACGAGAGTTGGAGGGTTCGGCTTAGTTGTGGCTAGACGGCCTTCGGGTAGCTTGGTGATGACAATAAAGATGAAAAGCTAAATCTCCAAAACCTGAATGGGATTCCTTGCCTGCTGCAAGAGATCAGAAGGTTGCTAGGATATGAAGAATTTGAGATGATGAAAATCCAATGGGAGGCCAGCATAGGAAAGAAAGAATAAAGGCATTGGGCAGCGGTGCCTTGGGCGTGAAGGAAGGTGTCGTGAAAGCTCAAATTGATAGAGAAGCAAGACAACGTATTGGCACAAGGCCTTCTCGGATTTAATAAGAGAGGAGCGGACAAGGTAGTATGGAATAGGAGCAATGAGCTCCCCCTGATATCTTCATATTATTTCGACATGACAATTTATTAGGCAATTTGTGTCGTGCCCATGTTTTGTCTCTGTGTCTTGTACAATGGTTTTTAATAAAGTCCACTCTTTTTTAAAAAAAGTTATAGAATGTGTCGATTCTGAAGTTACAAAGTACATTGTTAGTATTTTCAGATTAACAATTTTGCTATCTAGCATCATTCATGCTTATTTATATAGTTGCAACCTTCTTATACTCACTGAAAATATATTTTAGGATAAAATCGTCGAATCTTATATAAAATGGACATAAATTCACAAACATCAGTTACTCAGACTCTCAGAGCGACATATATGCAGTAAAGAGCATGTAATGTTTGTTATGCATGATATACATTGGTATATGATGAACAAATTTGCGCACGCGAAGAACATGCATCAATATCTGATGAAAATGCAATATATTTAATGAATCACGTAACTTTATATTTGATAAAATTAGTAACATTTGCCTGATAAAAAGTAAGTTATACCCAACTAAAAATAAGTTATACTGACATCTTAATCCTAAGTATTTTTAAATTCAAACTATATTGAATTTGAATCAATAGAATCCCCTTAGCCTGGTTTCACGCTACATAATTACTTAAATATTTTGAAAATAGGGGAAACATTAGCCCATAGTTTTTGAGCCCAATAACCGTTTTGTGAAATAATCAACCGAGTAGTTAAAAGTCCACGCCCAATGGATATCTTAATTTCAGCCCATGAAAAATCACGGCCCAATTCGAGAAAGCGTGTAGGGGCAAAATAGTAATTTGGACAAAAATGGGTCTCGGGTGAAAAGACGCGTGGGCAGTCCAGTAGGCTTCGCTTGAGTTGGCTGCTGTTAGTTTTCATTTTGCGACTCCGATGGCGGCGATTTCCTGCAACGTCCGATCAGACGGCGCTCTGCTCTTCTCATCCACTTCCGCTATCTGCGGCCTATCTCTCAGGAAGCTCTCTCCGGTCTCCCTCAGGCTACCGGAGGTCGTAGCCCCTTCTTCTACCGCTGCCGTTCGCCGACTAGTCAAATGCTCTGCGTCGCCGCCGCCGACTTCGATTGCGCCTCCTTCCTCTGAAAAAGGCTAGTCTTCTGATCACGCAATTTTATTTTATTTTTTTAGTTATTTGTGATCATTGCGTCTCGATCGACTTGAATGGCGTTTTGTTGATTGGAGTGAATTGAGTCTGAAAGATGTCGTCTTCTTCTCTTTTTTCTGTCGTTAATTTGGACCGGTTACTGACAACATTTTCATCTGTATTGTCTTCGTGAGGTTGGAGACCTCTTGAATCGGTTGCAAGATGATTCATTTCATGGATTTAGGGATTTTTGGATGTTAGTTGTCCGGTTGATGTAAAAAGAAAGCAAGGGTTTGGCGGTATTCTAGGATTACTAAGATCATGTTTGCAAGAAAAAGAAATTATAAGTTCATATCAAACTTTTATCATCATGCAGGAGACTTGTAAAAACTAGATAATTCTGTTTTGGTGATGGGTTAACTGGCTATGATTTTTGCAATGGTGTGTGCTTGCTATCACGTGAAACTTGTTTTTTTGCTAACAAAGATGAAAGGCCTGTCGCGTTGTGTCCAAAAAGCTATACATCTCTTCTGAGTTTTAAAATGTACTCGAAGGGGTTCCTCACTGGGGCATGAATCAGAATCATTGATAGTTCATGTTTTTTATTTTGTGAAAACTTTCAGCAAAAGCTGGGCTCACAGATTTTCTGCACATTGATGATTTCGATAAAGCTACCATTTTGAGAATATTGGACCGCGCACAGGAGGTGAAGGCTTTGCTGAAATCAGGAGACCGGTCATATCTCCCATTCAAAGGGAAGACAATGGCAATGATCTTTGCAAAGCCATCCATGAGAACAAGAGTTTCATTTGAAACTGGGTTCTTTTTGTTGGGAGGCCATGCCATATATCTTGGACCTGACGACATCCAAATGGGCAAGAGAGAGGAAACACGTGATGTAGCCCGTGTTCTTTCTCGCTACAATGACATCATCATGGCTCGTGTTTTTGGCCATCAGGTTAGTTGGTGAGTTGATGCTCAGTTTGATAATTAACTTTTTTTTTAATAAATAATTGGTTTTTTTGTTCGCTGCATGCAACAGCAGATATTGGTTGCCCATTGTTGTAAAGACTAAAGTCATTAGGACGGATAAAAAATAAATAAGAAGCTATATAGTAATTAGATCTGTTTAGTTTATTGGATAAAGTTATCTCAGTTAGAACATGTCTCTATATGCGTTAGACAGTAAGAAATACAAATGCCCTAGTTAACTGTGGTGCCCAAAATCGATGAGAAGTTTGTAACTCATTGTCGCCAGATTTGGTTGAAACTCGAATGTGTCATGAAGAAGGTTTATTTTGTGTTGCAGGACATTCTTGATCTTGCCAAGTACTCGTCGGTGCCTGTCATCAATGGCTTGACTGACTTCAATCATCCTTGCCAAATAATGGCTGATGCTCTCACAATGATTGAACACATAGGGCGCTTGGAAGGAACCAAGGTATAGGTAGTTTATTTTATTTTTCTTGATAATGAAGGATTGCCCCTTACAAAATCTCATGAATACTCTAATGAATGCATAGCTACAAAACTATATTCACTCAACTATATTTGAGAAAACCAAGAGACTCCTTTGTTAGCTACTTCATCTGATGATCTTCAATCCTTCTTCACCTGGTATAGCTTGGTGGATCTATTTAAAGGTCTGAATTTTTTGTATTTATACTCATTCTCATTTATTTTAAACAGGTTGTCTATGTTGGAGATGGAAACAACATTGTGCACTCTTGGCTGTTGCTGGCGGCTGTCATACCTTTTCATTTTGTTTGTGCTTGCCCAAAAGGTTTCGAACCAGATGAGAAGACAGTCGAGAAGGCAAAGAGGGCTGGAATTAGCAAGATTGAGATCACAAATGATCCAAAGGAAGCTGTGAAAGGAGCTGATGTTGTATACTCGGATGTCTGGGCGAGTATGGGACAAAAGGAGGAGGCTGCATACCGACGTCAAGTGTTCCAAGGATTTCAGGTCTCTCATGCGATTCCCAGTTCAATAATGATTTTAATCTTCTGTCTGATTTCTTCTACTAAATGATTGAAAGGATTTCATTCACGGGCCATTGTGTGTATGCAGGTTGATGAAGCCCTTATGAAGTTGGCAGGGCCAGATGCCTTTTTCATGCACTGCCTTCCAGCGGAAAGAGGTGTCGAGGTAACTGATGCAGTTATAGAGGCTCCAAACTCAATTGTCTTCCCACAAGCTGAGAATAGAATGCATGCGCAGAATGCAATTATGCTTCATGCACTGGGCTTGTAATTCCCATCTCCTCTCTGACCTTATTATGAATTGCCTGAGCTTTTGTAGAGTTATCCATGGTGGACTTGACTTTTTTTCTATCTTTGGACTATTTACAGTGAAATGTGTAATGTCCCAAGTACCTGATAACCTTACTGGTGGATTAAGAAAAACTATTCGCATTTTCACAACTTGATTTGTACTTTTCGTTTTCTGTGAAAAATTACTTTCTGCTGCTGAAATCTAATGCGGCCCTCCTACCAATCCTCTGTCAACATTTACCAAGCAAAGTTAAGAATAATTTGGGCGATGACTTGGACCAGATGAGCATAGTATTAAATCCCACTGAAACTTGACTACAGCTTCTCAGCTTCTTCACCAATTTTCAGCTTGTATTCTACATGAAGTTGAACTTACTGCAATACCCAACAGATCAGTCAAAATTGCCCGTAAGGGCTTTCTCTAGGACTCGAGTTTTCCCAGCCTTGAACACAACAAGATCTAGCTATGACTTCCAGCAAGAAAGAACTGCAAATTTCTTTCTCTGATAAGCATCCAGTAATGCTTCCACTTGGATGAGAACCGACTGAGATACGCCTTCGAATTCATACAAACTGCCTGAACCAACTCTAAATTCATTTCCTATCATGTACATATATCAACATGTATCAATCTAATTCGCCTTTTTATGTTCACAGTTGTGAGAATAATTCATCGCTCATCTCGATCAAACTTGTTCCAAGCCTCCTGAAAATGCGTATCAATTTCAGAATGAGAAGAGAGGAAAAGGCAGTATCAGTTGATGACACCATTTTGGTCAGTATGAGCATGAGTAGTTAATAGTTTGGTTATCTTCTATATTTCACATACAAAATGTAAAGCCAGCATAAAAGGATATTTCTCACACTTATATGACCTGTTAAATTGATATTTTCTTATCTGATGACGCAAACCACTCAATGAGTAGAAATTGCTACAATGGACATTTGGTTATGGATGCATGTTTTGCGGAAATGAACTTATACGACCAATTTTTCTCACACTCCTACGGTGCTCTAACTTCATAAATCTGCTCGTGCAAGTGTAAAAGAGCAAAAGAAATCAGTAAACATACCTTTAGAAGATCAAACACTTGTTCACAAATGTACTTCTGCTTGATACTGGCACCCCGTTGCTGCAGCTTGTCAGGATGAACAAATAAAGTAGCTTTGCGGTAAGCCTTCTTTACAGCATCAGCTGTCAAAATATCTGTCAGATGAATTGGCTTCCAGCCGCTATCAGGCCCAAGTATCTGTCGCCAAGAAAAAAATTACAAAATAAAATGAAAAGACAGTCACCACCAACCAAGAACAACAGCTTGATCTAACAAGCCTCATAAAGAAGAATACTGAAGAATACTCCTGCACGAGTTCAAGTGTATACAAGCCATAACTGTTGCAATCTGAAAGTGTAGAGCATAACTTTCTTCTCACTTTTTTAATGCCTCATACAAATTTAAGGAGAACGCTTCACCTAACAGTTGTTTCATCTTTCATGAGCAGATATGTAAGCTCATCCAGAGCCACATTGAGCCCAGGTGAGGGAGAGAGTTGATGCTTTAGAACATACATATTGTAGGGTGGATAGTAAGGCACGTAAGTTGCTGGTCTTGCCGCTCGCCCATCTTTTCACATCCGCATCCAAAACTTCTGATAGTCTCTGCATAAGAATGGGGCCGGAGATAAAGAGAAACGCAAGCCTCCATGGTGATGCAAAAACTCTTAAATGCATAACTTACACTCCGTTCAGCTTGTTCCCTCTGGACCAGTAAATCACGCATATTCTTCTCCTCAAGCGCTTTAGCCTATTAAGTATTGGAACAGTAAATAATTGTTGACCTAATAGTCACGGTCACGGAGAATCAATGAAAACCCAACTACCAGCAGAGTGAGTAGGCATACCGCTCTTTCGGCTACCCGTTGATGCCTCTCATTTCTAGATTTAAACCTCATGGCTGATTCACTTGGCTTGTCATTAGTAAGTCTGTCCTTGGAAGATGAACCTAGATTACAGAATTGGATAATATTTATAGTAGGATACATGGCACAAACCTTTTGCTTCATAGATGAAAATGGTTTTGCCAGTGAGAAAAATCACATACCGGGATCAGCAGCATTGGCTGATTTAGAGCTGCTGCCATGAGATACCTGTTCCTGCACCATATTGGTTAATTATTCACAGAGCAAATGATAAAAAAAAAAAAAAGGCATGCGAAAATTGGTTCAGACTTCAGACTCGTCCAGTAAAGCAAAGAACCAACCTGTCTGGACATTGCCTTTTCCAAGGCCCGCTGCCGTGCCTCTGCAGTTGCTCTCTCTACAGCAGCACGTTCAAGTTCAGACTTTCGTTTACCCTCTAGAGAGTTCTTCTCAGCTGCCAGCTTGGCCTCCGACGATGTTTCTTGAGATCTTTCTTGATCATCTGCCAATGCTTTTTGTTGAGCTTCTGCACTAGCTCTATCCCTGGCAGCTCTTTCTCGAGCTTCTGCAAATGCCCTCTCACGAACTTCGCGAATTGTTCTTTCAACCACAATTCTTTCTATTTCCTTTGCTCTCATTATATTATTAAGAACCTCCTGATCTGGCGTCACTTCTTTTCGCATGCTTCCGGTCGCCTCCATCCCTGATGGTTTGTCATCATCTGTTTTTGCTTTTCTTGTGACTAGACTTGTGTTAATGTTGTCAGCTGCTTCACAGTCGATCCAACCACATTCATTTACATCTGAAGGCGGAGATTTCTTCTCAGGAGATCCTTTTTTCAAAGATTTATCTGCTCCATGGCCATGAATTTGAGTCGTTTCAGCTGAGCCCACAGAACCTAGTGAAGACTGAATCTCCTCCGAATGAGACTCCACATCATTTGCAGTGTAATACTGCTTACATGTTTCTTCCGCGCAACTCCTACTATCATCTTCTTGAAGCTTGCATGGGGCAGATTCTGACGAACTATCCTCAGTTACCTCAGTGGTTGAAATAAAAACTCCGCTATTGAAAGGTTTGCTTCCATTTGCCTCGAATTGACTAGAAGAAGAAGTTTCTTTCCGGTTCTCTTCATCTCCACTGCTTTGATCGGAGAAGTTCAAAACTTCAATATCATCCTGTTGCCTTGGACTCTCTACGAGCTCCACAGGCCCCTTTAAATTTAAGCCCTTGTCTACTCCCCCCCTCCCCTTTTCATCCTTGAAAGTGTAATTTTCTTCAGTCATCGAGTCGCCTGTTTCAAGATCTTCATCTTGCTGACTCTTACATATTTTTTTCCACAGCATTCCCAGGGTCCTCTTAAGCTCATCCTTCACATTGATGTCTTCCTGCCCTTTCGTGCATTCTTCTTGTCCGGCAGCTGCCCCCTCTTCTACTTTAGTCTCTTGCGGATCGCAAGTTTCATTGAATTGGTTCACTCGCTCTTCTTCACCAAGCATTTTGATCTCAGGCATCCATTCTTTTTCCACATGGTCCGGCGAGTTATCATCACAAACTCCAGGGAATACTCCTTCATCTGGCACGACTACTTCTTCATCCGCCGAAAATTCCTTTTGTGCTTCACCATGTTGATCACTTTCCTCAGAGAACAGTATCTTACTAAAACGATCATCTCTGATCCTCATTTCTTCTTCAAATGCGGTTTTGATAACAAATCCCTCTTGTTCCGAAGTCTCTTGGACTGCTTCAGCGAATAGTGTTGGGACCTCAAACACTTCCTTCTGAATCTTCCATTTCTTCCGCTCAGGCTTCTCCGCTGATAGTGTAACACTCTCCTGATCCTCCTTTTCCTCAATCACTCCCACTACTTCATCATCCAATACTGGGAGTTTGAAAGTCTCTCTGGGGATTTCCCATTTCTTTCGCCCATGCTTGTCTGTCTGTCTTTTCAGCTCGCAACTGTCCTGCTCCAAAGTATCATGAACCTCAGATATTCCACTTTTCAACACCTCCGGAAGCTCAAATGCTTCCTTGGGTATTTCCCATTTTTTCCTTTCGTGCCGCTCCAAAGATTGAATCAAGCTCTCAACATGATGTTCAAAGTTAGTGGTCTCTTCAGTCTGAATGAAGTTTGGAAGAGGTTCGCAAAATCGGCTTCCTGTCTTCAGTTCATGATCCACATGATCAGGATACAACGGAGTCGATTCCAGTTCATTTGCAACTTCCTCCTCCCTTGCAGAATCGATATTGACCTGATCGTTTTCGGAACCTCTTGTATCTGCAAGTTCAAAACCTCCAATGAAATCTGATTCTACCGTTGCGACATTATTTAACTCTTCTCTAGCTTGTGTTCTGGGCTCACGATCACTGAAAGTTGCTGCACCCACTTCTTGTTTTTCGTGTTCACAACTCCAGGGCGTTGATCTGGATTCCTTGATGGTCTCTGATACAGAATCCTCTGAGACATCGTCTCTTGTGGGCAGTTCAACCCCTGGGCCAACTACGGATGCCGATTCAGCTTCTACCCTTGCAACATTCTCCAACTCTTCCTCATCAACTGTTGTGTGTTCATGAAAGCAGAATGTTGCAGATTCCGCTGCTACTTTTTGATGTGCTTGATTAGGTGAGCTCACTCCGGCCTCTTCAGTTGTGTCAACTAGCATCTCGCCAACCATCAGACCCTCATTTGAGCTGTCAAAATATGGAGCTATATCATCCTCAGAGATGATGCTTGCCTCGGGTATCGCTGTATTCTGCTCGGTCACATCCTCCACTGCTTTTACATGTTCATGATCAGGCAAACTTACCGTCAATTCTTCCGTGTCAGCAATGATCTCCTCAACCATCATACACTCATTCGAGCTGTCAAAACATGGAGCTACAACATCCTCAGATACAATGTCTGCCTCAGGTATCACCATATTCTGCTCAGTCATATGCTCTATTCCACCAGTCTCCTCAACTATCGACTCCTCATCTGCGCTGTCAAAACATGGCGCTACGCCATCTTCTGAGGTATTTTTAGCTTCAGGAGTCACGGTATTCAGAATAGGCAAATCCCCGATTACATCAGTCTCCTCAACCACAGAATCCTCATTTGAATGTCTGAAAACTGGCACAGTCCTTTCTTCTTGGGTAACCTTTGCCTCATCTATCACTGAATCCTCATTTGAATGTCTGAAAACTGGCACTGTCCTTTCTTCTTGGGTAACCTTTGTGTCATGTGTCACCTTATTCTGCAACGGCATAACCTCATTCTC
>NQLW01000095.1:5376796-5400435 GCA_002312845.1 Kalanchoe fedtschenkoi
TGATCCAAGCTTGTGCCTCTCTTATGGCCGTCTTGATAGCAGCCGCAGAGATAGCAGCCACAGAATTTTTGTCTATCTCGTCATCAGAGAAACTGGGAGCATGGTCATCTCTGACACTTGCATAGGTACTTCTTCTGAACTCACCCGACTTCGATGTTGTAGCTTTTTTCAAAATAGGGACACCGGAATCAAGGTTGCTCTGCACACTTGGGAGAGGAGCCACTTCAGAATTATGGGCTTTGAGATCGATCACCTCTGTGTCCACCGGCATATCACTTGAAATTGGTTCATCAAGACCAGCTTCATTTTTAGGCTTGACACTAGAAGTCAGATGCCCATTAGAATCCCCATCCGTGCTTTCACTGTCAGCATTTCTGGAAGCAGCTATTTCCGGAACTAAGTCACCTTCAGCGGCGGTGTTCGGTTCACCAAAGTTGTGTTGCGAATGCGTCTCTAGAATTGACTTGGAGTTTTCTGCTTGAAGCCTGGCCGCAGTTGCATTTACTGGAAATTTGCTGCTGGACTTACCTGAACAGTTTACATCCGAACATTGGACATCTTGTTGTGAATGACTAGTGCTACCATCTGTGGCAGTCTCATTCGCAGCAGTGTTATATGCACCAGCGTTCACTGTCTGTAGCACTTGGGTAGCCGTAGCACTGACACCACCATGGTCCGGAGTGAGACCAGAGGAGCAGATCACCTCGGAGCGTACTGCATTCTGCCTAGCCACACTTTCATCCTGAGCAGAATCACTCACAAAAGGCTTATCCAGACCATGCACATTCTGGACTTCGACACCTTCCCGTGAAGAGCCACTAAGTCCAACGTGGGGATCTTTACTAGCATTACTTCTGCACTCCTCAGATTTCGAACCTGCCAGTTCTTTTGATGCAGCAACTGGACTACCCAAGTGCGAGATATAATTAGAGGCAATGATTGCTTCAGATATTAGCGCTTTAGACCTGACTACATCCGCGTCCATTGGCATATTACTAGAAATGGACTTATCTGAACCACATCTGTTACCAGAATTCACATCAATTTCGATGAAACCATCATCATCATGTTTGGAAAGTCCGCCAGAACTGACATTTCTGGAGTGTTTTTCTACTGGTGCCTCTTCACTGCACTGCTTAAAATTATTCATCAGTGGACCTGATCTGCTAACTTCAGCGCTCTTCAACAGAACAGTCCCGTCAAAAGCACCGGTAGACACCGGTACATGAGAGTTTTTAGCTTGGCTATTTATCTCATCTGTTTCACCGTTTCCTCCACGATTATTATCAAAGGACATACTGCGCTCCTTTCTGCGTAGAGATTCATGAGTCAACTTTTGACTTTCTTCCACAGCTGTAGGGCGATCTGATCCTCTGGAGTGAGCGCGTGAGTCATCCGTTCTCCTGCATAACGGCAAAAAAGAAGCCTTATATTAGTTTAGAATGAATTTGACCAAGAAACAAAAAACTAAAAAGGTTTTCCTGATCTTCAGATACTGATATCTCCTCTTTCGGAGACAAAACACTATCATGCTTCAGAAGGATCACAATTTCCAAATTGAGAACCAAATCATTTATATGTATCACATTATCCACAATGTTACTCAGTTTCGAGTAACAGTGGAAAAGTAAGACGATATTGAATGGTTAAATGAGCTTGGGACACGAAGCGCTGCATCTGCAATAAAAAACGACCAAAACGGAATCCTAACGACAAAACCGAGTTCATCCTAACAAATAGCATCAGAGAAAATATGTCTAGTAAGGAAAACATTTATGATGAAGCAAAAGACATGCCAAATCGACCACCCTATTCTTTGTTGTTCCTATTGACAGTTAATTACGGATCCAACAAAAATACAAAGCTAATAATCTAGCTTGGTTCCGACGAGGCGACGATAAAAATGAATCTTTTCTCTACTTTCTCCCTTGTCTATCACGTTCATGTCCTCGGTAAAAAACAGTTCACATCAGTCACAGCGCAGTTAAGCAACACAGGTTGTGAAAGCCAAAATGGCACACCAACAGCGTGTTTTAGTCATTTTAATGTTAACCCACAAACAGACCTACCCAATAGTGAGAAACCTAAACCAAGAACAAGAAAAGAAAAAAAAAAGAAAAGCAGGTGTGTCAAGATTTTTTTTCTTCAAAACTATACCCTTTCCTTCGTTCTAGATCGGTTCTAGATGATTTTTTTATCAAATGTGATCTTTTCGCTTCATTTTCTATCATGTCTGAACTCACACTTGATTTGTTTTCCATACTGACTTTTTCGTAGTTCCGAAATACGAAATTTTTATTATTTTCGCTGTTCGCAACCGCGAAAAGCTCCATGTGATTTTCGCACTTCGTAACTGCGAAGATCATATATATTTTCGTAGGTCACAACTGCGAAAAATCATATGTTCGTGAGAATTAAGCGGACAATGACGTGAAATATTTTTAGGGTTTCAATTTTCGCACTTTGTAACTGTGAAAATCACATGGAATTTTTCTCAGTTGTGAACTGCAAAAATGATACGGATTTTCGCAGTTCCAAACAACGAAAATGTCAGTATGAAAAACAAATCAAGCGGGAGTTCAGAAATGATAGAGAATAAAACGAAAAAGTCACATTTGATAAAAAATCGTTCTACACCGCTCTTGAATTTTTATCTATACTACCCTACTTCTAGATCTTCGTTGTTACAGCAATATTCGCTGTTTAGAACAATGAAGCTTACACGTGCATCTCATTTGCCCTGTCATCCATGGTTTAAATTCACGAAGATTGTTTGTGTGATCTTCATTGTTTCAAATGATAAAAAATACCGTGGAAGCTATGTAAACGGATGACAGAATAAAAGAGAGGCACGTGTAAGCTTCGTTGTTCTAAATAACGAAATTCTCTCTGATATTTGTTGTTAAAAGTAGGGTATCACTAATAAAAAATCAAGAGTT
The DNA here is from genome assembly GCA_002312845.1 of Kalanchoe fedtschenkoi. Taxonomy (NCBI): domain Eukaryota; kingdom Viridiplantae; phylum Streptophyta; class Magnoliopsida; order Saxifragales; family Crassulaceae; genus Kalanchoe; species Kalanchoe fedtschenkoi. The sequence continues at coordinate 5,379,736 of NQLW01000095.1, forward strand.
TGTGTATAAATGATCTAGAATGAAGGCAGAAGAAAAAATCGTAATGGCAGACGAAAACACATACCCAACCCCATCCCCAGCAGGGAACACCTCCTCATAACTTGAGACAATCTGACCCTCATCAAATCTCCCAAACACATTCCCATAATCAACCTCGGAGCTCCGAACCTCAAACTCCTCAAGCTCCAGAACCGGAATGGATGACGGCTGTTTGCAATTAAAAATCTCGGCATAATCCTTCGCACCAGGCGTGAAGCCCGCCGCCCTCATTTTCGGCCGCGCCGCGAAAACATCATCGTACACACCTTTGCTCCCGAAACCAAAACCGCCCGACAGGTTCTTCGCCAAACCCCGTTGGTTCCTGTGCGGCGGACGCGAACAATCCGCCATCGCGGATCGCTCCAGCCACTTCAATCTGCAGAAAAAAAAAAACTCAGTGACGACTTGCCCGTGACGAATGATCGAAACCGAATGCAGGTAGTGGCTTTACCGTTTTTTGTCGATCAGCGACCGGCCGCCATGAATTGAGAATGAAGAAGCGAGGCCCGACGATTCCGAGTCGTCGGAGTGGAATTGAGCTCCGGCAAGTCAGCTTTTTCAGAGACGTTGGAGGGAGCTACTAAATCGGAAGAAGAAGTGAAATAGTGAAAGTTGCAGACTGTGATTGATGAGAGAGGAGAAAAAGCTGTCTGCCTGTAGATTCATCAATGGCCGGTGTCACATGTCATTTGTTTCGGTCACGTCGGAAAAATATTTTACAATAAAAAAATAAAAATAAATTATTATGTATTATTATAATTTTTTAAAATATCACGCAAAGCATTATATTTATCTAAGAATTTCTTATCTAGGACTAATTTAAACCACTGACATACACACGTGCGGCCGTACATGAAGCGTGTGAATAAGGGTATATATGTAAAAGTTTTACTCGCTCTGTCCCTTTTTTTTTAATTTATACTTAAATAAAATTTATTTATTTGTTTTTATTTACATATTTTAAGAGTAAAACATTAATTATTTTAGAAGAATCATTTTACACTATCATTAATACATCATATTTAATAAATTACACAAAATTTTAAAAAAAATACATTGAAAATTTATTACATCTAACCAACAATTATTATTAATATCTCCTTAATTCTTTCACTTTAATCTTATTCTACTATTATTTCAAAACGAACAGAGTACTTATTGTTGAACCTTATCCCCGCAGCCAAGCAAATTAGGTGATTGGTCATCACTTATAAAAATTGTCTTAACAGCGCCTTACTTTGTTGTTTGAGATCAGATTCCGCTTATTATTTTAAATTTGTCATGAGAAATGAACTAAATGTAATAATTAGTGTGTAATTTCATATTTTATAAAAAAATTAAATGACTCAATGCTAAATTGCTAATCATGCTAGATTAGTATGATTGAGTTGTTGGATTAGTATAATCAAAATGGATTAGTTAGTTTTTTTTGGCATGACTTAACAATTGTTTTATAAATTAAATCTATAATCATATATGCTACTCGCTTGTCGTAAAAATGAATGAATGATTAGATTTCGAATTTGTAAGCCAAATGAAATATAAATTCATTTTACATGAGCCTTTAAAATACCATTTATTTTTCAAAAAAGAAATTGTTGATATACTCTAAAAAGAGTTACTATAAGTTTGTAAAGAAAAAGAAAAAAATGAAGCGAAAACTTTTACTTTAAAACAAGCTAAAGCTTGTCTTTCTCTTTTTCACTTAAAAAATAGTATGATTTTTTTTTTTGTCAAAAGCCGCACACCCCTTTCATATCGTATTTTCAATGTATCTAAGTACAAATGCGGAACGCCAAAACTCACAAAAATATTAAAATTATTGATAACATCATTAATCAGTAGATCAACATCATGTTAATAAAATATATTTTATTAGATGCATATTTTGAGACAGAGACATATTGTATAAAGTAATGTTTTAAAGCCATGCATTAAGGAAGCATACAAAGACAAATCGATTGTTAATTAAATAATTTGCAATAACTCTCATAATCATGTCAACATGAGTATGTATTTTTTCTTTATGAGGCTTTTTGTTTGGAGGTGGCCCATCAACATGGGGATTTTCTTCTAGAATGAGGACTTGATATTTTTCTGTTTATTTTCAAAGATATTTAAATTTCGCATATGTTATATTAAAATCTTTATACTAAATCACTATTAATATAGATTTGAAAATATTTTCATTATGTCAATTTTTTTCTCTCTTTATATTTTCTCCATCCAATATTCAAAACAAATTTTGAACTCATCATGTCAAGCTAAAAACAACAATATGAAAATGACGTGTTTTAATTTTCAGTGACCATTCAATATTTTACACTTGTCCATTGAATTAATTAATAATAATATGTATATTGTAATTGTTATGTGTCAATTCATGATTGATCGATGCAGTTTAAAACCATCTGATTTGTACAAAACCATCTAGTATTATGTTACATTAACTAGCTTCGCTGTTTGGGATAATTATCCTTGCATAATTCGATGGGCCATGACATATTGGAGGAAAAAATACTTAAGTTCTAAAGATCCTTTTAGAAAAAATCATTTTAAAATATCAAGATTAGCTAATTTAAGGTGAGAGATCGAATAAAATAAAATCATTATGCTTTCTCCTTTTTTCATTTATGATTTTAGAGTATTTAGGTTATAAGTCATAATCTTTATACCCTAAATTTTTTAAAAAGTAAACCCTAAACCTTGAAGTTCAAAAACACCAATCTAAAGTGTTCGGAAACCCTCAAAATTCTAAAATCATAGTTACAATCCTGAAATTTTATAACCTCTAAAACAAAAACAAAAAATAGCAAAGTGATCATATTTTTTTTACCCAATCCTTTGATCATCCTATATCCCTTTTTGTCATATATTTTATTCTAAAAAATCATGTGTAACATGTTCTTCACATTATTTTTGATATGTTACTAAATTTGGACATATACATGCTTCTCATATAATAAGTGTCGAGCATCTACATTGTGGGACCTCCACACGCGTCTTCCGTCTATAAATAGGAGTGTAAGTAAAAATAAATAAAATTGATGAATCGAATCAAATTGAACTGAACTGATATATTTGGTTTGTTTTGGAGTGCATATGATTCAGTTATGGTTTCAATTTCAAAAAACTGACTACTGATGGTTCAGTTTGTTTTTTTGCAAACTGAACCAAACTAAATTAAATCATTTCACTATATTTTAGACCATAAATACATTTAATTGAATATATAATATAAGCTAGTACATCCGAATTATTGTTTATATAAAAAAAGTCTCCTATTTAGTACATAAGATAGTAAATAAAGTTCATGATAAAATTTAATTGAATAGAATAGCTATGTTTGATTTAGTTTGGTTTTTAAGCTAACGGTTCAGTTTGATTTTAAATTTTTCAAACCGATTAACACTAGTTCAATTTGAATTTTTTACTATAGACCGAACCGAACCATTACACCCCACGACTCTAATATTTTTTTTTACTGTGTTTTAGCTGAGTATTTGACAATACATTTTACGAATCAGATAAATCAATGTTGGTCCTTTACAGTTGAATATAGGAATATATATAAATAAAGTTGAATAAGAAACTGCGATCTAGACTTCTAATATGCACTCCTAAATAATTAACAACGTTTCCTAATGTTCCTTTCTGAACATTTTGTGGTATGCATTGGATATGTTAGTAAAAGGTGTTCGCAATCTCAAGCACGTTCTTAAGATGACCACTGAATTAAAAATGTAAGTTATATTAATAAAATTCCAAGATATAAAGTATCGCTACTGTGGCTTTAATTACACTACTTATTGTTATAATTAATTGAGTTAAATTAAAGTAACAATTATAATAAGGGGTTAATAGATATAAAATGACATTTTATATAAGTTATACAAGAGACGATCGTCAAAATGACACTATTTTACTTATTCTTTTTTTTCGTTTTGATGTTTTAGGATGTTTAAAGCATAGTCCTAAATATCCTAAAACCTTTAAATCACGAAAAAATAAACCCTAAACCCTAAAATCTGAAATCCTAAATCTATGTGTTTAGAAAATCTAAAACCCCATAAAACCATAAAACCCTAAAAATATGAAAATTGTGAAACACTAAAATCCCAAAACTAAAAAACCATAACATGTAAGAATCCTAAAACTAAAACATCATAATATGTTAGAACCCTTAAACACACTAAAACTTAAAAGAAAAAGAGCAAAAATACGTATTTTTATTTGATCTTTTACTTAACTTATTTAAGGTGTGGCATCTCATATTCCATATTCCCTTATAATAATGATTATAATTATTTTTAAAAGTGAATTAATTTAAAAGTAAAAAAAAGTGAATTAATTTCATGATATTCATCGATAAAGATTTGCATATTAAATATTCATTAATTAATATATTTAGTAGTAAAAAGTGCATTAATTATCTTTATATTTCACATTTTATTGGAAAAGGATTTTTGATGTAGTTTGTATATTATTTCACTTCTAATTAAGATAAGAAAATATAAAAGGAGAACAAGTGAACCATACGTGCGCACTGTCGCAGGCGGGCTACGGTGTCGGCGGAGGCTGAACCCTTTCTTTTACCTTGGAGTGGAGAATGAAGAGTATGCGGAGTTGCGATTTTCAGTGAGTTGCGCCATTGGAGTGAAAAACGAGGGGGGATGCTGTGCAACACTTCACCCTTCGGCTCTTCTCAGCGAACAACATTCTAACTCCTCATTCTTTATCGGCTACAAATTCCAAAAGCATATAGTGTTTTGCAAGAAAACTACCTCAAGGAGTTTTCGAGAAGATTATATAGTTGACGCAAGGCTAAGATAATTGTAACCGTCTTATATTGAGAGGATTTCGATGGTAACCAGGCGCATTAATTATGAGACTTATTTCCTCTAAAGCAAACTAATTTTTGGTGATTTAATTTGTAATCACAGAAGTGTAATTTCATTTCTATCAATTTAATACTCAGGACTACAAGCGATTGATATAGTAAACATATTGCACTTGTATATTTATAGAAATCTTAGATGAAATAAGTTGGTTACCAATAAGGTGTTGTCCTAGTGGTATTGAGTGTTGTCTAACAAATCTCAAGATCCTGGGTTCAAGTCCTGTTACTCCTGAGCTGGCCCGCAGTGAGTATGGGCGTACACTATCAAGGTGGAGGGGATGTGCGACCCCTGACCACCAAGAGGGGAAGGTGGGAACCACTATTGATCCCTTTTTTTTTAAAAAAAAAAAGTTGGTTACTGAACTAGAATGCTTACTTGCATACAATGATTACTTCTTAGGTTGTAGTATATGTGGCTTACGTCAATATTACTACTGGGTTATCAAATAGCAGTGCGACGACGACTCAAACAGCAGATGTATTTTAGAGATACATCTAGCTTTATGATGATAAGATTTTTTTCCGTCAATTTCAAACATTACATGTCTACTTCCGACGCTTAATCGTCCTCTTTGAAGAGTTCATGTTCATCCATCTCCAACAAACTACGGGACAAAGATAACAAACTTTTAGTCACATTGAAAAGAAAATCAAGATGACAAAATGTAGATTTGTTTAAAAAAATAAATAATCTACCATTTTATAGTACATATTCATTATAAAATTTATACTTAGTTTAATATATATTTTTTTTGGCAGAAGTGATAAAGATGGTTTCAACTTACAGATATATGAATAGAGCTAATGAACTTATTTTATTTTATACAATTCAGATTCATACATATTCTTATAACTAGTTTAATTTGAATATTCAAATAATATTTATATTTTTATTATACAGATTTACTATTTGTGCTCACACTAATTTTAATTAATATTTAATAAAATTATATTTAATATAAAAATCATGTGACCCATGCTGAATTAAAAGAAGATAAAAATGATGCAATTTACAACATATTACAAAACAAAAGAAAGAAAAAAAACAACGGCTTACAGGGCGAACAGTAAGCTAGTAAAAGAAATAAACAGCAAATATAATCTTAAAAATCTGGGGGTAAATATGTAATTATGACTTCAACCTTAAAACCCTGACCTTCTTCCATCAGACACTCCATACATGGCCGTTCTCCCGGACACTCCCAACGCAGCAGCAATGGAAAATAGAGAAGCTAAACGAAGCAGAAAAAGGTCGAAGACCGCGGCCGTCGGCACCAAACCCGAAGTAGATGACTCCAATCCCCAGCTTGTCGAGTCGAAGCAGAACAAGAGGAAAAAGAAACAAGCGGCGATTAAGGACTTTGAGCCCCAAGACGAGGTTATTCCAGACAGCGTAGAGGAAACCAAGGAGAAGACGAACCCTGAACCTAATTCAGTCAGCAACACCGAGGTCAATATCGTCCACCGCTTTCAAAGCATTTAGACTACTGCTTTCATGTTGAATTTGCTCAGTTTGTGTTTTGCCTAGTAGCATAGGAAAAACTGACTGTGTACTGGCCTCGCAGGATGGTGCTGAAGGGCCTCCACATGGTTTTTGTGTCGTCCCCAGTGCGAAAAGATTACTTCTTCTTCATTCCTTTTTGAAAAAGAACCTGTCGAAGAAAGTTGTGGTCATATGCTCATCGTGGCAGTCGGCTAAGTTTTATACGGACCTTTTTAAGCAGTTGAAGATTGATAGTGCTTATTTCTATGGAAAGCGAGACCAGGAGAAAGGCAGAGTGGCCTCTTCTAAGTTTAATGAGGAGGATGGTGGCATATTGTTCACTGATATTCCTGTTGCCGATCTGCAAGTTTCAGATGTGGTATGTATTATTTTTCTTCCATTCAGACTTCATTGCCCATTCTAATTTGCTATATATGTTACTGTTCTCCTGATTTAACGATTAATGCTGAGTAACTCCATTGTATTTTCCCCTCATATTTCGACTAATTCATAGAGGAGGCTCTTTCTTAGTCTTGTATCATTTTGCTGCATAATCAGCATCTGAGTCAAACTTCAGTACACCTTTTCGATATTGGCTTCTCATATTTCTAATCATAGAAATGAAGATTGTATAAAGTGTCATTAATATCCATCATTCATCAGAATTTTTGTGCCATATATTTTTCTTGTAGGATTGGATTGTGCAGTATGATCCACCTGACCTTCCACAGGTTAATACATTTCCCATCCAGGCCTTGGCTTCTTATTTACTCTATGTTTATCTGAAGTTTATATATATCTGATGTTTCAATTTATTTTTTGTTTAGGATTATACAAGTACCGAAGGAAAGATACTGACCTTCCTTACTCCAGAGGAGCTTCAATATGTTAACCATCTCAAGGTTAGTAAATATTGAACCTTTCTTATCAATGTGAAATAAAAGTAAGAAACACTATTAATGTGTCATGTTTGACATGTTTTGACAGGATGCAAAAGTGCGCACTGTTGAGTATAAATTTGAGAATAACAAGTTGTCAAAGGGGGAGCCGCAACTGGTATTTTAAGATGAAAATACCAAAATGCTTTTCACATATAATATGGATCTGGACTACTGGAGAAACTCATTTGGAGCTTCATTAATGCAGGAAAAGCTGGTGTCAAAAAATCACTATTTACACACGTCAGCAATCAAGGCTTACAGGTCTTACATGCTAGCATATGATCAGCGATCAATGAAGGATGTTTTCAACGTTGATCGTCTCGATGTGCTGGTACGTTTTGTGATCTTATTACATTCCCTTTGTCCAGGTTATTCAAGTGGACATTTAGTGGGGAACTCCGACGTTTTATCATGAAAACACATGTTGTAGTAACTCATCCGGATCCATAAACAAATTTGAGGATTCAATAAATGCAATATTACTTAAGCCTGACTTTTTTTCTATGTTTGGTTAATTGGAACAGGCTGTTGCTACATCATTCTGTATTTCCAATCCCCCAAAGATAACCCCAAAGTAGTTAATGTATTGTTTTCACATTCGGGAGAACATACGAGACTTGTCTAAGGTATGTATACTAATGTTTTGACACACACGGATATTATCCTGCATGAACATATTATTAACGACCAATTCCTCCTACACACGTCGCCAGTGATTATTCTACTATCTTTTTCTACACCTTTACTGCAGAGCATCTTACAGAGCTTCATATATTAGATTAAACTGAGCAGTCGTAATATTACGCATTTATACCCATCATCTCCTTCTCCAGGGATTACAAAAAGGAAGTCTAGAGAGACTAGAGAAGGGGCATGTAGTCGTTCTGGTTACATGATTGTGATTGAGGCGCTGATGTGGGGATGCAAACTTGGTGTTTAATTTCACGTTGGCTCGGCAGTATATCATTATCACATGTGACGTACAAGCTGAACACAGTTTTGAACTTTTTTAACTTTTGCCTCCATCATCTATGATGTAACACTTACCATGAGATGCTTGAAGTTACATTTATATTACCAGATTCAGATTTTTGATAAATTGTTTCGCTGATTCATTTCCATTGGGAAGATGATAATGTTAAGTTCAGGTGAGAGTTTAGATGTTTTTTCTTAATGGATGGGTCATTTTCATGATCAGAGGAGACGTGATTGACAGATTTGGATTTGAAAAAAGAGAGAAAAATAAAAGAATTGAGGTTTTAGACTGACTGATCCGGTCAGGGGAAAAAATGAGTCTCAGAGAATAGAGCCCTTATCTTTTGACATCTTTTCATATTTCAGGATTCTATTTCAAGTGATATTCTGGGATTTGTTACTGTGGCTGGAGTTGTGGTGTGCATTTGATTTTCCCCTCACTGCTTGATATATTTTCTGAATGAGCTCTCTTACCATACAGTAAAACATTCTTAACTTTCTTGCAGTCAAATGTCGATTTCAGTTTCTTTGGGAGTTGGTCCCATCCCTTGAAGAGATTCAGTCCCTCTTCAGATAATAAGTTTCAATTTTTTTTTATTCATTGAAGCTATTTCAGCTTGCTCATACAAAGGATGGGAACTCAATGGAGGTATCATCACAACCAGCTGATCATATTTGCCTGGTGCTATGGCTTCAAAGGACTTGCTAGTCGTGTTATTTTCAACATGTCAGAACAAAGCACACTTAAGGGGTTTCGTGAATAATTACTTATGAGCGAAAATCAGTTGTGAAGTTGACGGGGAAGGCTAGTTTATCTGCACAGGATACCTATCCATGCATTCGTGCCAAACATTCATCTCTGTGGCCTTGACATTCCTCATAGCAACCCAAACTGCACTGTTACATTTAAACCCACTTCCAAAGGCTATCTGCCACACCCGGTGCCCTTTCTTCACCCTCCCCTTAGCCTCACTGTACCCCAGCTCGTACCAGATGGAGCTGGACGACGTGTTCCCAAATCTGTGTAGCGTCATCCTCGACGCCTCGACTAGTTCTGGAGAGAGCTCAAGGTTCTTCTCAAGCTCATCAATCACACCCCTTCCTCCAGCATGGATGCAGAAGTGATCGAAGGCCAGCTTGAAGTCGGGTATGTGCGGCTTCACCTTTTTCTTAAACAACTTCTTCATGATCAGCGTCGACAGGAACAGAATCTGCTCGCTGATGGGCAGAACCAGCGGCCCCAGCGTTGTGATATTGGTCTTCAGAGCACGGGGAGCGACTCTCATCAAGTCCTTGGACAGGGCCACGCCAGTAATACCAGCTTCATCTATTTCCTGTTTAACGCAGTGGAAGGCCTCCTCGTCGGCGCCCTTATGCGTCCTGACAACATGGGCCAGCTTGTATTTGGCTCTTCTTTTGTCTCCTCTCTTGTTGGACAGCAAAATGGCCGCCCCGCCGCAGCGAAACAGACAGTTAGGAATCAGCATAGACTTGTTGTTTCCAGTGTATGAGTTCAAGGTGATAATCTCGGTGCTCAGGACCACGGCGTAACTCTCCCTGTGAACCTGCAACAAGTCCTTGGCTAAATCTATGGATATGACCCCTGCGCTGCACCCCATCCCTGCCAAGTTGAAGCTCCTGATGTTCCCTCTGAGCTTGTACCTGTTGATTACCATGGCCGAAAGGGACGGCACCGGCGTGAACAAGCTGCAGTTCACTACAAGAATCCCGATGTCCTTGGGCTTCACACCTGTTTGCTCAAACAGCTTATCCATGCAGTTAAACATGACCATCTCAGCTTCCTCCCTGGCTCCTTCCAGATTCAACCGAGGAGGAAGGTGACGCATTGACTCCGGGAAATACGTCTCATCCCCCAGCCCCGAACGCTCCGTGATCTTCTTCATGAAGTCAAGAGACGATTCGTCAAAGTACCCAGACGCCCTGGTGGTGGCCTCGCCCTTCGCAAGGCTGATCTTCTGATCATCACGGCCCTTAAAGCAAGCGAAATCAATGAGGTAAACCGGCTTGGGGCGTGTGAGGAGATAGAAAGTTGATCCGAACGCCACTAGGATGGAACAGGAGACGAGAGAGACCAGATTGTACTTCAGATGAAGCCAGAGCTGGGTCATGTCATCCATGTCCAGCTTCGAGAGCTCGACCGCAGCTGCAACCATCAATGGCACAGTGCACAGTGTGAGCAAGTGAGTGATGAGATAATGATACCCCAGTTTCACGTGCTTGAGTTTCACACTCTGCTTGAAATCAGGCAGCTTGTTCTGGCCTTCCACTCTGATCCCGCCACCCAACATGGCTTCCTCTGCCATAACTCCGCTATATAACCCAGATCCAAAGCTTGATCTACGGTTCAGTTTCTGCGAGCTCGGTTAGACTTTATACACGAATGAGTCGAGTCTGAATATGCTAGCTACTCATTTCGCATGGTTTTCATCACCTCGATTTAGCTTGAATATTAAGTTTGATAGCAGAAGGTGTTTGTTTTTGGATGATGAAAGGGGGCACAAGGTACAAAAATGGGCAAAGATGGGGACCAGCATTGTTCTAAGTTGAAGCATTGGGACTGCCGACCTGATCACAATGCATGACGTGAGTTACTTGTGGTGCAGCATCTTGCTGTTTGGCTGTGTTATCTGCTTTAGAAACCAGGCGATTAGGAATCAGAATAACTTCAGTTGATTAAGAATGTTCGAAAACGTAAGAGATTGTACTGGTGGAATGGTTCCAATTCATGAAGCTATGAATTGCAACGAGACAGGAGTGTCTTGGATAAGATTCATCAAGCCAGATGTCAATGGATGAGCCCTGTTGGAAGTGGACTTGCTTCATGTCCTCAAACACGACGTAAACAACTTATATGGGCTTATAGCCAGCCGATGAATTACCGCATCTGGGTGCCCACAGGATCGGCTCAAATGACACCACTAACAAGTGACACGGTGCAGACAAGAACCGCGCAAATTTTTGGGTACTCTCCCTAAAAAACAACATCGTTTTATATCGTTTTCATTAAAACACATTCATATTTACTATGTTTATTATATGAGCTTTTATGTTCATCGGATGAGCTACTAAGTTCATCAGATGAGTTGTTCATCAAATGAGTTGTTATGCTCATCATATGAGCTGCTATGTTCATCAGATGAGTTGTTGTGTTCATTAGCTGAGCTGTTGTGTTCATCAGATAAGCTGTTGTGTTCATCAGATAAGCTGTTGTGTTCATCAGATGAACTGCTATTTACATTAGATGATGTGCTATGTTAATCGAATTTTAAAAAGAGTCAAGTGTTTTAATGAAAATAAGTTAAAACGACGTCGTTTTTATGCGAGATGAGTTATTGCAAGAGCAGGTGCTGGTATTAAGTTGCAGTTTGATTTCAGCTTCGAGCCAAAATTGATATTGAATCGGGCTGAATAGTTCCCATTTAGGGTTCACTATTTCTGACTTATTGAGCAGCTCCATCCATGAGTTGCGGGAAAGTTAGTGAGTTCTAAGTGGTTTGAAGTTAGTAAGATGAATAAGAGTTTGTTCAATTAGTAAAAAAAATGTAGACATTCACTGTTGGAAGCACAAGAATTTTCTAGCTGAGAGTGAAAATTGAATCATAAACAAAGTGTCCGTAAAATTATATCATAAAAGAAATATGCTGCTCAACATTGGTAGTGGTTGATTTGTCTAGTAATTTTCTATAAAAGTTGCGGTATCCCAACTAGAGTTCTTAATTGGGTAGGATAGATCCAGATCCGCCCAGACTCGTTCTTTTAAGATTTGGGTCTACTCATTTGAGTCTATGAACCTGTTAGGGTCTATCCATTTGGACTCATACGGGTCTTGGACGGTTGGACCCATTTGGATTCATTATGTTTTATTAATTGATCCGTATAATGGATCTCTTTGACTTTTTTTTATAATTAGTTTTTCATATCTGAAGTAAAATAAATTTTATAAAAAAAATAAATAAAACTTTTTAAAAAAAATAAAAAAATAATTCTAAAACATAAAAAATTCAAAAAAAATTATTTTTAAAAAACTAAAAAATTATTTTTAAAAATATTAAAAAAATTAAAAATTTATTTTTACAAATATTAAAAAAAAATTAAAAACAAAATTTGTTTAATATTTTTTTCATAAATTAATTTCATTTTAAAATAAATTTGAATATAAATATATTTTTTCATAATTTATTATTTTCATAATCTGATATTTATTTATTTAATTTGATAGTTTAGTCTTAGAAAATTTATTTTGGGTCTAATGGGTCTGGGTTTAGATCCAAAATTTATCAAATTATTAAATTTGAATTGAATCTGGATCCAAATGAAATGAACCTGGGTCTGGATCCTTCCAAATATGTATGGACCGGACCCATTGACTCCCATAATCTGAACATAGCCCTTGTGTTAGACTCGTATAAGAGTTCGTAAACAAAGTTGCGGCATCCCAGCAAATGTATTATGCCCACCTATATGTCAAACGAATTTCAAAGAGAGTTTAAGCATGTGGATGAGTTTAAGAGGGAACTCATCGTTCATCTACATGAAAGCCGGGTGTAATAAGTAATAGGTACATTGCGGCATAGTGAAGCGTTTATTATTAGGATTACAAAATTAACTATTGAGAGCTATTTTTTGTAAGTATGTAAAATTAATAAAAAATTTGTAACAAACATAAATAATTTGAAAATTTGCACCAAGCAGCTCAATCTAGTTGAGCATGAATAAATTTTTGAGATGCGAGAATTTGTAACAAACGCAAATTACTTGAAAACTTCCACCAAGCAGCTCAATCTGGTTGAGCATGAATAATTTTTTGAGATGTGAGAATTGATAACAAACTCAAACATCAAGGGGAGCATGGATACAAAAATCATTAACTGCAAACTCACATTCTATCAACTACTGAATGCTTGTTTAACTAAGAAGCACTTACATAAGTAGTTGTTAGAATATACTCTCTCTGTCCTCTTATACATGTCACTTAATCTAATTTTTTTGTCCACTTTTACTTGTCACTTAACAATTTTCAATGCGTATTTAATATCAACAACTACCTTAAAACGTCAAACATTAATCACTTCAGTATCATAATCAATAACAAATACATTCATCACCAGTAATCATATACCAATTTTACTTTTTGCACGAATTTTTTAAAAAAACACCAACCACCCACTCATTAAATTTGTTCAACCGCTAGCATTTACTTTACCTTAATCTACTCAAATTAACCTTAAATGACATGTATTAGAGGACGGAGAGAGTAAGTGAGTATGCAGAATTGATGATGTGAGAAACATTTGGTGAGGATAAATAATCAGTTGTGCTTCTATATTCACCAGCTATGCTTCTATATTTACTAGTTGTGTATATTCATCAGTTGTGCTTCTATATTCACCAGTTTTGTATATTCATCAGTCGACCTGCTATATTCATCAGCTGTGCTTCTATATTCATCAGATGATTTATGCTTCAATAATTGTAGAAAATAACAACAAGTGAATATAGAAGCAGAACTGATGAATATAGAAGCATAACAGGTGAATATAGAAGCAGAACTGATGAATATACACAACTAGTGAATATAGAAGCACAGCTGGTGAATATAGAAATACAGCTGGTGAATATAAATGCATAACTGATGAATATTCACCAATTGTTCATCTATATTCACCAGTTGTATATAGAAGCTTGATGGTGATTACTCATCATTTATGCTTCTATATTCACCAGAACTAGTGAAAATTCATAAGTTGTGATTTCGTATTCATCAATTTTGCTTATGTTTTCATCATATGATTTATGGTTCCATATTCATCAGTTGTGCTTCCGTATTCATCAGCTGTGCTGCTATATTCATCAGCTATGCTTTAATATTCATCTCCTGTGCTTCTATATTCATCAGCTTTGCTTCTATATTCATAAGTTGTGCTTTAATATTCATCAGTTAAGCTTCCGTATTCATCAGCTATGCCGCTATATTCATAATTTATTACTGGCCGAACGCAACAAACGAGATTAAAAATGTCTAATAAGTAAAACGATGTCGTTTTGTACAAATTCAAAATGACGTCGTCTCCGGAAGCAGGTGCTCCCGGAGCACACAAAAATTTGCGATGAGATGATTAGCAAATGAGATACTTTGAAAGTGGGTGAATATATATTCACTTGCTAAGATGATGTCTACTTTTTACTGCTCATCTTTTGTCGATGCTAAACCAATTACGAGGAACTGTATGCCTGAGGGATGTTTGATTTATTTTGGGCAGCTCATGTGCCGTGCGACCTCCCCTCGTCTCACTTTTATTTGTCAGTATGATAAGACCGATTGCTTTCAGGAGTTTTTTTTTTTTTTTTGTTGAATGACAATGTTAGAACATGCACTTGAAGTGTAGGTATTAAACTCATTTGATTGTAGTTTTTGTTTATTCTAACCTTCAGTATCCGGAGACAACAAAAACTTAAGGAGTCACTGCTGTAGTGTTGGCTGAAGGCATATTGGAAACCTGATACAATCTCTTCGTCCATGACCAAGTTTTTTTCTCTCTTAATTTCTCCTTCTGTCTGCAAAGGCACAAGCACAACCATTTTCTTGTTAAATATACTGTCCCTTTTTTAAAAAAAACTAAATAGCAACTGAATAGGTTCACTAATGCACTTAAATAACTCTTAAATTGTTGTTGCAGATGAAACTGAAAGAAATAAGAAAGCTTACAAGAATAAGAAACAATTTCAAAATTGCCAATTTTCCTTTGTTCACTATCATTTCTGTCTCATCTCTTGATTTGTTATCCATTCTACCGTATTTTTACATCTTCGTTGTTGTAAACAAATGATAGAGATCTTCGTTGTTCAGAACAACTCATAGAGAACTCTGTTGTTCAGAACAACGGAGTTTTTCATGTAATTCTTTGTTGTTTGATACAAAGAAAATAAAACTAATAATTTTCATTATTTGAAATAACAAAGTTCTTCTTTTAGCTTATTTTCATTGTTGCAGAGTCCATTATAAAAGAATATGATTTTTTCGAATTGTTTTCTTATATATACGATGTAATACATAAATGGTTGCACACAAACAGATGAATCCATGTTCCTCTGCCTATACCTGCGATAGGGCAATAGATCTTTTGTGGATTGGAAGCGGTTTATTGTTGAACTGTGTGATTATGTCTTCAGAACTAACCGTCCCTAAATTGAATATTCAAATAGGTGAACCAGATGCCTGTACCAGATACAAGCGACGGCATGGTGCTCCATTTTCAGGGTCAGTCTGGATAGACCTCGACAAGCTCCGGAG
Organism: Kalanchoe fedtschenkoi; assembly: GCA_002312845.1. Taxonomy (NCBI): domain Eukaryota; kingdom Viridiplantae; phylum Streptophyta; class Magnoliopsida; order Saxifragales; family Crassulaceae; genus Kalanchoe; species Kalanchoe fedtschenkoi. The sequence goes on from NQLW01000095.1 coordinate 5,395,386, forward strand.
CTTGTTGAACAGATTCATCGGGTCATGCAGGAGACCGAAATGAGCATCTGGGTCTCCAATTTGGGTGAGTTTGACATCAGAAAACCCCAAGGGTGGAAGGAGATCTTCCGGCCAGTCACTGTAGAATTGGTAAGTGGAACTTGAAAGAGTGGTTGATGCTTTGTTCATAAAATCTGCTAACAGGACTGTTCTCGTGATAGCGCAGCTATCAGCTATGATCTTTAGCACGTCCATCGCCTTGGATTGGGATAAGTAGTAGAGGATGCCTTCCAAAACCCAAATGGTATTTTTATCAGGTACGAACCCAGAACTCTGAAGCCTAGCTAACCAATCTATGTGAGTTAAATCTGCTGCAACCCTGGTGAGAGATTTTGCCAATATCACATCTTGGCAGTGCTCTATCTTGGATGACATTGCAGAATGAAGAAGTGTGGCTTTCACTTCCAAGACTTCAGGCAAATCAACTTCAATCACGCTGCAGTCCTTCAAGCAACCTAGCCGGTATGCCCTTGTATCCATTCCTAGATGCATGACATGAAGGCAAAAATTCAGTCTAACTAGATTATGTTTGACCTTTCTTGGGATGCCTTAGGTAATTGGATTTCTTAGGTTTTAAAATCAAACAGGCAAAGAAATGTCCCACACTCTCATTACATTTAGCCATGGCAGAGTCAGTTTTTGGAGTATGAAATATTCTAGTAACAGATAATACACATTACACACATATATGCTGCTTAGATAACGGTTCAGTTTTATTACTCACAAATCACAATATATCCTGTTTTAAGGGTGTGACATACCTGCACCAAGCAGAACGACCTGTGTTTCTCCTCCACCAAAAGAGTCGAGAGCAGCCTCTATTTTGGAATCAAACCACAGTGTTCGGACAGCTAGTATGACACCAGAAATTTCACGTGCCTTGTTGAGTCTGTCTTTCATCATCTTCTCAAACAGACTTCGAAGGTATGTCTCTCCAGCTAGTATCTCAGCAAATGGGTCATTGATCACATGCTTCCACAGAGCTCTTCCTGCTGCCGTTTGGCATGCGGAGAGCTTGACAGAATCCCACTCGTTTTCAATCACAGCATGGATGTCTCTCACAGTCTGAGTATACATGCAGTGTGAAAGCTTCAGCTCCGGCCATGTCGGGTCTTCTGGTAAGCAGTCATTTTGTTTATCTGACATGCTTCTAAAATTTAAAGCAACATAAGAAATGTGAAGAGTGGTGGTAAGAGGAATGAAAAAGAGATGATGCATAGTACATTTTAAACTCCACTCTCTCACAGTCACACACATAAAAAGGTGGGGAAGTTTAAGGGGAGGGGGTTGAAGAGATTTTAGCAAGAGATAAGGAAAGAGAGCCACACATACAACCAATGAACACCTAAAACCGTATCTTAGTTTTTCATATATTTAATTTTGGCCTTGGTGAGAAGGTGTCCACGACTAACAGGATTTTTCTTTACGCCAAGTCTCTTTCTTGTCTCGTTACTTCACAAGTCTCTTCGTTTTTTCAGTTTGATGAGAAAAATGAAAAATAAACTAATGGAATAAGTAAGGCTCCACATAATAAAACCACATATAAATAGATTCCAGTTTTGTATGGCTCCCATTTTGCTATCACGTTTTTCCAATATTGTCCCAGGTCGTATTTTAGGTTCATTAATGCAATTAGCTGCTGACTTGGGGAAAGCAGATCTGTAATTGCCTGGGTGATTCTCTTCATTGGTCTTATGGCTAGTTACTAACTACTCTGTTCACTTCTGTAATGGAGATGTTGAAAGCTCAGTTGTTTTTGTCTCTGTTTCATCATATATATATATATGAGAACCTGAGAATGAACCAGCTATGTCGGCATTAAGCTTACAGCTGGGTTTTGGTGTTTTGCATAATCTTACATCTGGCTGTCTGTAGATAATTTACAGGCACGTGTTATAAGATGGTGGGACGCTGATAAGCATTGGTTGCTGATGCTGTGCTCCAGAGAGATAGATGCTGAGTGGTCTGACGTGCAACCCTTTGTGCGAGAACTACCACCACACAAGATCAAACTCTCAAGTTTACACCACTCAAAAGGTATGGAAATAAAACTTGCACTTTCAGTGAATACCTTTGTCCTCTTAATGGAATTCACATGGGCAGAGTAAAGCAATATGATATATATCAAATATTAAAATACTGCAATTTTTTTTGGCTTCTCTAAAAAACAAAAATTGTTAGGTGTACTTTTTTAGCGACAGTAAAATCCAAAGCTTAATGAAATTTGTAGTGAAAGCCAGCTGTGTTTTTTTTTTTGATGAATATGACATGATATTATTCATTCATATCACAATTTTTATTGTTTTTTTTTAATAATATTTTTATTTTATTGATAATGGTCCAAAAGACCTAGAGCTCAGCGAGCCTACAAGAGATGGCACGAGGCCTAGGGTGAGGCTCGAAAGCCTACAAAGGGATGGCACGAAGCCTACAAGAGGGTGGCACGAGGCCTAGGAGTTTGGCTCGGGAGCCTATAAGGGGGTGGCACGAAGCCAGCTGTGTTCTATATATGTTTTTGTCTCGTCTGGTAACTGATATTGACATCCTCAGACAGTTTTGCTCATCCAGAAAAAATAAAAATAAATAAATAAATGAATAAGGCATTATGTAAGGAAAACAATATCAATACAATATCTTTGAGCAGAAATAAGCTTTCATTATTTACAAATAATAACATTTTCTGCTCAGCTCTCTGTCTGGAGGGCTGTATCCATTTTAATGATTTTAGATTTCCAAGATGCTTATATTTGTGATAAGGACATCACATCGTAGGATGAGTCGTTGTCTCAGTTGGACACACATCCGACAAATCCGTTTACTTCTGTCATGAACCGACTACATGAGCTTGTGTCCGTCAAATAAATTATCCGGCGAACTCATTTCTTAATGCTCATGTGAATGTTTTTAAGGATTGAATGCTACTAAATTCTTGTGATGCTTTCGTTGTCCTTAGAAACTTGGAAGAAGAACCTAAAGAGGCTTCGATGCATAAATCAGTTCTGTCCACAAGATTTATTCAGATTCAAATCTACAGACTGCATCAAATTTCAAATGCTCATAACTCTCAATTCTGAACGTTGGTGAAAGTCCATAAATAGTGTTGAAAAGATATTGAAGTCTTCTTCTAAACAGATTCATCCACATGTTAAAATTCCTTCTGATTTATTCAGAATTGACAAAACAAATTTTGACGTTTTACAGTATTTGAGCTTTGGGCATGATCCTTTCAATACAAGTACTACCAAAATTACAACTCCGAATTTTTTCAGGATTACAACTCCCAGTTATTTCAGAAGAAACCCTGGCTTTCCTAGCTTAAAAATAGATAGGTGTTCAAATTCTTGAATGCTCTTGCACGAAAATAATATAATATAGTTTTACGTGTTCACCCATAAAACAACCCACCTCATATGAAAAGTAAATAAAAAAATTAAACAATTAAAAACAATATTATTTTGATTCAAAAAAATTCCACTAAGAAATTAAATAATTAAATTATATATTTTAAATTCATTAGTTATACAATTTTAGGCACTAAATGTTGATTTTTATTCAATAGTCATGCACTTTTATTTATCACAAAAGCAATAATATTTGAGATGACATGTTCATCAAATGAAATGTTATGTTCATCACATTTGATAATATGTTCATCGGATGAGCTAATTTGTTTATCAAATTTTATAATATATTCATCAGATGAACTTTTAAATTTATCATATTAGTTGATATGTGCATCAAATGATATGTTCATCAGATTAGTCGCTATCTTCATCACATTTGATAATATATTCATTACACTGCTAAAAAACACGTGTTTTGAACCAAAAACTCGTGGCCGGAAACTTTTACGAAAACTGTAATTTTCTGATGTATTTTTGGCCAATTTAGGTCGGGAGCCTTTTTTTTATTTCAGATATTGCTTAACTGAATTCTGGTTGGAAAGTAGCCAAAAGTAGCAACAAAAAAAAAGGTTATCAAATTTTTTGCAATGGTCCGATCACTTTCGGCCGTTTAATTATTTTGTGGCAAATGTTGGTGTCAATTGTCAAATGAAAACGTGCGGTAAAAGATCGGAATGTGACCGTAAATATCCACATTTTACAATCAAACTTTTGCCTATTTTTTGATCAATTGAATTGATGGCTGAAAAAGACGGAAATATTATCAGAAAATAAAAATAATAATATTAAACCCAAATTTTCTTTTCTTTTCTTTCTCTCTCTTTTCTTCTTCCCTTCTCCTCCATGTGTCGCCCTCGTGCCGCATGCCGTCATCGCGCCTGCTGCTACCGCGTCCGTCATTCTGTATTATTACCACCTCCGCCCCTTTCAAAAAGACTAAAGCCGCCTCCACCTTCACCTTCTCAGATCAATCGAAACTCTAGGTAAAGCCACCCCCTCCATCATCTCTTATAACTACACGTATATGTAGTATTCCATTCCATGTATGTTTAGTTTGCTAGGCCGTTTATATTAAATTATGATTCTAGTGTAAATTATTTGTTTGTGTAAAAAAAATTGAGCTTGGATCCCTTAAAACTCTGTACACAAAAAAAAAAATCGGCTAGCCTGACAAACTAGCATGGGCATACCCCCATATGAGAGGAAAAAATAGCAAACTAAAAATAGGTGACCTGTGTTTATTAGCTACTTTCTGCGTATGCATGCATCAGCTAGCCTGTGTTTAGTAGCTAATTTTCTGGACAGAAAATCTTGCATGTTGTGAGCCAGAAATGTTTTTGTGCTTGTGTGATTATCTTTTATAATTCATATTTTTAGTATAATTGAATGTGACTGTTGTTAACTACAACACATATGTTTGGTTAATTATACTTAATAGAATTAAAGACCGTTTGTGTAATAACATTTTGGATTTTTTACACGATGTGTTGTTGTTTGTTATAGAGTGAAAACATTGAAAACACACTAACGTTGGATGTATACTATTCGATAACAATGACACGATATTTGTCCCATGCAAAATTTACTAAATTGAATAACTGGAATGA
>NQLW01000095.1:5401033-5508732 GCA_002312845.1 Kalanchoe fedtschenkoi
TTTCTGGCAATTCAGTAGTGACATTTGCATAAGTCACGTTTGCTGCAATCTTGAATACAACAATAGATAAAGTTATCAACAAAAGTTACCTCAGCGGGTAAGAGATAGCAACAAACACTTAAAAAAACACTAGCATGGATAAGTGTCTCAACCAAATAATATATATATATATATAATTAATAAAAAAAATTCATTTCAGATTTCCTAAATATCATTTAATTTTAATCTTATTTTACTTGTACAAAACCGAATATCTGTATGCATGACCACCATATTGATAAAGTTGGAACATGCTGTAAATTGTGGTTTTAATTGAAAAGAAAATAAATTTTACAAAATTTAAGTAACCTGCACTTCACAAATTATAGTTACTCCATCTGTCCTCTTTTACTTATCACTTAGCCAAAAATATTTATCATTTTTTACTTTTTACTTAACAATTCCAATACACATAGTAATTCTCAAAACATTAATTACTAAACTATATTAATTGTTACCTTACTCAACTCAAGACGTGTGTCCCTCCCTTTTTACAGTAACCCAAAACCTTCCACGTAACCTCATTTCCTGTTGACACATTTCCCTTAGTTTCCAATGTGTCTATTTTTTAATTAACGAATCAATGTTTAACAAAAAAATCAAAATGGATGCCGACAATCAAAACCTACGATTTGTTTGAATTTGGACTCTGCCTCCTTGTGTTTTGGTTCTTGTTGGAGTACCATTTCAAGACATGCTTGCGGCACGTCTTCTTCCGGTCGTCGTCGGTGACACCGCGATCCACTTCGAGGAGATCGTAGCAATTGATACCCACTGCAACAGCTTAGTCCGTCGAGTTCTGATTCTTTCATCTGAGCTTCAGCTTGTCGGATGCGCTAGAATCGGAACAAGAAAGGAGAAGCCTTTTGGACTGGATGACGTTGTTGTGAGACACACACATACAATTGGTGAAATCATCCTTGTGTCTAAATCAATATGCGGGGTGCAGAAATGGTGAAGAAGAGAGTTGGAGGTTTCAAATCAAGCCGATTCAATCTATCCAGATCGAAAGTTCTTTTCAACAACCATCAATGGAGGTAGAGAGGCGGAGGTGGTGAAACTCGCTATCGCCAGAGGTGGAGCGGCGACGGGTGGGTGGCGGATCAGTGTCGATTGGAGGCTGACGGGCTCAAAGTTGGTTTGGATCTGAAGTGATCTGTTCATTTGAATCTGGGTATCTAAAGAGCTGTAATAATGATGGTGAAACCCGCTATCGCCAGAGGTGGAGCGGTGACAGGTGGGTGGCGGATCAGTGCCGATTGGATGCGGACAGGCTCAGAGTTGGTTTGGATCTGAAGTGATTTGTTCATTTAAATCTGGGTATCTAAGGGCATTCCATTGAAACAAACCAAAAAATTGGTTTGTGTCATGACACGTCAGATTTCTGTCATGCCAATTCAATGTTGTCATAAATTTTCTTTTCACAAACCTAAACTCTCATTCAAACAAATCTCTCAAACCTCTGTTCATGGACCCACATGTTATATTATACTTTTTTTCTATCTTTTCATATTATATTAATTAAATCTTTTCTAAATTCATTAAATATTTAATTATTTATAATTATTAATTCATATTACTTTTTTTATATTTATATGTTAAAAAATTTAAATAATAAAATATTTCATCAAACCATAAAAATAATAACGTATTAAACGTAACATTCAATTTAAATAAATATCATATAAGACGTTTTTAAATGAAAAGCGCCGTATATGGTAGATACTTTATACAGCGCTTTTAACTTAAAAGCGCCGTATAAAGTATCTACCATATACGGCGCTTATAAGTTAAAAACGTCGTATAAAGTATATACGGCGCTTTTAACTTAAAAACGCTGTATAAAGTATCTACCATATACGGCGCTTATAAGTTAAAAAACGCCGTATAAGCTAAATTCACGAACCGCTTCGTGCAGACGAAGCGGTGTTGTGTCAGAAAGCCACGAACCAACTTCCACATCGAAACGAAGCGGTTCGTGGCCTGACACAAACCTTCGCACGAAGCTTCAATGGGGATGCCCTAAAGAGCTGTAATAATGGAGGATCAATTAAGAGACCATAATAGGTAATAGAGAAGTTAGTGGTGACAGTTATTAATAATTACCTTAATTAACGCGCTTTATGACTGCGCGACAAATATATCCGGACAGAGGGAGTATGATTTTGATGACCAACTCATAATTAGATACGGGGTAGATTCAAACCACTAGACTCTCAACCATTGATTAATGGATTTAGGGCTCCACCTAATTAAAGCATACAGATCCGGCCTCAATTATAATTGTGTTTTAACTTGGGCAAAGTTTTTCTTTCATAGCTATAAATGTTATTGTTACAGTTTTGGATGGTTAAACTACCAACCAAACAATCATCCAATATATTAACATGACACTAAAATTTGTCCGAGACTAAAGTTTTTCCGCAGAAACATTTCACCCTTTGAAGACTGTTATGTCACTTGTCACGAATCCAGCTATTACACCCCTGTGACCAGGGGTGTAAGGGTTTTGGGTCAATCCAAAACTCAACTCAAATTAATTCAATTAAAGTGAATTCAGATTAAATTATTTTATTTGGGTTGGGTTGGTCTTTGGATTGTATAATTTGAATTCGGGTTGACCCAAATTGTAAAACACAATCCAAATTACAAATATATAAAAATAAAAATAAATATAAGAAAATAAATTAAAAATTAAAAATTAAAAAATAAAAAATAAAAAATATTTTTTATTTTTAAAAATTTCTAAAAAAATTTAAAATTTTTTTTAATTCCTTTTTTATTTTTTTTGGATTTTTTAATTTTTTTAAATTTAAAATTCTTTATTGATAAAAATAAATGGGTTGACCCAAATTCAACCCGAATTAAGAGTTTTGAATTTGGGTTGGGTTGTTTTGAATTTGGGTTGAGTTTGAGTTGGGTTATTCTATTATAAATGAATTTGGATTTTGAGAAATCCAACCCAAATTCAAGTTTTGACTCATATTTACACCCCTACCTGTGACATACTTCTATGAAAATTGTTCTACAACCATAGATCACATGGTGTCAAAGCAGTAACAGATGAGGGGCCTGAAACGGCGGAGAAATGCTTTCTCAACTTTGTTGAGCTATTTGGCATATGCCAATTTGTAGCCAACAGAAGGATTCGGTGGGAACTAAATACAAATCTTTTTTTACTGCGTGCATAAGCATTAAAAATTTAGGTTTTGAACATGACATTCCAGGTCAAATAAAAGGGAGTAAAAGCAGTAAATCAAATAAATGAATCCAAATCTGATCAACAACATTGAAGCTTGTGAAAAAAAATAGATCATGACCAATTAACAAACCTTACTCATAAAGAATTAATGGGGGGAAATGCAGCAGGTTCTTCTATGTTTAGAAATGGTGAAAATAAGTGATAAGAACTTTGAATAAGCATGAGGTTGGTATTATTTACTCTGAAATCATGTACCACATCGGAATGATTAAATTGACAAATATGGTTGTGTACTTTTGTGGATCTCATGGTATGAAGTTGGTTAGAGTGTAACTACAATCAATTAGAGGAGCTCCCAGTGAGATTTTTGGTTAAGTAATTCATATCAAATAAAGCTGTCAACTAGATGAAGAACAAAGTTTACCTTACCCTGACTGGATTGAGTGTCTGCGTTGTTCCAACCTTGAACTTGTTAGTAGTAACCAAGAAAGAGGACACACTTGAGGGGAGAGCCGTGGAGTTGATAAGTCCATCTCCATGACACTCCCCTCCAACCAAAACAGACTTAATTTTATTAATATCATCATCGACCTGCCAAGCAAGCGCACCTGACATGGCAAGGTCCGATAACATCTCCAACCACTTCAGCAACAACATAAGCATAAACACAAACAGTTATACATAATACACACACAGCAGACTTGTAAATTCACCTCTGCAAGCACAATATGCAAGATTTTTTTTCAAATTTAGCTTTTCCTTTTCATTCTCTATCATTTCTGAACCCCGCTTGATTTGTTTTTCATTCTAACATTTTCGCAGTTCGAACTGCGAAAATCTCTATTATTTTCATTTTTCGCAATCGCGAAAAGCTCCATATGATTTTCGCGCTTCGTTATTGCGAAAATTATAGATATATTTGTAGGTCACAACTGCAAAAAATCATATGTCCGCGAGAAAATATTTTTAAGGTTTTAATTTTCGCAGTTCGGAACTGCGAAAAGGTCAGAATGAAAAACAAACCAAGCGGGGTTAAGAAGTGATAGAAACTGAAACCAAGCGGGGTTAAGAAGTGATAGAAACTGAAGCGAAAAAGCCAAATTTGAAAAAAAATCTAATATCCAATCATTCGGCCTCTGAAGCACAGCTGCTCTTCAGCTCCCAGCGGTTCAAGTCATTTGAATCCAATCATCTGGACGGAGAATCGACAAAAAAGACATTAACACAATTAAGATAGAAAGACATGAAGGATATATATCAAAAGCAGCGTCAACAGCCTAACGAACCATTTCCAAGAATCGCAGAATCAGCTGCGATTGTGACCAGAGATCAAAACATTTCATCCTCATAACACAAGAGGTGAATTCAATCACGTCTACAGATCTGAAAATTGGTGGACATGCGTTCGACCGAGGAGGCAAAACGATTTCCGAATCGGCGATGATGAAACGACGCACCGACTCGACATTTCCAGAATAAAATCGATCGAGGCAGATCGGAGAAGGATCAGGTCAGATTTAAGTCTGCCGGTGATTATTAGCTCGGAGGCGATCGGAGCGGATCTGCGAAGGAAAGTTTGCAGGTTCGGAGATAGAAGAAAAAATGTGCGGAGGGGGATAAATGGATTTGAATGGGTAGCGAGGCGCACGATATTTATTGGCGACGAAAAGTTTGTGATCCAACGGCTCTGATTGGCTCACGACGAGACAAGTGAACGGTTGGATTTATGCAGTTGGTTGGTGTGTTAGATTGCAAAAGCTTCCAAAAAAAAAGGCATGTTACACGAGTTGGCAAATGACAAACATTGCCATTGAAATCAACGGCTATTACCATACAATAATTTGGAATGAGGTATTTTTTTAGTCTGAGTTGCATTAATAATTCAATATAAATCAATTGTGTATTTATATTGAAAAATAGGCAGAGTCAAGAAATTTTTGAAAATTCAGTTGTTGTGAATGTGAAAGTAAGGGGTGTAAATATGAGTTGAAAATTGAATTTGAATTGAGTTTCTCATAATTCAAATTCGTTTGTAATAACATAATTCAATCCAAATCCAAAATAACTCAACTCAACCCAAATTTAAATTTTTTAATTTGGACTGAATTTTGGTCGACCTATTTACTTTCATTAATAAAGAATTAAAATTTTAAAAATAAAAAATCTTTCTAATTTTTTTAATTTTTAATTTTTTAAAATTTATTTTTTATTTTTATATATTTTTTTATATATTTGTGATTCGGATTGTGTCCAACAATTTGAATCAACTCAAATTCAATTTGTCCAATCCAATTACCAGCCGCCAGCCCAATCCAAAAAGTGCAACCCAAAATCAAATAAATTATATCAAACCAAATTCAGTTTAAATTTGCGTAATTGGGTTGATTATTACACCCCTAATGATTAGTATTACCCTAATCATTCTAATTCAGATGGGAGTGATGACTTGGTTAGATTTTGAATGGGGGTTGGCTCGAGTCCGATTCAATGATATTATCAAATTGAACTTAAATTTGTTAGGATATCTTATAATTTCGAGTATTCAACTAATTTGTATATGAAATTTCGAGAAAAAATTAATGTATATTTTTCACAATATGAAATCGTTATGAAAAAAAATACTGAAAAAAAACAATACTTATTAAAATAGAGAAAATGCGGAGTTGAGGAACGAGATTCTTTGTTTCAATATGCCTTCCTTTTATAGCTTAACATTTGGTAGCCACTATCCATTTTTTTTTTGTCAGTTTCAAACAGTGGTGGAATTAGAAATTTTAATTTGGGGGTACGAAATTTTTTTTTAAATTGAATGAGCTTTACAAATAAAAATATAATATTTTTAAGTTTAATTGAGGGTATAAATTTTTTTTTAAGTTGATTGGGGGTACAAAAATAAGAAATATCATATTTGTAGACTTAATTGGGGGTATAAAAATTAAAAATATATTATTTTTACACTAAAATATGAATGTTTGGTCGAAATTTGGATGAACAACTGTCCCCGCTGTCCACCCCTTAGTACCGCCCCTGGTTTCAAACTCTGTTTTTTCGTGTTGCATGGGAATGCTAAACAGAAAATGGGAGAATGACGGGGATGGGTTTGTGCCCATTTTTCTTGATATGCCCTACCACACTATTTTTTTTTACACACTTTCAACAATCTTCCTTGATATAAAATTTTATAATTTCAAACATTTGTTGAAATATATCAAGATAAAAATATTCGCAACTTGTTCTTTGCATTTGCAGAATTTTAATTCAGTTTCATCATATTTGACAACTCTAAAATACAGTGATATGTTATTTCTATATGCTTGCTCATGTCAAAAAAATACTGAATTCTTAACTAGTGCAATAGCCAATTTATTAGCACACGTAATCAGTGTGATTTCCTTCACTTTGTGTTTCAACTCTTTCAAAATCTGTCGTAGCCAAATTGATTAGGCTTAATAAAGATGTGCAAGGGGGTAGTGGTTAAGAACAAGGCACATCTAGTGGCAAAGAGATACGTGCGCACGTGCTAGAATCAATTTCAATGAGTTCTTTGCACTTGTAGCATGACTTGACACCATGCATGCTCTAGTGACTATTACTGCACATGAAGGATGGATAATGTACCACTTTGATGTAAAGTTCGCTTTTGTAAACGACAACCTCACAAAGGATGTACTCCCTCTGCCCTCTTTTACTTGTCACTTAACCGAAATTTTTTGTCCACTTTTACTTGTCACTTAACAACTCCGCATTTAATTTTCCCAACTATTTTAAATCTCAAACATTAATTACTAAATTTTATCTTTTTCAACAACCATTTATCTTCTCATAACTACCCTATTTGACCCTTAAAAAAAGTGACTGGGTTAATCTTAAAATAACCCATCATCCCGTACTTAAGCAACTTCCATATAAGCATATTAGAGAAGACTAAAATAATCTACTAATTAGTGTGGACTTCCCAGATCAGCTCAGGATCGAAGGATGGAATTATGGCCAGTGAGTACCCATTGGAGTCCAATCCGTTTGATATTCCGGTGACAGACCCACACAGGCTGCAAATAGCCAGCTGTTGGGAAGAATTTTACCCCTTCCAAAATCCATCTCCGACATCGTTGAGGACACTACATTCTCCAACCCATGTGGCCGTAACATGATCATATGTGTGGCCGTCTGCCTGCACAGTCTCGCAAAATTCCCAGCCACGCTCTCGTCGTACTCTACGGCAGTCTAATCTCAGAGACCCACTTTCCTTAATGCCTTTGTCTCATTCCTCTGTACAACGTCTTCTTTTATTTTTAAGGCTCACGCTAATGTGCATTAGTCCGTCTGAAACCCAGAGTGGCTCAGTTCTCCTCTACAAATTTATGAACTAGTTCCTGCAGGTGGTGGTAAACAGAAGTGCCTAGAGGCTCTAAGATCTGGGCTGTGGATAAAGTAGAGTGGGAGTAGTGGGAAAAGATGGAATCAATTATATCGGTTCCCTTCCACCGGCTGACAAGAGTTGTGGTAGTATTATTATTTTTTTTTTATTTAGGGAAAGTTGTGGCAGTGTTGTTCCGATGATGTTGCTGCTATCAGTCACCATGAAGGACAATTTTTTTTGTTTCATTGCTGGTTATCTATGTTACGGGCGCTCTGAGGAGTTCAATGTAAGAAAAAGAAAAAGACTTTTAGAGCTTGTGTGAAAAGTGGGCATCACAGTCTCGGAATTCGAGAGATGTATCATAAAACAGGTGAGAGAAGATAGGGTAACGGTTGCAAATGATTTTCTTAATCCACGCGCTTTTCTATCGCGCGACTACTATTCCCGGACAGAGGGAGTATATGTCTCTCAACCATCAGGATTCTCCATTGCCGGCACGAGCGAAAAGTGTTCGAATTGTGTAAGACTCTATGAATTATGTAAAGTACATAGAGCTTAAAATGTCAAATGTGATCGAACATTGGTGGCGTTTGACTTTAGTCGCTACAATAAAGAACATGGAGTGTACACGTGTTCTAGGTGTTTATGTCGATGATTTGATTCTCACTGGTGCTGATCCAGATGAGATTAAGATATTTAAGGAGGAAATGATTGATTTTTTAAAAATGTGCGACCGCGGACATCTGAGTTACTATCTTGAAATTTAAATCAAGCAGCAACATGAAGAGATCACCATAAGCCAAGGTGCATATGCGAGCAAGCTCCTATACAAGGTAGAGATGAGCAATTCCTCAACATTCGGGTTCTAATATAATGGAGTCCCGACTAAAGTTAAGAAAGAACAGCTCAAATCCACCTGTTGACCTCACGCTCTATCGAAGTATCGTAGGAAGCCTACACTACTTGGTTCATACCCGGCCAGACATAAGCTTTGCAGTTGGTTATTTGAGGCAATTCATGGAAAACCCCACAACAGAGCACATGAGTGCAATCAAGCATATCCTTCGCTACATCGTCAACACATTGCAATTCAGTTTTGCGCTACATCAAGGGCAACGGGAAGCTCGAGCTAGTGGGATACAGTGACGTAAACACGGTTGGGAATGTAGATGATCATAAGAACACCACTGGCATCATGTTATGTCTTGGTCGTGCACCTCCGACATGGCAACTTCAAAAGCAACTGGTAGTGACCCTCTCGTCCTGCTAAGCTGAGTGCATCGCCGCATCGGCAGCAGCAACCTGCCAAAGCTTTTGGCTTGGGTGTTGGGTTGGAAGCTTCTATCAGAAAGTGGCAGACGTCACCAATGTCTTTATCGAAAATCAGTCGGCAATTCAACTATACAAGAACATAACTTTTCATGCAAGGAGCAAGCAGATCGAGACGCGCTTCCATTTCATCAATGAAAGTATCAAAAATTGGACAAGTCTCTAGCCATAAAATTCATACAGACGATCAGCTAGCAGACATTCTAAAAAAAATCACTTGGACGAGTGAGATTTCAGTCATCATGCTTGAAGCTCGGTGTCATTGACATCCTCAACAACTAGATTAAGGGGAGAATAATGTTAAAATAGTTTAATTGTTTAGAGAAAATAATGAAGAACAATAAAGAGCACAATGAAGAACCATGATCAGGAATACAATATAAAGAACCATAAAGACCTATTTGAAGAAGAACCTGGAAGAAGTCAATAAGAAAGGACAATAAAATAAAGAGTTAGATCAAAAGACTTCTAGGATAGAAATACTTGTATAACTAAATAATATATATGTGTTAGAATGACAAAAGTAACCCCAGGCGCGCCGGCCCTGGACCTGGGATGAAGAAGCAGGAGCATATGGGGACATCGTGAAACACGCAACAAAGACAACAACTGCTCAACAACTTGAATCGAAAGCATGCATGTAACGAATGATTCAAGTCACACTGCTACTGCGTCCAAGTTGGTTCGTCTGTTTTCATTGACTTGATCACTCTGAGGCTGTGTTCCTGAGTTTGGAGAGAAAGGAGAGGGAAGGAGGGGGAAGGAGAGGGAAGGGAAAGAGATGAAAGGGAAAGAAAGGGAAAGAAAAATATGGGTGTTCCCGAGTACAAAAAAAAAATTGGAGGGATAGGAGAAAAATATTAAAAATTGACAAAAATACCCTTAAAATTTTTCCTTCCCTTTTATAAACGAAGGGTAAAATGGTAATTTCGTTTTAATTTCCCCCATCCCTTCCCTTCCCCTCCTTCCACCCCCAATTCGGAAGGAAAGGAGAATGGGGGTTAAATCCCTCCTTCCACCCCCAAATCCCTCCTCCATTAAACTCAGGAACAACCCTTTTTCTTTACTCTCCTTTACTCTCCTTCACTATCCATCTTAAAATAAAATTAACTCGGGAACATAGCGTGAGTTACATGTTCATGGATCGGTTTGGCTAAAGCTGGGATAAGGGCGTGGACAACAGCGGGCGGCGACGAGGTCAAGCAGACGTACTGTGAGTGCTTTATTAATTTTTTGTTCAAGTTCACATGTTTCTCGGCAAGTGGCTTTGTCCGATAAAGCATTACATGACTAAAAAAGCATATGACACGTGTCAGTGGCGGATACAGGATTTTTTTTTCGGGGGGGCAAAATTACTTAATAAAAATTTTGACGGAATTTTGGGGGGGCGAAACTAAAAATTTCGTTGAAATTAAGCATATAAATTTATTTTATATATATAAAAAATTTTTTTTGTACATAGAAATAAGTAGTTTAGGTGGGATTTGGGGGGGCGGCCGACCCCTTCGCCCCCCCCAGTGGCTCCGCCACTGACACGTGTTGTACATAAGATTTATGGTTGAGAGGTTTAAAAAAAGAAGATTTATGGAGATGATGATGTGACATGATACAAATCTTACGTGACATGATAAAAATCTAATTTTCAGATTTATTCCATGTGGATGCCCTCATTAAACGGCACTGTTTTGGACAGTTCTCTTATGGATTTTCTAGGTTTTTCCTACTTTTTACTATTTTGAATGGATATTTTAAAAACACTAAAGTTTGATTCCTAACGGCTTTGCTTGGTTTAGGAAAAGTTTCATGGGAAGAAAAATTTGGAAAGTTAGAGAAATTTTTTATTTGGTTTAGATGGAAAATTTTATGAAAAAAAATTTGATGGAAAATTTTGATAATAACAATAGGAAATAACATTTTTCTTTAAAATTTTCATGTTAAACAAACAAGTGAAAAATGAAATGAATTCCAAGAAGGATTTGGTTTCCATTCTATTTTTCATCCAATTTTCCTTTCCATGAAACTTTCTCTAAACCAAAAACACCCTAAAACCCTGAAAACTCTAAATCCCCAAAATACTAAAAACCTGAAATACTAAATCCATAAAACATTTAAACTTGGAAACATAAAATACATAAAGCTGTCTAAACGCTGTTAAAAATACAGGTTCCTAGCTTATATCTGATTTTTCTAATATTATATATAATCAGATTTTAATTTTTCTTTTTATAATATTTTTATAATGATCAAACCTTGTAATTAGTTGATAATATTTTTTTTTTGTCAGGGGTCGCACATCCTTTCTCTTTGATAGTATACAATAAATGTATTGATTTATTAGTGTTTAATCTTATAATAAAATGATAAGTTCAATTTTGTGAGAATTTTTAATATTTTTTATTTAGTATTCTTATCTGGTTTTTTTGTTGGAAAATTTGAAGAATGGAAAGAAAAATGGAAGGAAATTGATGATTTTATTTTTAATTAATCATGAAAAGCAAACAAAGGGCGCGTGTCCATAACTTTTCTTTCCTTTTTTATGAAACATCCTAAGACGGTATGCATAGATTTATTAATATTTTTTCACCAAAATTTTCAAAATCCAAACTAAGAATAATTAATTGGGTAAAAAAAAAAGCTCCTTAGCCTAATACAGTAGCAATTATGAGTAAAAAACGATTATGTTTGGTTACTTTTGTCTTTTGAACCCCTCATGATCGGTTTCGAAAATTTCAAACCAAATAAAATCATGTAGTAAAATAAATCAAATTGACTTGAATCTTGTTGAAATTGATAAAATAATTGAATCAAATTTCATGCAATTTTCTGTTTAGTGGAAAAAAAATTATGATTTAAAATTATATTATAAAAATATATATACAGTACAAATATTTGAAACTATTCTAACTCAAATTTAATTATTGAAATAATTAAAAAAAATACACAATCTGAAATCGAACCAAATTCAGTTATTCTGTTCGATTTGATATAACAATTTTTAGATTTTGGCCCCTAGTGATGACGGTCATATTTCTTCCAATACGAGCAGGAGAAACGTATTTGCAAAATTGTCTTCTTGGCATTTATTATAAATGGGACCAGAGCAGCCGGTTTGTCGGATGATTTTAAATTATACAAAAACTCAAATATATGTGCATGTAAATGGTATTTTTCTACCCATTTATTTATTTTTTATTCTTTTTTTTCATTTATCCTCTAAAACATTGCAATTTTATCAAATAATTGATATAAATATTAATTACGATTCACATTTGTGTATTCATCCTATCGATTAAATCAGAACAATTATACATGCCACGTTACCATATTAATTGAATTAAAATATATTTTCAAATTTGAAAATTTACAGAGAATAATAATTTTGGAGTTCACACGTGATTTATTCGAAGAAAATAACAATTATGAAATTTATGATTATCAACAATCCATAATTCATAATTATGATTTTTTTAATAAAATTTCCCATCATTAGCTTGATTCATTCCAAATTAAATTTTAATAATTTAAAAAATATATAGAAAACGAAAATAGATTGAAAATTAAATAAGAGAATAGTGTTGTAAAATTTTTTATATTTTGAAAACTGTTCAAATTGAATTGTATTCTCATTATAACTTAAAAGGATAAAACCTAAAATTGGTTCTCAACTTCACTACTTACCTAATTACGGTTAGAACTGTCACGATTTCTAAAAAGGGTGCGATGAAAAAAAATCGGACTGATTTTCTAAAATAAAAATTACCATTACATCCTAAACTAATATTATTATAAGACTTAGATTTGTGTGCGAAAATTACATTGTTTGGTTATCAAAATAAATTATATCATTTTGCACATAAAAATGATATTTTTTGATAATCAAATGATGTAATTTTCACACGTAAATCTAAGTCTTATAATAATATTAGTTTTGGAATGTAATGCTGAATTTTGTTTTAAAAAATCTGTCCAATTTCTTTTCATGGTATCCTTTTTAAAAAGTGTGATAGTTCTGAAAGCAATTGGATAAATGGTAATAATTAAGGTGCCCTTAAAAACTTCAATTTATAAATGATATTTTAACAAGCGCAAAATTACTTTGGATACACTAGGAGTAGAAGATATTTTGACTTATGAATTATGAACTTGAAAATTTATTGCGAAAACCTGCCTCAGGGTCCCTCCCACTCCCCCATAGGACGTCGTCCGACACGACGGCGCCAGCCATCGCATCGAAATGAAGCACAAAGGAAGCAGGGGAGCAGACGTCCAGCAGCTCCAACTCCAACTCCAACTCCCAACTATTATTATATAAACCAAATCCAACTCCAAAATGCATCATCAATCAGCTCATTACTACACTACCAAGTGCAACTCACTTCAAAGAAAGAAAGCATGATGGATGAGACGTCGACCTTGGACCTCATCCGGAGCCATCTCCTGGCCGACTTCTCCTCCACCGAGTCCTTCATCTCATCTCTCCACTCAGACCTGTTGCTCGACTCCACCACCGGCCCCTACGACGCGCCTTTCTGGTCTCTTTTCCCGGTCAAGCCCGAAACCGATTACAGCTACAACTTGCTGGAGTTCATCAAGCCAGAATTCTTCGACATCGCGCCAGCCCAAAGGGAAGACACTGGCAAGACCTCTTCGTCTGATAGCTGCAGAACTGAGACCTCCTCGCTGCCATTGGACAGGAAGCATTACAGGGGGGTCCGGAGGAGGCCGTGGGGGAAGTTCGCGGCGGAGATCCGGGACCGCGCCAGGAAGGGCAGCCGGGTGTGGCTGGGCACGTTTGACTCGGAAGTGGACGCAGCCAAGGCGTATGACTTTGCGGCTTTCAAGATGAGGGGGAGCAAAGCCATTCTCAATTTCCCGCTGCAGGCTGGGAAAGAGGAAGGACCGCCGGAAAACAGTTCCCAGAGGAGGAGGAGAAGGAGGGACAGCCGAGCAGAGACCACCGCGACGGAGTCTGCAGCAGGCAGTAGCAGCTGCTACTTCAATAGTAATGATGAAGACAATAGTTATGAGCCATGGACCCCATCCAGTCAGAATTTGAGTTTCACCACCACCATGACGATGGAGGATCAGATGCTTTTGGCTTGATACATGGGATAAGATTACAGCCAAACAGTATCCTATAAATAAAGATTTGGATTCATACACAGCTTCACATCATTTTACAACCTGCTCATAAACACGCCTTTCAAGTTTCAACTGAAAGGATCTCCTAGCAGCAACCTCGGCCAAAACTGCAGTAGCTTGTGACAATGTGGTTGGTGGATATGAATATGATGGTTGACCCCAAAAACGAAGACTCTGACTTGCACTGCTAGCAACACAGCTGCTGGACTACATAATATGCCAGCTGATCATCTACCCACCGCCTCCAAAATTGTGAATGTGGCAGAATAGAAACAGCAAGACAATGTCATTTCCTGAAAGCTAGCATAGGTCTGTTGAATCCGGTCTTCGGGCCTGACAGATTTGAAGTGAGGTCTTCTACTGTTCTGAAACCAATCTGAGGAACAAAGTTTGCAAGACGAAGAATCAGAATATTGCATCTGTGGAACAAATGCCCACATAAAAAAGTATGACCCGTGGTAAAGCAGAATATAAACTTCATGGGTTTGTACATCACCCGACAAACATAGAAGATGCGCATTTCCTACCTTATCCAATAATAACTCCTGGAAAATGTTTGGGTAAAACATGATACTGCGAGAAATGGTGGCAGTGGCCTGCAATACATGAATGAAACATTATTAAAGCATTGTGACAACCAGCAAAACAAATTCACAGTGAAATGGGTATCTTTAGTAATTTTTTATAAACAGCATTATGTTGACATTTGGCTTTCACGGATTCACTAAATAAATAAACTTATAGCTGAGCTCTACTAGAGCTCTGCGGTTGAATGAACAAAATGGAGCCCTGCTGTTTTTTCATGAATTAAGACATGTCAGTTGAGTACCTCAGACACCTTCCGATTCTTCTCATATGAAGTCCATGGCTGAGGTTCTAATACAAGAATTCCACCCTGCAACACATTTTTTTAAAACTATCTTAAGTGAAAACTGAAACAAAAGCAGCATGGCAAGTAACATTCCATGTGCGCTACGCAAGGATACTATCAAGGAATGAAGAAGTGCTAGCTAAGACTTGCTTTCCCTGATTTAAACAACTGCCATCTATAAGAGCCGAGAGATTGGTTTCAAGTAAGAAAGGTGAAAAGCTGAAGGTATACCCACTACAAGGTACAAGCTATAATCCCAAGAACCATCAGAGCCTAATATGACAAAGATTACACCTCTAGAAAGTAGAAAGTAAAATGTTTAATTTTTCATGTAACTTCCGCATACAAACCCACAGTATATAATTGACGACATACCCCAAAATATTCTACAAGGTATTTCTTCTTTCTTCCATAATGATAAACATTCAAATTTTTTAAAAAATAAATAAATAAAGCTATAAGGCATGTGAAAGAAGTATGAGAATCACCGGTTGAAGTAGTCTCCATATTTTTGAAAATAGAGTAATGAGTCCATCATCCCCCCAGTTCAGGTGTATCCATTTTGTCACACTCAAACTGCAACCAGTGTTAATAGGTTGTAAGCTCTTCATTCATCAAACGAATTCTAACGCACATTTGTCTTTTGCAAGCTTTTACTTTTCAGTGCAACTCCATATCAAGTTCTACTCAAACTAAAATCAAGTAAATATCTGGTACTTTGAGTGTGCATCAAACACATAAATTATTTGAAAATAGCAGTGAAGAGTATCATAATCATAATGGCTTGATAACGTCATCCAGAAGTTCCACACATGAACAGATATTCACCATAAAAAAGTAACACTAACCAAATAACGGTATCATAAAATTTTCCTGGATGGGGATCCCAATTCTGAACAAAGTTCTCCTTCCAAAAAGAGACGATTTCAGACAAATCTCTTTTGGAACTCGAATGACTTTTTAGTACTTGCCCCTCCCCATCTGGCGATGTATGACTCTGTTCGGAACTTTCCATCTTACCAATCTTTCTCAGAGTCCAGTACGCATCCTGAATACGATCTGACAACAAAAGAGAGTCACAACGGAGCTTCAACACGTTATTGTATATTGGCATATGCCTTGAATATGAAAACACCCTTGTGTCTTGTAATGAACCAGTAGTGCGCCGATGAACAAAATTTCAACGTATTCAGCAACAGTGTCTGTTCCATGGTAATGCAAACCTAAGAATTAACTTGAGGTTGAGAGGATGTGCTTACCATTATCTATATCAATTCCGATCATACTTTTGCACTGAAACTTTTTGGCTGTAAAAGAGTTCATAATCAAAATCAGCTAAAGCAGAAATATGCTACATCCTACATAGATCGTAACTGAAATTGAATAAAAAAAAACTGAAACACAGATCTAAAACACAAAGAAATTCCACGAGCACACACCAATGTGAATAGTTATCAAGCCACTATTGCACCCAATATCAAGGCAGTCTTTGTCCTGGAACCACTCCTTCCTGAAAACCTGCAGTCTTGGATCCTCCTCAAACCCCTGCCCCAGCTAAAACGCCAGAAGAAAAGACAAAAAATCCATTCAAGCCAAAACCACAAATAAATGTGCAAGCAGATTAAAAAATAAACAAAAACACAGGCAATGCTACATAACCACACAGTCAAGACAAAATTGCAGACCAACTATCAAAAAAGGAGACGACTGACTACCCGGTAGCCATAGTAGTTTCTGTAATTGCCGAATGGAGCATGCTCCTTGCCCTTCCGCTTCCTCTTTTCTCCGTCTTGCTGCGCTTTGAACTTTTCTTTCCCAGTTCCCTTATTTTGCTTGTACTTCACTGGCTCTCCATCTTCATCTACTTTTGGATTCTCACTTGTTCCCATTATCACGCTTGCACAGAGCTCAGTGGACAATCGACAATGGCCTAGTGAATCAAAATCACTCAAAAACTAAAAATCATGTATTACAATTTACAAACCATAATCTCATAGTTCAAAACTGAACAGCTTCACCCGTCAATTATCACAAACATCAGGGTGGAAAACTACTCCATTTACATAAATATCAAATCTGCAAATTACAAATAGCACAAATATGAAGCCTTCAGCCGGAAAATCTACAAGCTCAAGCTTTATGTTGATTTGAGTACACTCCAGCTACTTATACAGAAGATATACATACGAAACACATAACGAATCCTAATTAAAAAAATAAAGATCTTGATGTGTTTCTTCATATTCAAAGATCAAGTGTTTCAATCTGCTTCTTCTTCTCCGACTTAACATTTATCAGAAGGAAAGAATTGCAGGAAGCATTTAGTTCAGATTAGTGTATCCACATTAACCAAGAAATTCAAGCTGAAATTCAAACATCCATCCAAGCAACTAATCTTATGAACAGTGGAAAACGCGGAGACACCAACTGAAGTAAGATGACAACATACGAGGAATGAGTTGGACAGGTCACGGGAGCCCAACAGCTAACGGGGCTGAGTCCAGGACGCTGGAGGTGGTAGGCTAGCTGTCGCAGTAGCACTGGCGGTTATGGAGCCGTTGAAGCAGTGCTTTGACGGGGCTCAGGTGTGGGAATCGACGGCGCGAGAGTAGCCAAGGTGCGGAGGCGGCAAGGGTTCCGATATGCTCCTCTGCTCTCGAATTTAATTTATTGATTTCTTTCTGTTCTTTTGAGTTTTGACGGTTAATTAAAGTTTAAATAATTCTTTATTATATAAAACTTTTAGGGAGAAAATCTTATTGTTATTAAATTAAGGAGTATTTTGAAAATTGCTTAATTATTTTTTGAATTTATTTTGTTTAGGATTAATTTTGATAGATTAAGGTGAAGCTAATGCTAGTAATTGAACATATACAAAAAAAATAAAATTTATGGATAATTATTTATGAGAATGTTTGATGTTTTAAGATAATTTAAATATGCATTGAAAATTGTATTTGATAAGTAAAATTAAATAAAATAATTTGGTTAAATAACATATAAAAGAGTACAGAAAAAATATACATATATGGAATATTTAATAATTAAATATAAAATATATATACTTTAAATAAGTTTATTTAATGAATATGACTTCTTCTTACAAGTGTATGTGTAGTAACTAGTTCGGACTGCTATCCTGCCAAATCCTGCGAGCATGAAAACTCGCATGCCATCATTAACAAATGGTATCTCCTCTCCTCTTCCATCTCTCTCCGATCGTTTCCTAATTTGTCACTGATCACATAGGTGATTCCAATTCCATAATCGAACAACAATGGTTCTCAAACCAGAAAACAAAAGAGACAACAATTATTGTCATAATCATCTGAATTGATAAATTAAAAAAAAATAGTTAGAAATTGAAAAAGGAATTTGGGTACAGAAAGGTGGAGTTTTTGAGAAAATAATGAAAGAAACTCATTGTTGTTGTCGACGCCCCTCCACTTCACTTGACCGAATACCTTCCGAATGAATTCGCGCACCTGCTGATGTGTTAGAATGGGGAGGAATTGAAGATAGAATTTTGTTTGTGATGGGTCGGACGAACGAAGAAACAGAAGAGGAGAGGAGATAGGGTTGTCGTTCAAAAGACGTAAGTTTATTTTGTGATGAGTTAGATTCGTTATTAATAGACGTCGTTTTTTTTATATGCGCAAATGATATAGTTTATTTTAATAACCAAACGACGTAAGTTTCGCACACAAATCTAAGTCTTATAATAATATTAGTTTAGGAATGTAATGGTAAATTTTATTTTAGAAAATCAGTCCAATCTTTTTTTCATCGTACCCTTTTTGAAAATCATGGTAGTTCTGACCGCAATTAGGTAAGTAGTGGTAGTTTAGGGTTCCTTTTGAGTTTTATTCCTTAATTAAAAAGGTCGCAGTTCTGACTCCTATTTTATACCGTATGGTAGTTCGGAATTTTTTAAGTTTTTCTTCGAGCAGTAAGGGTGTGTTTGATTTAGTAAAAATTCAGTTGAAAAGAAAATTTGGTGAAAATGAGATGAAAATGAAATTCTTGAAGGTTTCCATCTAATTTTACCTTTGTTTGGTTTGTTATGGAAAATGTCAAAAAAATAATAAGAATTTTATTTTATTTTTCATTTTCATGGAAAATGTATAGAAAAGTGTTATATTATATTTTTATCTTCAACCTAGTTGGATATATTGAATTTAATAAAAGAACCAGCTTATCCATACATTTTCCTTCATACTTTCCATCTAAACCAAATATGAAATTTTATAAATTTTCTACTAAAATTTCCTTTTCACCGAATTTTTTCTAAAGGAAAAGAGCACCAATTTAATCTTCATGTCGGCATGGTAGGATATGGAGTATAGTGATAGCTCGAGTTAATCCAGAGGATTTGAAGAAACGCGTGGAGAATGAGATGAACCAGTGTTGCACACTTGCCTTCAGCTCCTCGTTTCCACATCCGACAGGAATTATTTGTGTCAATTTGGAGACCTTACGCAACACCCACAATTAAATCACATACGAGGTGTGTGGTGACGCTGAAGAACTGCAAAATCAAAATGTACAATTGTTCCACATCTGCGATATATCTTGAGTGTCGACTTCCCAGTCTAAGCATATCTTTAACACGTCCTCGTATCCGATGTCTGAGGATTAGATAGTGATACCTTAAATATCTTGTCGCCGCATGATGCTCATGTCGATCATTGAGCGGGGAGTAGCTGTGGACGTGCCATCATCGTACGGCCTCAAGTTAATAATCTTTTTTGATATTTCATGGCCACAAACATATCAATACTTCTAAAGAGCATATAACATTTGTGAAAGAGTTCAGTGTATAGCTGCCCGAGTTAATTTGGTTTATTAAATTAATTGTTCAATCAAATTGTTTAACGGTTAATTCGGCTAACTTGAATTAAATAAAAATTTATATATAAATATATTGCTTTATTGTATATTTTAATTTAGTTCGGTTGGTTCAGTTACTTTTGGTGAATTGAGTAATTTATTTATAGCTGAATTAATTGATTTATAGGTTAATCATTTGATTCAATTTGATTATCGGTCGAAACTTTTTAGATTTAATTAATTCAATTAGATTAATTAGACAATAGTTTGATCCGACTAATCTACAGATGTTCTACTCTAATTGGATGAGAAAGTTAAAAATTTTCACGATTACCGTTTGCATCTATACAATTGGACAAGAACGTTAAAAGTTTTTACTGATTACCTCAAATTTAACATATTCTATTAAAAATTTGAAAATTATGCAAAAGAATTTGAAAGTACAACATATTATGGCATCTTTAGTAGTGTGTTGGATTTAAGGAAAATAAGGAGGGAAAAAAATGGAAGAGAAAGTGAATTAATTTTATTTTCCTTTATTTGGTTAGGAATGAAAGATTTATAGAAAAATGTTCGAACACGTTTTGTTTGTTAAAAAATTCTGTCACATTTAATATCTAATTTTCTCTTCTCTATCTTTCCCTAAACCAAACAAAATATTTTTTTTTCATTTTTCCTCAAAATTTCCCTAAACCAAACACAGCCTAGATGCCCTAAATATTTTGCTTGCCGTGCCCAATCAACGTAAGGAACCTCATTCTTGAAATAGCTAGTGGAAAAGGAAGAAGGCACTAGTCGAGCACCATTGATGAGACGTGTCAATTTCTGTGCCCTTTGATTCAAACCAGCTCCATGAAACTTCTATCTTTTGCTTTACAAAATAATAGTAGCTGGTTTGCTTTATTTTTGGAATCCAGTCATGGTGGAAAGTTATTTCTTAGCAAAGAAGGTTAACTCAAGTTCAATGTCTTTTAGAGCTTTTCCACATCAAATACGAAGTTTTTCCATAAAGAAGAATGAATAAGATACATGTAAGCTTAGGCTCACACTATTCAAGCCTCAAGTTTAGACATGAGGTCGGTTTCTCACCTTTTCACTCCATTCACTAGCATTTGTGAACTCTCGTTTGATTTTTTTTCAATACTAATCTTTTTGCATTTAGGAACCGTGAAAATTTCTATAATTTTTGAGTTTCGTAAATGTGAAAATTATAGAATTTTCACGGTTCCAGATTGTGAAAATTGAAACCCTAAAATATTGTACTGTCTTTTTCTGATTCATTTTCATAGATATATGTGTGATTTTCGCAATTCGAAACTGCGAAAATTATAGAAATATTTGTAGTTTCGAACTACGAAAAGTTAATTTGGAAAAAAATCAAGCACAAATTTAGAAATGATAGAGAATGAAATGAAAATGTTAGATTTGATAAAAAAAATCGATCGGCTCTACATATTTCACTTGGCGCCTGCCCAATGGCTACACATTTTAATTTACCTCAGTTTCGAGGCTTGAAATATTTCTTTGAGGATTTGAGTGACATTTTAGATTTCATTCAGTTTTTTTAAAAAAAGTCATTGTAAAAATATGAGGAGAAATGTGAGAAATTCTTGTTTGGTTTGATAAAAGTGAGATGCAAAGAAATTGTGAGGGGAAATTAAAGATGTTTCAGGAGATGATTAGAGAGATGCTTTAACTTTTATTTGGTTTAGAGAAAGACAAAAAGGCAGATTAGTAGAAAATCTTGTTTGGTTTACATAAAAAATAAAGAAAAATTAATAAGCATTTTAATACTTATATTATCCACATTATTCTACATAATAAAAAATTAAAAAATTCCCCCAAAAAAAATACCTTTTCTCACTTTTGTCAAATTTCTCAAATTCAATAAAATTAAAATTTCTGTAACTGATTCACGACACCTCAAAACAAGTAATTATAGTAGTTTCCAAGAAATTTCAAACAAAGTAAATTTCCACCTTAAAAAGTTACAATAAATAAAAACACTTAAAAAAGTGTTTCATAAAACTTTCCCTAATGGGATCAACTTGTACTTTAAGATTTGCCAACACCTATGATAGCCTCAAACCAGCAAGATTTTTAATATTTTTAATAATCAAAATTCCCTGTATATAGCCGGCCCACAGTCTTCATCTAGTCACCCTCCATTATATTCTTACTCTTGCCTCGTCCACATTTAGAGAAGGAAGGCAAGCTCTTGAGCATCCATGGCTGCCTCTCCTCCCAAACTCCTCATCCTTTTCTGCCTTCTCCACTTGCTTTCCCCCTCAAGTAAGTTCTCACCTCTATTGCTTTGTCATCTTACAATGATTTGAATCTACTTTTGCCACCATTTTATCATTCTTGCTCCATCTGCTGCCCTCACAATTCATCATTAACCATACGCTGCTCTATATGTGCAAAAATGAACTTGGAAAACATGTTGGCTTAGCAGATTTCAATGTTGTCTGACAATTTTAAAAATTTGAGTTCATATTTTGATGGTACCGTATTTATGCTTAGAGTTGTTTGCTTGTTGATGCCTGTGTTTTTTTCGCAGAATCAGAGTCCTTCATTGGAGTAAACTACGGCCAAGTCGCCAATAACCTGCCGCCACCATCAGCAACCGCCAAGCTCCTCCAGTCCACCGCAATCCAGAAAGTCCGCCTCTACGGTGCCGATCCCGAAATCATCAAGGCCCTGGCCAACACTGGCATCGGCATAATCATCGGCGCAGCCAACGGGGACATCCCCGCGCTAGCCTCCGACCCCAACTTCGCCAAAAACTGGATAAGCGCCAACGTCCTGCCTTACCCGAGCAGCAAGATCATCCTCATCACCGTTGGCAACGAGGTACTGACCTCCGGGGACAGGAACCTGATGACCCAGCTTCTCCCAGCGATGCAGAATGTGCAGAACGCGTTGAATGGTGCGTCACTGGGCGGCAAGGTGAAGGTCTCGACGGTGCATTCGATGGCCGTGTTGAGGCAGTCAGAGCCTCCTTCCTCCGGCAGCTTTGATCCCAGCTTCGGAGACTTGATGAAGGGGATTCTTGCATTCAATGGGGCTACCGCCTCCCCCTTCACCATCAATCCATATCCGTATTTCGCTTTTCGCGGGGATCCGAGGCCTGAAACTCTCTCCTTCTGCCTCTTCCTGCCCAACCAGGGCCGCTATGACCCCAACACAAAAATCAACTACATGAACATGTTTGATGCACAAGTATGAGAAACTGCTTTCTAGCTATCACTCTTTAATCTTTATACCATTTTGTGGGGTTATGACTTATGATGCAGTGTCTGACTGTGTGCAGTTGGACGCGATAAGGTCTGCGTTGAACGCCATGGGAGGGAACAATGTGGAGATTGTGGTTGCGGAGACCGGTTGGCCTTACAAAGGTGATGCTGACGAAGTGGGGGCTAGCGTGGACAACGCCAGAGCTTATAACGGCAATCTCATCAAACACCTTAGATCCATGGTTGGAACTCCACTGATGCCTGGCAAGTCTGTGGATACCTATCTCTTTGCGCTCTATGATGAGAATTTGAAGCCCGGGCCAACTTCTGAGCGCTCCTTCGGCCTCTTCAAGCCTGATCTCTCGACCACGTATGACGTGGGTCTTTCAAAGAGCAGCAATCAGGTATAATTCTCCACTTCTCAACTGTCCCAGCAATTTATAACTCGTTTTTTTTTTTTTTTTTAATGGAGATTTAACATAGGGACAAGATCATAACTCGTTTTTTTTTTTGGCTAACAATTTATACAGGCTCCGGAGACTCCTGTACCCGCTCCGGTCACACCTGGAACGGCTCCAGTTAGTCCTGCGCCGAAGGCTAAAACCACATCATGGTGTGTACCAAAGCCAGGCGTATCGGAACCTCAGTTGCAAGCGAATCTGGACTATGCTTGCGGCCACGGTGCAGACTGCCGTCCAATTCAGCCAGGCGGATCATGTTTCGAACCAAACACGCTGCAATCCCACACCGCCTACGCCATGAACATGTTTTACCAGGCTACAGGCCGAAATCCCCTCAGCTGTGATTTTTCACAGACTGCTACTATCTCCTCAAACAACCCAAGTAATTCTCTGGGCCTATTTCAACATTCTTGTTTTGTTACGTATCAATCAAGTTACAAACATTTCTGCTGTTGGTGAGCTTGCAGGCTACAGCGGGTGCGTGTACCCTGCGTAGAGCATCTGACATTACTAGAATATAAGGAAGAGGAAGATGCCCAAGTCGGCAAGGTACTTAGACGCATCCTGTGATGAAGAAGGAATGAGAATCCGGACTCGCTTTGTGGCACAACTAGAGAAAGAGTGTGGGCAAGAGAGAATATGAATCTAGTTTTTTTTTTTAGTGCTTTGTTAGGCATTTGAGCTTGTGATGTGGTGTCCAAACATTCTTATGTATGTATGTATCTCTTGAGACATGTATACCTCTACTGTGTGAACTTGAATAAACATGTATTTGATTGGGATGGGCAATACTAACATCTTGTCCCATGTTGATTGATTGAGGTGTGTGGAAAGGAGGAGATTCGCAAAAAATAGTTAGAGATGTCAATTATGTAAAAAATATATTGCATGAGTGTATGTATATATTTTGAATTTGAGATGAGTCATTTTGATTTGTAGAGAATTAATTATGACTGTTTTAAAATTTCATAACCCAAAATAATAAAAAAGTAAACAATACATTTTCTTAGCTTGTTCGTATGACCCCACTGCATTAAGAATATATCCTTTATAGGTGGAAATTGAACACCAACCAGGTACTCTGAGGAAGGCAATAATATAGTAAACTTCATCATAGATGTGGGGAAGTTCATCTTATAAATTATTCGGTGCATTGAGAAGTTCATACTGCTCTAGCCCGAAAAATGGTCATTTTTTTTAGTTTTCAAAACAATGTCGTTTCATGTGTTGTTAGTGGCAAACTGAAAAAAACTTATTTTTTATAGAAATCAAGTTCCCATTTGATCCCATAATTAATTTTGATCTATTGTTCAGTGTTGAACACATTTTCTTATTTATCAAGGTTGTATTTGATTTGTTTAGATTCTTGCGCTGTCATTTGTGCTTTTTATTCATATTTTGATATGTTTTAAGTTTTGTTCACTTTCATTTATTCGATGACTGATGTATTATGTCCGGAACATTTCAAAGATCAAGCTGATGAAAATTGTATGTTAGCAGCTAGCTGTATATGAAGTTTCACGTATGAATATATTGGTTTAATTTATGTTCTATTAGATAGGTAGGTATGTTCTATACTCATGTTCATCAGATATGAATATATGTTCATCAATTGCATTGTTATGTTCATTTACTATAGATATAAAAAATATGCATTAGCCTGTTCGTCGGATGCATTAATACGTTCATCACTTATATAATTACGTTCATGAGGTGCATATTCATATTTTCTGTAAGTATGATATTTGATATAGTAAAAATTTCAATTCTGATTTGGGTCTATTTTTCAGTTCCGATACGGTTTGGTCCCAGTCTTTTAATAAAGGATAAGTAATGTTCCAATGCAACACAAAAGGCAATTTCGTCATTTAGCAAATTACGTTATCCGAGCAACAACCGTGCAATGGCATCATAAAACCCAAACGAGCGAACGCGTTCGGGTGTTGAACCGGAGCCGGTCGCTCAAACCCTAACAGAGAATTACGAAAAGACCCTTGGTCGCGTGAGAGAGAGAAAGGGATGCTGTTTCAGTCAATCTTTTGTGTTGTGTGCTAAAGGTGTATTTTCCAATATCAAATCAGCTGGGATTTACTCTCCATGTTTAATATTTGGTTAGATATATTGTTGTTGCAGTTGCAGAGCTTGTGTCGTTTAACTTCCCGGTATCTTAGATGTTGTAGATTAGTCGGATTCACACTCAAAATCAATTGGCAATGAGTGAGAGAGCCCAACTATATATGAGGATCAATCTTGAGATTAATTTGGGCGATGTGGACTATACTCTTGTGAGGACCTATGTTAACCTCGACAAGTGGGATCTCTGCGGATTTAGTTAACCGTCACGGGCATGTTCTAAGAGTGCGACTAAAAGCCGCTCTGATACCATGTAGATTAATCGGATCCACACTCAAAACCAATTGACAATGAGTGGGGGAGCCCAACTATATATGAGGATCAATCTTGAGCTCAACTTGGATGATGTAAGATAATACACTATGCTCAACAGATGTTCGGCTTATCTTTGAGACCTCGAGGAGTTAGCCTCATACTTGTTTTTTACATGTGCCACCCAAAAGAAAACTATAAAAGAAGCTTTCCATGTGTATGACTGAGAGGGATCAAATCATTGAGGAGCCAAGTAAAGCGAAAGAAGTGAACAACATTGACACTCATGAGGTTAAGAAGGGTTCTGATAAGGAATCTAGGAAGCAAAAGACTTCTAAATCATCTGAACAGGGAATAGGAGTTTCTTAGACGACAATGCTTCTCAGTAAATTTGAAACGGGGGGGAGCGAACGGCAATGATTCAGGAGGGGACTTGTTTCCTGCTGGAGATTGCGTCTCTTATTTGCAAAACCAACCAGGATTCGGAACACCATCTGATAAGATAGCTCAAGAAACACTTTTGGGAAGTACAGATAAGAACACTGAAGTATATATGAAAACCAAAAGCAGCAAAAGCCAATTGCATGATCTGTTAGCAGAGAAAGTCAATACCAAATCAAATGATGTAGAAATGCAGCATGACAACCAGAATCTTACACTGCCTGAGCCTTTATCATCCACAAACTCAGAATCTACAGATGATTTTGACTTCATTCAAGCTAAGGACACTAAGAAGAATCACAAGAAGTCTGGAAAGGCTAAAGGTGCCAGTTCAAAGGGTGTTTCTCCCTCTCCTGATTTATCTCTTGGTTCAAGTCCCATCGAGAAAATAAAAACTTCTCGTCGAGTAAATCAGGAGAAGGAATATCTGTCGTTACATGTTATGAGCCAATATAACATTGAGGAAATATATTATACATACTATCTACTATGTTATATTTGTGCTATTGGATGCAAAAGGTGTTCATTTGAAGGCATTCGATGACTCTGATGCGCCATGTTGTATAGTCTTGCATATGATTCTTATTTCAGTAGTCTCTTATTCTTCTTCTCTGCGTGTGTTATATTTTGTTCTCTGAAATGAAGCATAAATGAACGTGGCTGCCATGTCAATGCATGACTTATTCGCTTTGGGCAGGTCCGAATTTCCACAACCGGCAACTCATAGCTCTCAGGGTGTGAAAAGCAGCACCCCTCTAGAAGGAAGCATTGGAGGTCTAGCCAAACAGAAGTCTGTAGCTGGTAGAACTTCAGATAATTCTCACTCATCCTCCCCGCAGTCAAGTCTTGAAGGAAGAAAAGATGCCATGAGTAAACAAGCTGGTAAGATTATGTGATGAATTGGTGGGGCGGATGCAATGATCGATCTGGATGTTGCCTTGACAATTGACATCCTTAGGTAGCTTGTCATCTGTATGATGAAGACATCCTCACATCGTGTCTGTGTTCTGTTCCAGACACTAGCTTCCTGGAGTTTTGCTCGAAGCAATCCAGATCTGAAGCAGAGATTCTTCTGGTGGTGAACCTTGGGTCATTTGATCCTGACCATGAGTTCATTGACAAATTTCTTAACTTTAAAGAGCTCTTACCAGCAGATGTCCTAGACATAGTCTTTCGGAGCCAGAACGGGCATAAGGGTACCAGCAGCAGCGAGCCAACTTCTTTTGGAACAGAATCTATCATGGAATCTGGTACCCAGGAGCCGTCCATCAAAGGTGGAGGTAAGACGAAGAATAAGAAGGTGAAGAAGGTCAGTCCATCTGTTCTAGGATTTAATGTTGTCAGCAACAGTATCATGATGGGGGAGATTCAGACAGTGGAAGACTAATGTATTCAGACAGTGTCACCCTTGAATTTTAAACTGAGGCTTGTGTTTCTTCTCAGCTACTATTTGCTTAATTGTGTTCCAGAATAAAGAACAATCGGAGGTCAGTACTTACAAATGACACAACACAATAATACTATACAAGTAAGGAAGTCCTGAAAATCACAATAATGAAAGTTGAAAAAATGAAGAGGCAAAAGGGTCTCTCAAGACTGAACTGCCTCTTCTTATCAGACCTCCACCACCTCTTTACTTGCCGCAACATCATCAGGATCCCTCTTGAGATCAGCTGGAGGCAAAAAAGAGTCCATTGAGAGACCACATATATTGAAATCAACCTCCTCAATCCGCCATACCTCCTCCACCTTCTGTTTATGGTTGCAATTTTCGCCGTATCTCCACAGCGACGCCACTGTCTTTCCGCTGTGGGCTATGTTGATATTGTCCACACATCTGTAGTCTCCAATCACGGACTCTAAACTTGTCTCCCAGAACACACTCCCATCTCCTTTGGCAGCCTTCATTCGCACTAGCTTTGTGTCTTCAAACTGCACCAGCAGGCCGGTTCTTTGGCTGAAGTATCCCCAGACCGTGTGGTGCACTATCTCCGTGTTGCTTGTGCTTTGCGTTTTCAAGGCTTTTGAGCTCGTTTCCAGCTTCAGGATGAAGCAGTCTTCATTGTTGATTGTCTTCTCACCAACGCAGACGGCGTCTAGGAATAAGTTGGCAGTGGATCTCGGATCAAGCCCCTAAACAGACATGATGAACTCATAAATACAAAATGCACCTAGCTGGAGCTAGAGGGTCGTCGTTGATCACAAGTGACTGGTCGTACCTGAAAGAAGCGGCGGAGGGGTCTAGGGGGGCCTCTATTGGCATGAGAAGGCTGAGACGATGACTGACTCCATGCCACCTTGCCGTCGCTGCCTGCGCTCACCTTATGTCCTGATACAACCAGCTCCAAGTACCACAGATCGGGATTCTTCTGCCACAACACAAACCCACCAACCTCGCATTTGCTTCCTGATAGAAGACTGTCATTATCTCTGTCATCTCGCTGTCTCATGTCTGATGACATCATCTTCACCTGTCCCACTGCATACATGCTGGACACAGAGTTCAACGCAGCCAGCCCTCCCGTTGCCGCCAAATACTGTTGCACTATGTATTTCGCAGTTGAGGCTTCCTAGAAACATAACACCCACAAATTTTTCTCACATCAGCTTATATATACTTGCATTTTCATTGCAATGAAATGGATGGGTTTCTTGTTACCAGCTCAGAAAATCAAAGAAAAAAAGTATTTTTTAATTTTGGGGGGCTTACAATGGTGCCATCTTTGATGGTTCTGGAGATGGAATGATCAAGGTGGACCTGGAAAGGGATGAGGGGAGAGCCAATGAGCTTAAGCAGCAGCATGAATTCATTGCTGGAACCGGCGATGAGGTGGGAGGACTTGTCGACGCCCTTAGCCCTCATCCAAGCCCGCATATTCTGCCACCGCATGGCGGCGTTGTTGCCCATGTTGGTGAACATCTCCTCAGGAATGGGGACCTCCAGGACCGTTTCAAGGCCATCTTCCCTGTCGAAATTAGGGCACAGTTTCCTCATATATATCAATATCAGCCTCCTATATTTTGTTGGGTATTCGAACAACTAGATAGGCAGGAGATGATCGAGTTGAGGTGAGGGTAAGGAGCAGAGAGAGGGTGAGAGGGTTGGGGTTGGGTTCCTCCTCCTTCTGGCTCCTGGTAAATGGATTGAGTTTGGGGGGTGGTTTGTTGAAATTGAGGGTTGTAGATTTCTGAGGTTGAAAGAGACGTGGAAGGTGTTGCATGGAGATAGATTTGTTTGTTTGTTGCATTCCTCTTCTTCAGGACCTCTCAGATTCTCTCATTATATCATCAGATATAAACTGAATGATTTACTTATTTTGGTGCAAAGAAGCGAAGCCAGTATATTTGTATACAGATAGAATTTGCTATATCCTCTGATCCAATAAGGACATGGATAGTTAAAACATGTGAAGTACACAGTCCCTCCACAACAATGTAACAATTAATCACACGTGTTGCTTTGTTTTCCTATGTTTCTCTCTCCACTATCCGAACACCAGCAGTAGCCCTCACACTTTCAATCAACTTGATCTCACTTACCTCCCCCTCCAGCTTCACTACTCCTGGAACTTTCGGGATCCGTACTCTCTTCACTCATTTTCTGCATCAAATCCATAATATGTGTATATATGCCAATCCATGCCACCTTAATTAAGGTTCTGTATTAGTTCTTTTCGTGTTCTATACTCCGACACACTTTGTGAAGCATACGTACGAAACATACCATTTTTGTACAAAATCGAACGCAGTCTTTGTTCATTGCCAATATCCACTTTCTGGCTGTTTCTTCAGCCTTTGATGCTTTGTTAATAGCTGTAATGGCCTGTGAAAGTCAAGTTTCCAGAATATTAAAAGACATGGTTCCACCTATGTGGACTGGGAACAAGAATATCAGCTTAATGGATTGAATGCTTCAAGTACCAAGACACTCCGTTAACAGTCTAATAACTACTCAGTTCTCACAACAGGGCTCAGAAAGCACGAGAATTATTTTGTTCAGAATTAAGACCTTATCTAAGATCTAAATTCTTAAACTGCCTGACTACATATTTCCAACGGTAAACAAACATAAAAGTCTTATGAAACATTAGGTAAGGAAATCAATCAACAGTGTACATTCTGTTTCAAGTTTTGAAATGCTTTCCAACTTAATACTATTAGGTATTTCAGAGAGAAAACAACTCTACGAGAAAATCAAGAACAACAATGCAGTAAGTATATAATAATACCTGATCTTTACTGTCATTCAGGGTGCCCATTAAGCTGGTTTCATGGCTCAATCTTTCTTCAACTATCTCCTTCATGCATGTCAATTCATTTGTCAGCTTTGTAGCAAGGGCTTCGATGTCTTGCATTTGTCTCTTTGAAAAAACAATTGCACCCTCGGGGCCTTCTAATGGGCGGACCCTCTTTTCTAGCACGTGAACTTGGAAGACGAGATATCTTGAGAATGCCTCTACGATTCCTCTCATTTAAATCACCATTTGGAGAGAAACTTTATTGGAAACAATTAAAACTTTAATAGAATGCTCACTCTTTATTTTTTGATACTTTACAAGTGACTAGACATGATCTATTTATACTAACTTCACAAGGAAATGGATGGTGGAGTTCCATCCAATGATTACAAATGTCTACTCTGGAAAACTCTAAGAATATTCCATGACGTATCCTTCATGTTTGAGGGTTCATATAGTTTTAGAGAACTACATACCCTTCCCCTCTTCTCTATCTTTTGGACTCCTTTTTTGAATTTATTTTTGGACTATTCATGGGCTTCTCTTTCCGACTTGGACATTGATTTATTCGACACATTTAGTGTTACCTTAGTTATGTCTAACATGATTTAGGTCACCTCTTATGAGTAATCTGATGGATTGGAAATGGAGTGTTATGTTATAAAAAAAATGATAAAATGCTCCGCTAGTCTAAGCCCGAGGATTTATGGTTGCTAATTGGTAGATTTATGGTGAGAAGGGTCATGGCACCATAAGTTTGCCTTTTAAATCCACGCAGAAGGCAATGAATTGTGAATACATTTAACCTGCGGAATCAGCCAAGAATATAACTTTGCAACAGCTCTTCTATAGGTCTCAAACCCAGCCTCCAAAATTCTGACTTTATATGTTCACTAATGTTTTCATTTAAGAATTTGATTTTTTTATCAAATGTGTAATATTTAGTTGTTTCTTATTATTTGTATATCTCCACCTAATTTTTTTATACAGACCTTTTTTTTTATTTTCGCAGTTTCTACTGCTTATGTGGTTGTCATGAAGATTTTGCCATTAGAAAACACAAGTGTACACATTTTCACAATTGAAAACTGTGAAAATTTTAGAAGTTATTTTCGCGATTACAAATTGTGACTTTATTAACAAATTTTGCAGTTCAAAACTGTAAAATTTCTATATCTAAAATACCAAATCTGATCTTGAGCGGTGGGCGACGGAGGCCCACCAGTCGTTCTGCGTCTTGATTCGACACTCAAGAAGGAAACTTTAAGAGGGTTTCAAGGTGTATTTGTTGGGTTCGCAACAAGTGTAAGAGTTTGTTGTGTAGCCGCTCCCCTTTTGTCATTCAGATCATATCCAGTACGTTAGATTTACAAGTTTAATAGTTTGGAATTGCGAAATTTGTTAATAAAAAAAGTTCGAAGTTGTAAAATCTGACGTTTTCAAACTGCGAAAATAAAAAGGTAAGTCAGGATGAAAAACCAAACGAGACAGACAGATGATAACCAACAAAGAAAAAAACTCACATTTGAAAGAAATTAAATCTAAGAATCTCTGGGTTTTGAATATTATTCAAGATTGATGTTTCTTTATTTGCGGACATAATAACGCACCGCTTTGTAGTGTGAGTAAAATACTGTTGGAAATGGGTCCAGCAGAATTCCACTTGTCACAGTGGAAGAGCAACCCAACTCAAGTTGGATATTTATTAAACATTTACACCCTTCCAAGTACACTTGCTGTCTTTTTTAAGATTAAATTTAGGGATAATTATAAAATGGGGTACGTACTATCACCCATTTAAAAATCACGGTCATAACTATTTGATTTTAAAATTCACGGTCTTTTTGTGTTGCGGGGTTCAATTGTAAATTTTGAAAATCTCAATCACACCCAAAAATTATTTATTCTATTTAAACAAACCCCCTCTCATATCAATTTAGAAATTAAAAAGTACAGAATTAATGTATGTGCTATCATCTATTTAAAATTATGGTCATAATTATTTAATTTTAAAATTTATTATTTTTTTTACGAGTTACTCCAAAAATAAAATAGAAAATTGTAAAATAAATTTGAAAATTAAATAATTATAACCATAATTTTTAAATGGATGATAGTACATACTTTCATTTTATACTTTCTCATTTTTAAATTAATTGGGGGTTTGTTTAAATGAAATAAACAATTTTTGGGTGCAATTGAAATTTTCAAAATTACAATTAAACCCCGCAACACAAAAAAGACCGTAAATTTTAAAATCAAATAGTTATGACCTTGATTTTTGAATAAGTGATAGTACGTACTCCATTGTGTAATTTTCCCTTAAATTTAATGAGGGTGGAGTTTAGCAGGAGACACTGGCACGTTTGTCAGTTATTACACTACACAACCAACTCTTTCCAATTCCCTTTTGCCACCCGGGACAAAAGAAAGCCACCTTTTTTAGCTCACGCGTATAAAAATACTAACTTTCATCTGAAAAAGATTACTTTTAACACGGTAAATGGGAGATAGCATAGAAGCATCATTTTGGCTACAAATTGGCTTATCATCTATTACACATCTGAATGGACTTATTTCAGGAGCTGATATGAAAAAAAAATACCCTCTCCATATGATTTAGGGTATCAGTAGTCAGTAGAAGAGAAGTTGTATGTTGAGAGGTGATAATGGAGAGCTGTGACAGCAGGAAAACACCACATGATGTTGCTTCATTCCTCCAAGCTCTTCAATGGTTTTCATTATAATAACTGAGAGTTTTTCTTTTTATAACTAGCTGTGTATGATTGAGGGAGGGTTAGATCCATTAATTTTGGCACCATGTCTTATCCTCATCACTCATGAAAAGATTCTTCCTTCCGCCATTCCCTCCTCCTTTGCTTTTGCTGCTGCACACTCATCAACATCTCATAGTTTCCTTTGGCCCGATTTCAAGCATCAGGGCGCACGGTTGGTCACACTGGTTTGGGACAGCGAGCCATTTGGGGCTTGCCACTTTCGGGAAAGCAAAGGGTGTGTCTGACTTCAACCCTTCCGGTTGAAGAGCTGTCTCTGAAATCTGTGAGTGCTTTTTGGTTCTTCATTTGTTGTTGATCTTGGGTTTCATTCATTCTGCTGATAGCTTGAGTCTCTCTTTGAGCTGCTTAGTGCTTAATTTACTTTTACATTCCAGGAGTTCACTCTGAGCCGTGGCAAGCAGCCCTTCTGTTCAACTCCTGGCTTCATCAATTGATTCATATTCTGCCTCATAATCTTGCAGTTGCTGACCTGATCTGCGGTCACAGTATAGAGATAAGTTAGACAACATGAAGTTAGGATTGAAGAACGGATGGAAGTCAATTGTACCACTTCATCCAGGAGATGAATCAGCCACCCGGTTCTGTTTGTTCCCAAAAGTGAAGCCCGGTGCCCGCGACGAGGGTCATACGCCAGTTTATCTCAATGTCTATGACTTGACGGATATGAACAGCTATGTTTACTGGGCTGGCCTTGGTATCTTTCACTCCGGCGTTGAAGGTAAGCCATGTTGAATTTTCGGGTCGGCTCATATTGGATTGTATCCCCATTGTGACTCAAAAGCCCAGACTTGTAAGTCATGGTTCAACAATCCAATATAAGTCACCTTCTCTTCCCCTCACTAGCCGATGTGGGATATTTCGCCAAGTGACATACTCAACAAGCCAGCCATCCATCTTGGCCTCTGCTTGCTATAAAATGAATTTGTTATTAAAACTTTGCCTTACATGTTATCTAGTTCATGGAGTAGAATATGGCTTTGGAGCTCATGATTACCCGACAAGCGGAGTGTTCAGTGTCGAGCCCCGTAAATGTCCAGGATTCAAGTTTAGAAAGTCGATCCTTATTGGGACAACATACTTGAGTGAACGTCAGGTTCAGGATTTCATGGAGCGCTACTCGGCTTACTACAATGGCGATTCATACCACCTTATCACAAAAAACTGCAATCATTTCTGTAAAGACATTTGCCGCAAGCTGACAGGGAAGCCAATTCCGAAATGGGTGAATCGACTGGCGAAAATTGGTAGCTTCTTCATACTGTAACTTATCCAGAACTTAAGTGTATAGGCTGATCCAAGTCCATAGTCCAGCCTGACTTGCTTTCTGGGAACTCATTACTGTAATTTCTGCCATAAAATCGTGCAGGATCTGCTTGCAACTGCATTCTTCCCAAGTCTCTGAAAGTCGCTGCCGTGATGCCTGAAACTGACTACCAAACATGTGAAGGTGAGAAGAGAAGACTCAGAAATGCATTTAGCTGCCTCTCTTCTATATCCTTGCGGCAAAAGCAGCTACAGACGTCCTCACTGTTTTTGCACTCTCCCCTGAGAAGCTGCCTGCGGCCAGTAGAGCTGAAAAGGCATGGGAACAGCTTACTGAGGAAAAGATGAACTTTGTGGTGTAAGTTTTCTGGCAGAAACAGATTACGAAATGTAAGGTTGTCCCTAGCCGTCTGTCTTGTGTTGTGTTGTCTAACAATTTCAAGATTTTGGGTTCAAGTGCTGTTGATACCGCTGGAAGCGCACGTGATCTGGCCCGCGAGTATGAGTGTCACTATCAAGAGGGGTGGGCGGCCCTGACCATCGGAAAAAAAAATGTAAGGCTGTGTTTGGTTCAGTGAAAAATAGTGTTTTTACTACGTAGTTGAGGGGTGTGGCCTCTAGTTAATGAAAAAAAAAAGAGTACTTTTGCATTTTTCATACAATTTTTCATCACTAACTAAACAAAAAATAACAAAATTGAGTGAATTAATAATGTATTAATGTTAATTTTATACTTAATTTTATAAGCATGTATTTAATACATTTTTTAAAATTTCATGTAAAATGTAACATGTATTGTATTAGTAATAGTGTAGAAAGATTTCTTTATGAATCGTGATGAATAAGATCTGATGAGTAAGAAGTTAATTTCTTATTTTTAAGGTATGTTACATTATTAAATATATATTGAAATTGTTAAGTGACAAATAAAAAATAACAAAAAAGATAGATTTTATATGCTCTCAAATTCTAATCTCAATATGACGATTTCAGACTTCGGTAATGCTTAAAATTCAATATAGTCGACTTCATTGGATTTATGTGACTATTTGAGTCGGATTTAAACTCCATTTCTCCAGAAGGGGAGCTTTCAGTGCACTTCTTCAGATAATCTTTGAACCATGTCCAAATACTCATATGGTAAATTGCCATCGTTTGTTCTAGTACTACCAGCTCCATT
This sequence comes from Kalanchoe fedtschenkoi, assembly GCA_002312845.1. Lineage (NCBI taxonomy): Eukaryota > Viridiplantae > Streptophyta > Magnoliopsida > Saxifragales > Crassulaceae > Kalanchoe > Kalanchoe fedtschenkoi. Next base: position 5,436,809 of record NQLW01000095.1, read on the forward strand.
TTATCCGGCATTAAAATAGAAACCGGGTGCAGGAGGAAGCATTCATGATAGGGAAGTTTTTGGGTTTTTTAATTTCGTCTATCAAATCATCCAGGTTCGATTGAATTAACAAACTCGCCATCTTGCATCATAATAATGGAATCCCTAAATAAGTTTGGTTTCCATTTATATGTGCGTGAGAAAATAAACGAATTTTTTTGAATGATAAGGCGGTTACAATCTCATCTCGATGCACTAGAAAAAGACTCGTAACTTCTTCAAATAACCGGAACCAATACCAACTAAATCGAGGACGGAGAGTTCGAACACTATCTTAAATTTCTCCTTATTAACTTGACTTTGTCTCTAGCACTATGGGCAAACTGTTTCGTCTTCTAACAAATAAGAAGAAGAAAAACTTCGCATATGATTGGAAAATAATCATAAGACGGTTTCTCATGACGATAGACAATGTAATCTTTATCTTTTAATTTTTTGCTAACTTAATCAGCAAAAAAGAAGATAAATAAAGGACTGAACTAAGAAATACTAAAAAAACAAGAACCAAACCTAGTTGAATTGATTTTTCTCATAAAATCAACTGGTCCTACGAATTCAGACTCATGAATCAAATAAAATAAAATAAAAAATATTGATCAATTCATTTTTACTTAAAAATTTTGTATCTAGATTTGTCTAGTATCCATCATAGATAAAATTATTACTAAACATGTTTAGTTCAATACTCATTTATTAAATTAAATTAAACAATTTAGATTCAATAACCACATTCCAACACATTTGTATCCCAAATAAAATTGACAAATCACTCAAGCTTGAGATTTTTACCCAAGGGTTCCTCCAATGTACCCTACTCGATATCCTCGCGAGCTATCTTCATCTTCATGCTAAGACTCTACATTGATTGAGTGCTAAATTAAGATGATCAACCAATAATAACAATCAAGGTGGCTGCCACGCTTTGCCATAGCTAAGGCTCTATTAGAAAATTTATAATTAGATTTGTGAGAAAACTACAGAAATGGGGTATGAACTATCATATTTTTACAAATTACGGGTGTAATTACCATTTTTTACAATTTGTAGATTTTCCAGTTTTGGGACTATTTTGTAAATAAATATTTTTAAATCAAGTCCAGATCTAATTTAAACTAATTATAAACTCACCCTCAACAAAACTAACCAATATGAGCCCACCCAAAGTTTCCCAACATCCTTTATATAAAGCCAATCTTTGATTTACTCCACAGCTTGACGTCGACACTCAAGAACTCAAGAAATTTAACATATTAATTTGATATTATTGGATTGAAGTTGGAGTATATATGCCACTTTTAATGTTTGATGATTCTTGGCTATCATTATTAATATACGATATTCATAACTTACAAAGTGCATGTGATAGTCTTATACAATATTTTTATCCTGAGAGCGCCGTATAAAATCTGGACTTTATACAACGCTTTCGGATAAAAAACGTTGTATATTTTCCATGAAGAGCATCATCAAGCGGTATCATATCAAAGAGAATAAACGATCACACACAATGAAACTTCATGCCAGATACACTTCATCTGACATAAACCTCCTCCGTGAAACTCTGCTAAAAATGCCCTAAGGAATGGTATGGTCTAGCTGATCGAGGATAGTTTTTGTTTTTTTTAATGATTATGGGCAGAGCTTGAGCTCCTTTTTGCGTTTTGGATCTTCTTATTATTCCGGTTTAGTTCTGTGATCAAAAGCCAATTGTCAATGAGTTTAAGGCTAATGATTGGGATTTGCGATATTTATGACATTAGTTAGCTTAATTTGATTATGTTAAATATAAAATTATTACTATTTTTTCAATTAAAAAAGTGTCCGTGAGTCGGGACAATAATTAAGTGACAAAATAATCTTGATATTGTTCATAAAGTCTCAGATAATTGGATGGGTATGCAATTTATTCAAATGAGAGCCATATTAAATCAAATCAAACCGTGACTGATTCGGTTCTCTTTTCACGGTTCGATAGTTTCAATTTTGAACTTTAAAGAGCGCAGACGCGTGTCTCCAGAATATTCCATCTCATTTCAAATCACCGCCTCGTAGCTTATCTCTTTTCTGTAACGCTAATTAAATTCTCACAACAACTCTCTCATCCGACGGCATACGCAATTTCGCATCGCTTAATCCTGACCGTTAGATTTCCTTCTCTCTAATATAAATAAAACCCTAGACGTGTCACGCCACATTCCACCGCTCGTTCTCATCCTTATCTCTTCCAATCCCCTCCAAACTGAGATTCAAGATCTCCTCTCCATGGCATCTCCGATGCGACCTCGAGCTCCGGATCTGGCTAGATCGCTTCCCGATCTACCTCCTGGTACCGGTCTCGCTGATTTTGCCTGGGAATAACGGCCTGAGCTGGTTCTGGTGCTGCGTAGGGCTCTATGCGTTCTTCTGGCCTCCAATCTGCAGCGTACAGCTTGACTGAGGTATGATCTTGATATAGATGCGCCCTGCATCAGGTTATACCCTAGCGCTTTACTTGACCATATTTTTTTGCATCGGCAGGATATTTGTTGAATCGGATTTCATGGCTAGCCGTCGGCATGGTTGTAGTCGGAACAAGTTGACCGGTTCAGTTTGTGGAACGTTTTGACTCACGCTTTCCATCAGGAGGATCGATTTGACGGTGGTTGGAGATCTTAATTCATTTAATTGGGTGAGACGAGCTCAACTCGGCATGGTATAATTTCATTATATTTGTTATTTGTTTAAGAAGAAGTATATGTATTATGTTGTAAAGAGTCAGCTTGGAGATATTGTTTGTAGATGTTATGGTGGTCATGTTGTTGTCAGGCCTTTGCCACGTCGGGTGCGCTCGCTTGGCAGGCCAACAACCCTAATAAGAAAAAATGTGCTTTTGGTTCTGAGGGGGGAGGCACTGGCTTTTATTGATTATTTGCCCGGCTCTCCCCTCGGCTGTGTGTTCTCTCTCTCTTTTTTCCTTATTTTCATACACACGCTCAACACAACAATTTTAATTGCTGGGATCATTCATCACTATCGCCAAATTGCCGTCAAAGGTAAGACAACAGTACCGACTCATTATTTCAGATTCACTTTCAGTAACTTCTGTAAGTTTAGACCCAATCATTAAACATTTGTACTTATTTAACAACGGACGATTAAAGAACGTTATATGATTGCTTGGGTAGTCACAGTATTAAAATGATATGAAGGGGCCACATATTTCGAGTTGTAATTTAGTTTTAATGAGTTTAGTTTTATGTTCCACTTGAATTATCATTTTAACTATCATTTCGTCAAATAACTATGATTTAAGCTTAGCTGTTTCTCCATTCTTATTTATCTCTTTCAATCATCAGAAGTCCCTTCCTCCAGCTGTATAATAATTGAAAGAACTTCAATTTCTGCTGCAATACCTTAAGGTACTGAAGTTGCCCATTTTTTCCTAGTGCTTAAATTTGTCCCTTTCTAATTTCATGTTGGTTTAAATTTGAATTAATTATGCATCAACAATGTTGATTGATAGCAAGTTCGAAGTGTTAGCTGTAGAGTTTATGTTTCTTGTAGTAGTGTCTGTATGTCTCTGTACTTGAAAAATTAAAGTACTTTATACCTCTCGGCTGGTGCTGTATGAGAATGTGGTACGTTGTATGACAATCCGCTGGAGATGGTTGATAGAGCTACAAACCAAAGTAGGGACTAAAAGCTCTCTGCTGGTGCCCTTGTGCTAGCTGATATGTGATTGTGAATTGAATGTCCGACACGCCTGGATACCGGGAGATGGCTGCTACCACTTCGTGGAAAGTGTTTTGCTGCTCAGTTGATTGGTTTTCCTGATGCTGGTGATTGTTGGATTTACACTGCGGGTGCTGTGTTGCTGGATTGAAGGTTGTGATTCTACTCCATTTCAGCTCTTATTGGTTGGTCATCTCACCTGTAACTGTCATTAAAGGGGACCTATCATACCCTTAAGTCTTCAAATGCTGATGTTTCTAATGGTAATTATGCTTGCAGGTGGTTTGATTTTGCTGCAACTGATTCCCAACTGGACGAATTGACTCGGGATTGCATTACAGTGATTTTGTACAGCCGTGATTGAAATGTCTTGACCTGTCTTTGTGCTGCACTGCTGCCCCTGTTTGTCAATGGAGAATTATCTTTCAAGGCGATGCTACTGCATAAATAGTGTTAAATCGCAAGGGTTACATGTTCTGTTTCAGACTACATTCCAAGGTCCAGTGCAGGGGTAATAGATCTACTTTCTTGTATGCTAGAGCGGCCTTTGATTTGTTGAAACAGTTATATTATTATTTTTACAGCACTTAATTTTATGATGTGTGCTGTTTATACATATTTTTGTGTCAAATAAGCCTATGGACCTGGGATTTATTTGATTAACAGGTGTGATTAAAATTCCCCTGCAATTAGGCCTATTTACATGCAGCGTGATGACGCAACTGAATTTTTATGGCCATTACAGTAGACCGTGATTTGTTTAATGTCATGAAGGTGTGCTCCTGAAATTACTCAAGTTCTGGAACAGTTAACCGGTTATGTATATTTTGGCCAAATGAGCTGTGTGGTCATTGCGACTTTGCAAGGCTTATTTAAAGGCAGTTAGATGGGATTGAGTCCTAATAAATTCGTGGGCGTCTGCGTCTTCTTGGATGGACTTAATTCTTAAAGCTGATCTGAGGTACCATTTTTTATACATCCCTAGAGGCTAAAATAAACGTTTTTAACCTTCTTATCAATTATTTGGACTAAAGAGCTTCTTAATGTATTTTCATCTGTCAATAGCTAGTGGTGGGGTCTTCTATCTGTCCTATTCATCATTAATGTCTCAGTATTCCATATCTGTGCCCGCAGCCAGCCACTGGTCAAAAGTCAACAAAGTTGGGTATTTTATGTTGTATTATTTGAACGAGTGGACCCGTAAGCTCAAATTGGTAGAGCGCTTCAGCTGGCCCAGCTGTAAGAGGTTGGTGGTTCGACTCCACCCGGGTCCGGTGGAAATCGAGTAGTCTCTGTATAGAAAAAAATGAGCTTTGGGAATTAGGCTGGCGTCCAGCATATGGGTCAGCACACTGTAAATCAGTGACTCAGGGGCTGCAGCACACGTCAGAACGATATCTGCTGTTTGACATGATCTTGATGTTTGGCTATTGTGACTTGGGAGGTGAAGAAGAAGGCTGAATAGGCATGGCAGGGCGTGTGTTGTGGTGGATCCATAGTTGACTCGTTGATTGGTCTGTTGCCAGGAGCATTGCAGCTCTGATCGCCCACAGCTGAGGTACCATGTCAATACATCCTTTTCCTCCCTATTGGAGGTCTTACCCAGTTTCTTCAGTTGCAATTTTCATTTGATTGTTTGTGGTATATTAGGTGGTTTTCATAAGATATATATCGATTAATTTCTAAACGTGTAGGGTAGTTTTCGTAAGACGGATTTCAGTTAATTTTTAAGCGTTGCAGCCACACTCATATGATTATTGTTTGATAAAGCTAAAAAAATTATATTAATATTAGCATCGTAGTCATTTATAGTATGTCAGATTAACATTACAAAAATTAAAGTCAAATCAAATAGATTTTCATTGGATTATGTTTTTTAAAAAAATTCTTTTTTATGCAATTCAATTTTTAGCATTGAAAATTATATATTATGATTACATAACATGATTTTTAATTCCACTCTTTTTTTTTTTGAAATAAATTTATTGAATCAAAGGAGCCCCGATAGAAGAAACAAAGAAAACAAAAACCTAAAACCAACAAAAACATCACAAGACAACTTGCAATAAGGGACAAAGCTTCACAAACGAGTTAATACAACAAAACTCCACGCAAGGAGCAAAAGATCAAATTAAATAGAGGAGATAAGCTTGAGATATAACAAGTAAAAACAGACACAATCTAAAACACACCTTACAAATACGACCAAATATCCAAGAGCTATTTCAGCCATGGGAGCAACAATTGAAATATCTTAGAGCGTGCAAAACTAGCAGATAGTTCCACGAAAGGAAGAGCAAAGGCTCCGCAATACAAAACAGATCAAGCGAAACCAGGCCAACCTTTACCGAAAGACAACAGCACCAGAAATCCATCAAGAGCTAGAATAGAGGCCATAATCTAAGTAATATTATGAGTAGCATAGAAAAGGTTTATTTAGCCATTTTTATTATGTCTGTGATTTTTCAAGATGAACCAATCTTTCCTCTTAAGGAAGGACATGATGCAGTTAAGATCAAGCCTGCAGTCAGGGGGTTTTTCCTTGAAGATCCACTCTATTTTTAACTTTGAGTATTAGACTCTATTTTGTTGTAATTATTGGGTTCTATTAAGAAGATCTCTTTTATTATTATTAAACATTCAATGAACCGAACAATTGTTTTTTTTCGATTATTGAATTTTTTTGAAAATCTGAATCATTTGTTACCGATTTTATATCTGAATCATTCGGAGATTATATCCAGATTGATTCTTATAATTATTTATTTATATTTTTCATACAGTCATCATTCTAACAGCCATCTCTACACTCGCATATTGAACTGTAACCAGGATCATCAACATTGAACGCAATTGAGAGAAGCGAAGAAGTGAAGCTACATCGACGAAGATGACGAAGGCGGTAATCAAGTACATGCCAGCAATGGCCAACGTGAAGTACATGCCGCTTCAAGATGGGCTGTTACATGGCAGATTCGCACCAATTAGGTGCGCTCGCACAGGTATGTGAATGTGGCACAACATAATTCTTATTATCGCGATTTTGATATGATTTCTGTTTTGACTAACTCGTGTATGCTTGGATTTTTGATTCATGATGTTCTTATAATATTACGTCTAATAATGAGTGGTTCATTACATACAAGTCAGCTAATTCCAGTTCAATCTATCTAAGTGATGATAGATGTAGCAATATTGTTGGTATTGGTGATGTCAGGATTAGGATGTATTATAGTATAGTAAGAACATTGTGTGATGTTAGACATGTATCTGAGTTGAAAAAAATCTGATTTCCATATGCACTTTGCATAAGAATGGCTCAATCCCTAAGACAGTTGGGAATAGAGAAATCATTATAGTTGTTAAAAGTGTGTTGACTATGATGAAAATAAAGATGACTACAAAAAGTATCTATAAAATGTTAGAGAATATAGTTGTAAATGATGTTCATTTTGTTGTGTCGCATGATGATAGTACAAAGTTGTGACATATGCATTTTGGTCATGTTAGTGAGCGTTGTATGACTAAATTGTATAAAAGAAATATGTTACAAGATGTTAAAAGCTGCAAGCACAAAATTTGTAAGTTTTATGTTCCTGGGAAGAAAATTGAAACTAGTTTCAAAGTTGAGAAACATACAACTAAAGGGATTCTTAATTATGTGCATTTTGATATATGAAGTCTTGTCAAGGAAGCATCATTGGGTGGATCTGTGTGTCATATTACTTTTTTATGAAAATTTCGGTGTATTTTTTGAAACAAAAATTTGAAGTTTTTGACTAGTTCGAGTTGTGAAAAATTGATGTGAAGAACTGAAGAGGTAGTATTTTTCGCTGAAAAAACATCAATTGATAGTATTTGACAAGTGAGATCCGAGTTTGCTGAATAACTTCTCTTAAGTCTGAGACGGTGCAGTCATCAAACTAAGTTAACACGGACTCCGCTAAACCTGTTTCAGCTTCACAAAGCAACATTTGAATAGAAGTTATAGAAACTTCTCACGAAAGTGGTATTTGTGTGTTTCAGTAGTATTTGATTTCATTGATCCAACTTTCAGAACCACAGATTGCCTCCACAGATTATATTCCGTCCAGTAAAGAGATGCAGCAAAATGTTATTGGCAACTTACCGGGCACATTATGGATATAATTTTATACACATCACCCAATTTGAGCCTAAGATAAACCTCATATATATATATAGTTGGACAAATGATTTTTTGATGGACTGTGTATGCCACAAATAAGAAATCGTCATGTGAAAAATTGAAAACGTAGAAAAAAAATTAAATTTAATAATAAATCGTCACTTGTTATTTTCATTTTTCAACACGATATGTAACGATTTTTCATTATTTGTGTTTACGGTCAACTCAAGAGTCACATATAATTGAAATCATCACACATTACTAACTGATTTATAATATGCATCCAACAAATCTTGAAAAAATCAGATTGAATTCTCACAACATTTTTATATCACGTAATTACAAGTGAGAGGGTATTGAGATCCAACTAATATATTCTGTCACGCAAGTGGCATCTGAGGAGACTGAATCTTCTGACCGAATTCTAATCGACGGGATCAGAAAATTACTTTTGATCATACTAATGTATTTATATGTCACTTAATTGAATTTTTTTGTCTATTTTTATTTATCACATAATAATTTTTAATGCGTATTTAATATCAAAAATTATCTTAAAACGTCAAACATTATTCACCGCATTATCATAATCAATAAAAAATACATTCATCACTAATAATCATTTACCAATTTTATTTTTTCCAGGAATTTTTTAAAAAAAATATTAACCATATAATTATTAAATTTTTTCAATCGCTAGTATTAATTTTACCTAAATCTATTCAAATTAATCTTAAATATTATGTATTACAGAAAGGAGAAATAACTTATTTATTAAATTTGTATATAAATATATACATTAAAATAAGCACTAATATTTTTGTGAGCAAATACAAAATGGCGAACAGTGGCACACAACGCGTGCCCGGGTTGAGGTAGCAACGGAAAGATTTGAAGGGGAACAGCTCAGCAATGACGTGTGAGTTTTATATAAGCGGAGAAACAACTTCGATGTCTGAGCAGTTTGTGTGGTTTTGGACTGGTTACGGGTTTGAATTTGGATAAGATCTGTTAGTTGGTTATTAATATTTGAATGTTGATCTATAATTACTAATTTATAAATTAATTTTTTATTTATATTTAAAGAATATAATTCAAATTGTAATTTAACATTTGGTGCTAATTTAAATTTTCTTAACGATTTCTTTCTTTATCCTGATATATTTGCATATCCTATAATACTACTGATTGGGTCATCTTCAGTAACTCTTCTGTGGTACGGTAGGTACTCCCTCGTACGACGTTGTTTTGTGTTTGAGTTGAACTAAATGATGTTAGTTTTATTCGTACAAAACTGCGTCGTTTCAATACTTTGCATTCAATTCACCAGAATTTATTAGATATTCACCAGAACTCACAAGATATTCACCAGAATTGCTTTGATATTCATCAGAATTGCTCCTATATTTATCAGATTATTTTATGGTCTAAATTAATTATTTTTGCATTCATATTCATCAGAAATGTCTTCATATTCACCAGAATTGTTTATACATTCATCAGAATTGTTCCTACATTTATAAAATTAATTTATGGTCTATATTCATTTTTTTGCTTCTATATTCATCAGAAATGCCTCGATATTCACCAGAATTGATTATATATTCAACAGAATTGCTCCTATATTTATGAGATAATTTTATGGTCTATCTGATAAATATAGGAGCAATTCTGGTGAATATATAAGCAATTCTGGTGAATATCCAATGAATTCTGATGAATATGGAAGCAAAAATGATGAATAAAAAGACCAAAAAATAATCTGATAAATATAGGAGAAATTCTGGTGAATATATAAGCAATTCTGGTGAATATCCAATGAATTCTGATGAATATGGAAGCCAAAATAATGAATAAAAAGACCAAAAAATAATCTGATAAATATAGGAGCAATTCTGGTGAATATATAAGCAATTCTGGTGAATATCCAATAAATTTTGATGAATATGAAAGCAAAAATAATGAATAAAAAGACCAAAAAATAATCTGATAAATATAGGAGCAATTCTGGTGAATATATAAGCAATTCTAGTGAATATCCAATGAATTCTGATAAATATGGAAGCAAAAATGATGAATAAAAAGACCAAAAAATAATCTGATAAATATATAAGAAATTCTAGTGAATATATAAGCAATTCTAGTGAATATCCTGACATTTCTGATAAAGAATAAAGTTTAACACGTTTTATTGTTAAACACAAAAAACGACGTCGTTTTGGTGAAATATGAAATGAAGGCACGCAAAGATTGTATGAAACGACGTCGTTTGGTTAAAATCAAAACGACGTCGCGCGAATGAGTAGGTACTCCCGGAGTACACAAGAATTTACGGGTCATCTTTGTGTCACTGTCACTGTTTGATCCCGCATCATTTTTCTCAACCGATTTGATAACGGAATTTTATCCCATCATGTCAAACAATTTGATGCCAACTAAAAAATACGTAATTTTGAATTGTAATCACCCATTACCAACTAGGGGTGATCACCGGTCCAAAATCGGACCGGACCGGACCGGAACCGGTTTGGACCGGAACCGGAATAAAGAAAAGGTAAGGACCGAAGATCGGACCGGATTTGAATCGGTCTGGACCGGACCGGACCGGAAAATTCCGGGTTTGGACCGGACCGGACCGGAATTATAAAATTAATTAAATTTTAATAAAAATGTGAATTAAAAGTAATTTTATTTATGTATTAAATAAGATATATTTCAGTATTTTAATAAAAATAATTTTTTTATTAAAAAATTACCAAACCGGTCCATTCCGGTCCGGACCGAAATTTTCTGGGTTTGGACCGGACCGGAACCGGAATCCCAAAAATGGATGGACCGAAGACCGGACCGGAATCCTTCGATCCGGTCCGGTTCGGTCCATTCCGGTCCGGTTCCGGGTCATTTTCCGGTCCGGTTCCGGGTCATTTTCCGGTCCGGACCGGATTTTGCTCACCCCTATTACCAACGAGTTTTTTTTTCTTTGGCCTCTTTTCAATATTTTTTTTTGAAAATGGCCGTGCATGAGAAAAGTTTTCGGAAATGGCCTTCTTTTGGCGAACCGCTGTTTGAAACGGCGGTTGGGTTGAGGCCAACCGCTGTTTCAAACAGCGGTTCGACTGATGTGCTGACTGGGCAGACAGGTGGACAAACCGCTGTTTCAAACAGCGGCTGACCTCAACCCAATCGCCGTTTCAAACAGCGGCTGGTCTTAGTCCAACCGCGGTTTGAAACAGCGGTTGGATTCACAATTAGGCTCACAGGTTTGCCCGCCGTAGCTGACTCACGTGGTCATCGGGGACAATGACAGCCCATACTTTCTTTAAATGCCCGACTCCACCACTTGAAAGTGATGTTTGGTGAGCCATCTCAAAACGAAGGAAGAGAAACTGAAGTTAATGGAAGAAAAGAAACTGAAGAGAGAAGTTATACAGTGGTGAGCCACCTTTAATGCATTCCTCTTTGCATTTCGGTATACAGTGGGCAATCATGTTTTTATTTGCATCTTTGTTTATGCATTTTTTAACATTTTTCAAACCATATTCACTTGCCTAACAACTCCTGTTTTGGGCTGTTTGCGACATAATTTCGTTAAATGTCCACCTTCTGTTTCAAAGAGCAGGAGCAATACAAGAATCCCGATAAAAGTAGTTGGAGACGCCCTCCAGTCGAAGAGGTCAGATACTGAACCATCAACAGGTCCTCGCCAAGCTGACTACTTATTTCTGCAGAGTGCGTTCAAGACTGTGTGTAGATGAAGCGGAGTTGGCTGAACATGTTGTGGGTTTGATTAGCAGCCTGACTTCCTGTCAATTCAGCTACGGCGGGCAAACCTGTGAGCCTAATTGTGAATCCAACCGCTGTTGTAAACCGCGGTTGGATTAAGACCAGCCGCTGTTTGAAACAGCGGCTGAAGTCGACGACAAACCGCTGTTTGAAACAGCGGCTGAAGTCGACGACAAACCGCTGTTTGAAACAGCGGTTTGTCCACCTGTCTGCTGACTGGGCTAACCAGTCAGCACATCAGTCGAACCGCTGTTTGAAACAGCGGTTGGCCTCAACCCAACCGCCGTTTCAAACAGCGGTTCGCCAAAAGAAGGTCATTTCCGAAAACTTTTCTCATGCAGGGCCATTTTCGAAAAAAAATGTTGACAAGAGGCCAAAGAAAAAAAAAACTCATTACCAACTGCCATATGTTTATTGATTAATTTTTTTATTTAATTTATATTAAAATATACACATATACATTGCTGATTAATTAAAAAAAAAATAACTTCCTCCGTAGCATATGCCTTGACAATCCCCAGATAAATATTCTTTAATAATTATATATCGTGTCCCTTTCAAATCGCTCCAGTTCCATAAAAAGTCAAGATTTGTCCTTTTGCAATTCGAAACCCCAAAGGTCGACAAAATACTTGGTCAAATATAAGTCAGCAAATTAATTAGACTCTATTAATATCGTAGTTTGGTGGAAACAAATTAAAAGAGAAAATAATTTGAAGGATCTTTCACAAATGAAAACTGATGGAAAATGTTTTGAGGAGAAATTAGATACGAGACGACATTATATATTTTTAAGGTAAGAGATCAAATTAAAAAATATAGTTTTTTTTAGTGTTTTTTTTTTCAATTTTAGTAATTTTATAATTTTAGTGTGTCTGGGTGTTAGAATTATAAGATTTTAGAGTCTTAAAATTTTCAGATTTTTAGGGATTTGTGGTTTTAGGGGTTTCTATACACTTAGGGTTTAGGATATAGAATTTAGATTTTTTAGGTTTTATTAATATAAAACTATGCCATAAAATTATATGGATTTTATGAATTTTTAGTTTTATGTATTTTAGGGTTCTAATGTGTTGGAGGTTTATGATTATATGATTTTATGAGTTTTTAGGATTTTCCGTGCACTGAGGTTAAAAATTTTCAGATTTTAGGGTTTAGTTTTATAGAATTTTTAAATTTATGATATTTAGGAATTATTAATGATTCTCTCATGCCAAGTTAGATTACTGTCATTCAAAACCACCTTGGTTTTGGATATAAATCACTGTTATACCACCTGATTTTGAAAAAAATTACTAATTATATTATTATTCTAATTACTTTAATATGTGTCATTTACATTTAAAATGAAGCAATTTTTATTGCTCTATTTGTTGCTTGTCTAATTCTGATCACAATCCTTTAAGAATAATATGCCTAAACATTTTAAAACCTTAAATTAAAAAAATAATATTATTATTTTGCCTAAATTATATAAGACGTGAAGCCCTGAAATTTATTCTCATTTTTCATTCAGTTCCCCAAAAAGTTTGAGAACAAATCCGACAAGAGTTACTAACATGGTCGAAAGTCGTATGAACCACACAAGAAATAAATAGAAATATATTTTTATTTTCTTCAATAGAAAGATATTAAAACTGTTAGAGGAATCATGCCTATTTTAACTAGTTTAATCTTTGTCCGTAATCAACCATCAATTAAGTTAAACTTAATTATTATTAAGCATCCAATAATAAAATAATTAAGCAGATTATAAATAGAAGGTCAGAAATGAAATTCTTGAAAAATTGTAAAGCTATACCATCTTTCATCTTCTTCTTCCCGCGCAGAAACCGAACCAAAAACCGCCGCCGCCGAGTGACTACTGGGATGGCAATGGCCCTCTTCCGCCTGTCCTCCACCGTCACCCGCCTCCACTCCCTAACAAAGGTAACCACCTGCTCACTCCTCCACCGTCAGCTGTCCACCGCCAGCGGCTCAATCACAGTCGACACCACCGTCCCCTTCACCACCCACGCCCACCGTCACCACAACCCCGTCAGAACTCCTCACCTTCTTCCGCGACATGGCGACGATGCGCCGCATGGAGATCGCGGCGGACTTGCTGTACAAAGCCAAGCTGATCCGCGATTTCTGCCACTTGTACGACGGGCAAGAGGCCGTGGCCGTCGGAGTGGGAGCGACGATGGGGAAGAAGGTCTGCGTCATCACTGCCTACAGGGACCACTGCATGTTCCTGGTGCGCGGCGGGACGCTGGAGGAGTCGTTCGCGGAGCTGATGGGGAGGAGAGGCGGGTGCTCGAAGGGGAAAGGCGGGTCGATGCACTTTTACAACAAGGAAGGCGGGTTCTACGGCGGGCATGGGATCGTGGGAGCTCAGGTTCCGCTGGGGATCGGGTTGGCGTTCGGGCAGAAGTATTTGAAGGACGAGAGTGTCACCTTGGCCGTGTACGGTGACGGCGCCGCCAACCAGGGGCAGCTGTTCGAGGCGTTGATATCGCTGCCCTTTGGGACTTGCCCGCCATTTTGGTCTGCGAGAATAATCAGTGTATGGAGTTTTTGGGTTGATTTTGATTTTGGATTTGGATGATTATGATGGTTGTGTTTTAAGGATTAGGGTTTTTCTTGTTGCTGTTTTGCAGATGGCATGGGGACTCCTGCGTGGAGAGCTGCGAAAAATCCGAATTTCTACCAGCGTGGAGATTATGTTCCTGGATTAAAGGTTCGATTTTGCTAGCTTATTGTTTACTGGTTTGTCCATTTTTTATTGCAATATGTGTTGCTTGAGTTCCAAGTAACTCAACTCTGTATTGGGTATACAAAATTCTGTCAGGATTGGAAAATGATCGGGAACCAGATCGCACCGATTGATTTCGATCTGGTTTTCAGTCAACTTATTTTCTGGATTTCTGTTTCGGTTCGGTCCAAATCCAGAAAATTCCGATCCAGACGGAATGGACCGAAATGGATCAGTTTTTAAATTTCTTAATAAAATATAATTCTTTTAGATAAAAATTAGATTTGTCTTATTTAACATAATTTTTTTATTACTATTTTAATAAAGATTAATATTTTTTATGAATTCGGTCCAAATCCGAAATTTTTGGGTCCGGTCCAGTTTGATCTAGACCGACCTAAACTGGTCTAGTCTTCGATCCTTACGAATTCTTGATTCCGATTTCGCTCCGATTTGATTCTGGTTCGATCTGACCCGGTTCTGAAGTCATGTACACCCATGTTAGGAAAAAATGGGTTTTTATTTTGAGCAATTTGCTGTGATTCTCTCCGTAAATTACATCGGCAACAGCAATTTAGGCTCACTTAATTAGATTATATGCGAGTCTAATGGTAAAATGAGATTTTATTATTATTATTATTTTGGCAGGTTGATGGTATGGATGCCTTTGCTGTCAAGCAAGCGTGCAAATTCGCTAAAGAGCATGCTCTGAAGAATGGTCCTATTGTAAGTATATCTATCAAACCGACATTCTCTGTAAACAGTTTCGTCTAGTAGCCAGCCAGTGGTTGAAATTAAAGCTCATGTATTTTAAGGTTGTAGTCTTGTGGCTAACATCGATCTAACACTACTTATGCGGCGGGTGTCAGGTTCTTGAAATGGACACGTACAGATACCATGGTCACTCCATGTCTGACCCTGGCATCACATACCGCAAACGTGATGAAATCAGACGTGTCAGGCAGGTCGGTGCACTCTTTTTCTTCGCCTGTTTCCAACACGCTGTCGATTATGCCTCATTTTTTAGGGCATGGGGCTTTATATATTTCTGATGTTTTGAACTTTTTATTTTTCTTCAGGAGCGCGATCCCATTGAAAATATCAGGAGATTGATACTCGCTCATGGCGTAGCTGACGAGAAGGAACTGAAGGTACCTAGTTAATGTCAATTTTTCTCACTCTCATTACTATCATGTCATTGTTGGGTCAAATTCAACTGACAAAATATTACATATTGAATATAGTGGAGAAAAGATGGATGTTTATATTGGATTAGTGAACCATGATTTACAAGGTTAAGCTTTTGAGTCACAGTGAGATACAATTCAATATGAAACAGTTCAAAAATTCAGCATCGATCCACGCCCCCGAATGGGTATTACACGTAACAATCCAACAAATTTAGAACTAACATTGATTCGGTTTTCTGTTGTCGGTTGTAGGAAGCTGAGGCTGAAATCAGGAAAGAAGTAGATGATGCCATCGCCAAGGCCAAGGTTATTAGATTCTGATTATTTTCAGTTTCACATTTTGAGGTGTTTTTATGTGGAGCACTTGTTAAGTTTTGTTATCCGGATTGCTTTCTCAAGGGAATCCGCTGCCGGATTCTTCAGAATTATTCACCAACGTCTATGCGAAAGGATATGGTGTTCAGGTACGGGCTTTATAGAAATGTAGCCTAGATCATGAATAATATCAATGGTGTTTTGTTGAGAATAGTGGTATTATTCCACATCGCCCAAGTTAAGCTTAAGATTGATCCTCATATATAGTTGGGCTCCCCATTCATTGTCAATTAATTTTGAGTGTAGATTCGACTAATTTACATGGTATCAGAACCAACAGAAAAATCCATATCCATCCATTGCTTTTCAATGTGGCTCTTTTTGATTCTGCCTACAGGCATGCGGAGCAGACAGGAAAGAGCTGAGAGCAGCTCTTCCTTGAAGTAAAGCAAACTATGTTGACGCATATTGCACAAGGCTCCCAAAAAAGTGTGAATGAAGAACAGAAACATTCAACTTTGGAAATTGCCTGTCAGCTCCAGCTGATCAGCTCCTCATTATTTTATGTGTACAGGATAATACGTGCAACAGTGTTAGACTAGTTCGGCTGCGGCTGTGTATTGTCAATGTTTTGAACTTGAGGGATCTTTTTGTGTTGTTTGTAAAGGGATGCTTGTTTATTTTGCGACGCTTTGTAATCAACAAAAGTGTGTTTTGAAATATGAATAATAAAATCATATTCAGATTAGAATTTCTCGATCGTTGTCTACTTAGTGATTATACATGAAATTGATTTGATAGTTGAATTGGCTGTGTGATTTAACCGAGGTTCTGTGCGTGTGATTTTTGAATAGTACGTGTGTTTATTAACTATCAGTTCAAGAACATTATTCATTCTTTTATGTTATTGTTATTACACATATAAGTATTTGCTTATTTGTATTATATTCTCATCTTTCAGTTACTAAAAATTAAATAAAAATTAGATGAAATCAAATCATCTCAGCCGTGAATACGACACCAGATTACAAGAGTTTAGTGAATTACGAAAGTGTATGTCAGAAGCAATCCACAAACATTGATCGTTATCCTTGTATAAAATGTGAAATGAAAGTATGATCATTCTTGTGAAATTAGATTGTCAACCCCGCCTTTACGACATTAATGTGTCCTACACTTTTTGATAGTTACATGGGTGGGATATAAACACACTGCTCCTCTCAAACTCAAATTTAAGGAGCCCCTCTCCCGCATCAAAACATATAAATCCTTAGTACAATCATTTAGTAAGTTAAGAGATTATCTTTTTACTTTTTTTAATATTTTTTTAAGTGAAATATAAATGTGAGGTGATGTCCGAGGACTTAGACTATTTGGCCGAACCTCGTAAATATTTGGTGTTTAGCTTTTATTTTGATAATATCATTATAGTGGTTTTTGTATAGTTGATTGCATAGGACATTCTGTAGGAATACATGGGATCCAGGAGATATTCAGGAGTAATCGGTGTGTCTCCAACCTTTTCTGATAATCACTCATTGGAATTAATGGTTCAATAATTTACTTATTATATTACACCCTTCCGCTCAACAACAGCTCGATATGCATTGCCTTTTGTTGATTTTTGAGTGTAGTTGGGAATAGAGAGTGTGCTAGAGACGCTGAGTGGCCAGGCATACAGTGCTGGCCAGATTAGGATGTTAGACGTATACTTGCAAAGATCATGGGTGGCAGAGATATCTTCCCATACATCCGTGACCATTGGAGTCGTGATTATGATAGTAGTTTTCACGACCAGAGATATCTTTCAATACCTCTTTACAACCAGTGACGCTGTTGCCAAAGAAACCACAAAACTAGCCATCACTATTCTCCTCCAGAGTCTTCAGCCAGGTAAATGAATATTGTCTTGCTTGCTCAAAAAAAAAAAAACTGCAACTCCTGATTCGGAATGGTGTTTTTAGGTGTGGCTGTTGGAGCTGCTTACATCCACATCGGATGATATTGCGTGGTTGGGTTACCCGCTGGCATAATCCTTAGGATTCAAATTTGGACTTGGAGTTGAGGTCAACATTATTGTCAGCCACAGTATTACCACTGCATATAAATACTCTTTGGGATGCAAATTCATCTCCGGAAATTCTCAGGGTATCTCGGGAGGTATGCTAAAACTATTATCTTGATTATTCTCACGTCGTTAACTAAATGGAAACGATCGAGAAGTAAGCTTCAACATTTTCTAACTCTGAATGTCGATCCCAAGACATAATTTTCTAATTTCATGTTGATGTGCACACGCTGAGCTCTCAGCCATGCCTAGTCATAGAGAAGCTGAATGATCAATTTTTTATAGTTTAGCAAGAGTATAGATTGAGTCGCCGTCCTCGGACACGGATCCGGTGTTGCGCAGTGCTTTGTTTGTGCTATAAACGACGTCGTCACATGTACTGTCATCTAAAACGACGTCGTTTATAGCACAAAACGATGACGTTTTGTGCTTTCAGCAAAGCGCTGCGCAACACCGGATCTCTTTCCGCCCGTCCTCCGATCTCCCTTAAATAAAATGTAAAAAAAAAAATAGATATGAAAAGCAAAGTAAGAGATAATTGAACTGAGGAAAAAAACCTTAATAGGGGTTCAAACTACCGTCATTTCCTCGCTTATAATATG
This sequence comes from Kalanchoe fedtschenkoi, assembly GCA_002312845.1. Taxonomy (NCBI): domain Eukaryota; kingdom Viridiplantae; phylum Streptophyta; class Magnoliopsida; order Saxifragales; family Crassulaceae; genus Kalanchoe; species Kalanchoe fedtschenkoi. The sequence continues at coordinate 5,455,401 of NQLW01000095.1, forward strand.
AACTATCTAAATATAAAAAAAGTTGCAAAAAAAAAATTAGACTATTTTTTTTAAAATAATAATTTTACAGTTGCATCTTTAACTACATAATGTATTCTTTCACTAAAACTACATAGTTTTATCATCAAATTAAATGATATCACTTTTTTACACAAAGAATTTATGTATTTCACACTAAACCAAATGTATTACCGCACAAATTTAATAACATCAGTTTTATTTAATACATCAAACCAATGTGACATTTTAAATCAGTAAAAAAAAATGTACACCACACCTTATTTATTAATTTTGATAGTTCAAACAGTAAGGAAAGATATATTCATATTTCAGCATCCTATTTATGTTTTTCTTGGAATTAATCCCCTTTCAAACATGAATAGAAAACAAATCACAAAACTTCATTATTGCCAATTAATATCATCCGCACGCCATAAAAATTAAAATACATGTGAACAAAAATCACCAAACTTGGAAATTTACAAAACTAATTTCCATTCATCTCTGTTACTTTCTCCGTCCATATCTCATCAACCAGAGCCGTTACATGTAACGCCGTTAACTAGACACTGTTTATAAACACGACATGTAAACCCCCGACGCGTCCTTAACATCGTATTGCCTCCTCGTCAAGTAAAAGAAACCCTCTCGCTCTTTTCCCGCTACTTCAACCCCCAGTCAGTCCACCGCCGCAGGATCCGCGCTTCCCATGGCTGACGACGGCGACGATGAATTCTACGACGGCGGCGATGACGATTACGACGGCTACGAGGAGGAAGGGGACAGTGAGGGGTTTGTCGTTTCTGATGACGATGACGACGACTGTATTGCCGCCGCCGCGGCGAGAGATGAAGCTGACGTTAAGGTATGGATGATCGGTCCCGATGAGCGGGTTCGTGGAATGTATTGGAATGTGTTTGGTGGATGGTTAGATGTGTACGAACGCGGTTTCGTGTTTGTAAGAGACGTGATGATCGAGTGTAGATGAGCTGATGGGGGGGTTTAGGTTTTAATGTGGTGATGGTAATTGAAAGTAATCTTTACCATTCTTTGAAAAATCCATGTCTTTTTTTAGGAAAGAAAAAAAAGATGGCGTGTGAGCTTTTGTTGTTGCCTTTGAAAGCAGTCTGCTTTGAGAGGCAAATTGATCCGAGCATGCTGTGTTGAATTTACCCAGATGCCTATAGGTGCTTCGAATCCAAAATACCTAATTTTAAAGTCAAGTGTTTGATCAACAATCGTTTCGTTATGTGGCTTTAGGTTACATATAAAGAGGAAAGTTGGGTGCTTTGGGTAGTTTGTTTTATTTAAATAGCTATGAATATTCTACTATTTTTTTGTTTTGTTAACTGAAGTAACTTGGAGTGAAAGTGATTGGTTAGCTTGGTTCTGATTTAGTTACATTATGGTATCTCAATCTTAATTTTACTTCTTGTATCTGCTACTGTCTTGAACCTGTTAAGATATTGCTAGTGATACAAGTTTTGACCTAAGAGAATGAAATTAGTTCTGTAAAGCTTTCTTGTTTATAAAGTCCAATGTAGGTCATAATTTGTTTTGACCATTGGGAATAATGTAACTAGTTTCTAAAGCATTTTTGTTTTTAATTTCTAGTGCAGGTCATAACTAAAGAGTCTCTGCTGGCTGCGCAGGTAAAAAGCGATTGCCCAATTCAGATGGGAAAAATGTTAGGTTGCTACTTGATATGTTTGTCAATCACTAACTGCTAGTAACTGTCAAATGTTGTCCATTTGTGCAGAAGGCAGATTTGCAAAGGGTAATGGACTTGTTTTCATTGAGGGAGCATCACGCAAGGACATTGCTTATTCATTTCCGGTGGGATGTCCATAAGCTGATTTCAGTGTTTGTGGAGAATGGGGCAGATCGGTTATATTCTTTAGTAGGCATTGTGCTTCCGAAGGACTTCCCTTCATCGGTTTCAGATTTATCAACGGTAGGTTGTCAAATCTGCTTCGAAGAAAAGATGTCCAGCGAGGTGACGATGATGGACTGCGGCCATTATTTTTGCAAAGGCTGTAAGCATCTTTTTGTTCTGTATTTGACCGCTTAAGTTATGCAATGCAACAGGTTTTTGCATGTGATCCATCTCCCCATCTTACCCTACAAATTGCTGATGTTTTGTAGGCTGGGCAGAGTATTTCATTGTGCAAATCCAGGGAGGTTTGAGCAAGCGCATCAGGTGCATGGCTTGCAAATGCAATGCTATTTGTGACGAGGAGAAAATTCGGGACCTTGTGAGTTTCAACTATGGTATTGCAAAGAAGTTCGAAAACAGTCTTCTAGAGTCGTACATTGAGGATAACGATAAGGTGAAGTGGTGTCCTAGCATTCCACACTGCGGAAACGCTATATCTGTTGAGAGCGATGGGGTCTGCGAGGTCAAATGTACATGTGGGCTTGAATTTTGCTTTGGGTGCTTGTCTGAAGGCCACTCTCCCTGTTCATGCTTCATGTGGAGGCTCTGGGTAAAAAAATGCTCTGATGATTCAGAAACTTCTAAATGGGTCACAGAAAACACTAAGCCCTGCCCCAAGTGTTTCAAACCAGTAGCAAAAGATGGAGGATGCAACCACGTAACCTGTGTCTGCGGACAGTCAATGTGGTGAGTTACCTACATACAATTACTCACACAGTCACGTAGAATTTTAGGTTGCATTTTAGGTTGTTATTGTTCTTCTTCTTCTTTTCGTTTCTGAAAAATTCGGACTGGCATTGCTTTGTGAATGTTTTGCTTTTAAGTGATGGACTTCGAGTGTTTCTGAAAAATTCGGACTGGCATTGCTTTGTGAATGTTTTGCTTTTAAGTGATGGACTTCGAGTATTTTCCTACGATTGTCTTGCAGTATAACATTTGACAGAGATTAATCCTTCAAAATTTTCAAATCTTGCAGTTGGCTCTGTGGTGGCCCAACAGGGCGAAGTCACACGTATGAGTCGATAGAAGGTCATAGTTGTGGGAGGTACAAAAAAGAGGATGGCGAACAAAAGAACACTGAGCGTGCAAGAAGAAGACTCTGGCGCTATACTCACTATTTTAGTCATTACACGGCACATAAAGATTCGCTTAAGCTTGAATCTGCGAAAGAGAAAATAATGCACAGGATATCAAAGTTAGAGAACTTGGAATATGAGAGTAGAGATTACAGCTGGTTACTTGATGGGTTCAACAGACTATCCAGAGCAAGGAGAATCCTAGCCTATTCCTACCCTTTTGCATATTATATGTTTGGGGATGAACTGTTCGCCAAGGAGATGACTGAATCCGACAAAGCAATCAAACAAGAGCTGTTTGAAAGCCAACAGCAGCAATTTGCTGGAATGGTCGAGAAGCTGTCACAGGCTCTAGAAGAGAAGATTGACGACAAACCAACTGAAGACAAGATAAAGCAAGTCAGACGGACTGTATTAGATCTCTCACTACTCACGGACGGCCTCTGCAAAAAAATGTGAGCTATGCTTTTAATACCTTACTATTTTGTTTTGATCCAGAACTTTAACTGTTCTTCATCTTCTTGAGGGAGTTTCCTGCTTGTTTTCTTATTTATGAGAGCTAACTAATTTTAAAAAAACAGGTATTCGTGTATTGAGAATGATCTGCTTGGTCCTCTGTCAACCGGAACTCTGCATCAAATTGCTGCCTATCAATCTAAAGGTGTGAAAAAAGCATCAGAATTTTGCATTAGTTTCCAGGCCATTTCCACTTAAGGTCACACACCATTCAGTGCCCATATTATCCCCACTGATGACTTCCAGCGCAATGTGCAATTCTGGCTGGTTCATAGTGCCATGTCTATCAATGAAAAGCTATCAAGGTCATGAACTAGTTAATTTTAGTACCTTTTTATGATAAGTTTTTAGGGTGTAACTGTTCCTATGCCATCGGTTTTAAATTTTTATACTAATAATATCTCAATAAATCATAAATAATCATCCTATGTATAGTTCGAATTCACCTGATTTTTCAAATAGTTGAATATATCTCGTGGAATCAGAATTGATTGCATATATTAAAATGATATGTTTTATGTATAGGAGGCAGTTTAATGGAAAAGTCATTTTATGGGGGAGACCTAAGAGACGCTTTGATTGTGATCTGATCTGGGTATTTGATGTCCAGATCAATTGAGAAAAATGATAATGGTTTGACATTTGTCATATTTGGAAGATAGATTTTTGAATAATAGTCTAGTTAAAGTGCATTTCTCTACTCACTATCAAAGTGTCCCATTTATCCTTGTGCCACATGTCACCTGTTCTTTTTTTTTTCAAACTCATTAATTATTATTTTTAATTATTATATCAATTTATTTAATTATAGTGATATTTTTAAAAATTAAAGTTCATATTTAAGTGCAAAAATATAAGGTTAATTTGAAATACTTTTTGGTTATTTTTTTAAAAAAATTTATAAAGTTTAACATGTTAAAATTCTTTTTGAATTTTCCTGAAATTCAAATTTCAATATGAGCTTTGCACAAAGTTTATAATGAATTTAAACTTTGAATCTTGTATTAAGTGCTAAAATTCAGAATTTTAGTAAGTTCAGAAAGAAATTTTGAAATTTAGGCAACATTTTAAAGTTCATCCTGAACTTCATGAGTTCAAAGTTCATGAAGAACTTTAGGTTGTTAAAATTTTATTTTTTTCTTAGAAAATATCCAAAATGGAGTTTAAATTAAACATTATAAGATTTTTATAAATGGTTATGAAATTCGATTTTTAAAAAATATCAACATAATTACATAAATTGATTTTAAAAATTAATAAGTTTGAAAAATTAGAAAGAGTATGCAAGTGGTAGGTGGAAGAAAGAATGAGTGAGACATAAAACAACTAAATGGCTTGTGAGTGTCGTAGTCGCACAAGTGATTGACTGTTGATAGGTTCAAATCTGGCCTCAAACTACTCTCGACCGAGTATCAAAGGCCTGGCGCTCTGTGCCTTGTAATCGACCGAGTATGACTATTGTCTTGACCCATAATCAACCTTCCTTATGTTGTATCTCTTTCATCACATGATACATGACATCTTGAGCAAATACTAACGGAATTGTACTCACAACTCTCTTTTAAATAAATTTCCAAGTAGCGCCCCTCATCCCTCTAATTCTTCACTTCCAAAGCTTCATCAAGTCATTGTTGAATAAATGAATCTTACATAGTAGGCTGTCACATCATGCAATATGATTTTCCGGCATACTTTGGAACATTAATCTTTAAAGATCGTACATCTGTCACATAATTATATGATTTCTCAAAATTGACGGCTTACTTTCTTTCGTCAGAATCAGACATTAAAGAATTTCAAATCCGATCTCCATTCAAATTCAAAATTAGGGTGTTACCAACCTACTGATAAAAAATCAACTCAATCATACCAGGTTTGAGCCTCCGATCATCAAGTTGATCTCAACCGCGCAATGCTGACTTTTTCACTGATTTTTTCAACAACTTCCTTTTTCAAAAAAAAATTGTGCGGCAATCGAATCCTCCTATTACCCCACTCTGATAGCGCTAGTTTGGATCGTTCCAACCAGAAAATACACGAAATAGATTGTACACACGATAGAGAAATAAAAATACAAAGATTTATGTGAAAAAGTCCACGCTCAAAACTACATTCCACAATTTTGATGAACAAGTCTTCTTCTCAACACTCTTGCCTACCAAAATTCATTCATGCAAAACTCTAAAGGTCAGCCTTTTATTTATATTAAACACTAATAATAAACCATCTAGGATTACTATTCCCGGTATGAATATAATTAGTAGCTTTCCAAAATAAATATTTTAATCTTATTACACCTCCAAATCCTAAATGGATTACGAAAGCTTAACCCAACCGTTAGTCTCCTATAAAAGATTAGTGCTACAAGGCATTGATGATGAGGTGAAAGAGAAGGCATTGATGTACCACAACGAGACGTTGCCTCTTGCATTCGGACTCATAAATACTCCCCCGGAGAACCACTCATGGGATCATAAAAAAGTTGAAGGATTTGTGGAGATTGCCACAGTTTCATGAATGTCTCCTCACGTTTTGTGGACAGGCAAGAAACAATAAAAGTAAAAGGTTTCCTCATTACAGAAATGGGAAGTGTTCTTGTAATGATTGCTGGTAAAAGCAGTTTACTCAGTACATATAGAATGGAAGACCCTGAAGCACAAGCTACTGTGGGATGTGAAGGAAATATACCATTTCTTGAATGGCTGTGGCTAATAGATTTGACAACTAGACAAACTTAGTAAACTGCCATAGCAAAATTGAGCGCAGATGGTGGGGAGGAACTAGGAAGCAAAAGTTACTACTAACAGAAGTACAAAATCTTGCCTGAAACACAAGCTCATTTACAACTAATACCTATCAGCAACTGGCCTAGAAGGAAAAAGCCTCATAAGGAATGTTAGCAGTGACCAAAGACATAAAACACCGAGTACCTGAAAAGTCACCACCAACGAGACCAGCGCACCGTTTTTCTCTAATATTTTAGGAGTCACTGATGCATCCTTCATTGAGAAAATTAGTTTCTCTATGAAATGAAGTCCCTTGGTCAACTGATACATTCTATAGATCTGTAAAGACAACTTTAATATATCAATGTGAAGGTTAGAGCTACGAAAGGTTTTGCGAGTGAGAGAGGATGTTATGTACCTCAAAGATAATTGGGACCAAAGGCCAACTAGAGGATCCTCGAGACTCAAGACTTCTCTCAAATACAAACTGAGCTAAACAGCCGATCAAAAAGGGAGCCACTGCAACTGCAGCTGGAGGGCCAAGCGTAGGCCATGTCACATAGGCAACAAAAAGAGGAGCTATCACCTTGAAACCCATTATGAAAAATGCTGACGTCAGATAGCCTTTAAGACCTGTGATGAGACTCCACCTCTTTGCACTGAATTGCAAATATGGCTTCTGGACACGGTCTGTCACCAGCAGAAATGCAGCAAGACCGGCATAAAAGGCAGCCTCTGATGACAAAGACCCCACAATTTCTGCAAATAATCAACAGAAGCTGGCTGGTTATGTGACTGGAAGCAAGAAAATCCAACACTTTTCAATGAAGACAGGACACTAGTAACTCAACTGCCACACATTGATACAAACAGAAGTCATGCTATGTATGACTGTTAAGAAATCAGTCAATAAAAAATGAACTGTGATAACAAAAAAATTCCAAATTTTGCACAAAGCTCTGCTCTACCCAGTAGGCACACTTCAGCCTGAATAAGCCATCTGATCAGTCCATTCTTGTTTCGAACACTGTCCCCAACTGTTTCTTAACTGCTCCGAGATTCATAAAATTCATAATCCTTACTCGGTGACACCATTTTGTAGCAGTAACCACACTGCATAATAATGTTTCAAAATCATGGTACTGGAAAGAAGGTCATACCAGCAAGTATCTCATCCCTGACATAGGCGTCAATGAAGTTGCCAATGAGAAACTGAGGAAGCACCAAGGATGCTATGAACGCCACAGGCCCCAAAACCCACAATCGGGAGCCGGTGTCTTCCTTGAAAGGCGCGGATTCCAACCTGCTCTCTTCCACCAGCTGATGAGTCAATCCGTGAAACGAAACGGACCCCGACTTGCCGCGAAACGGCTCCACCTCGTCGAGATCCTCGGGCGGGACATTCGACGCTCGTCTGGTGGTCGGGTCAGGATGGGCGGCGCATTTAATGAATCCGCATTTCGAGGGCCGAGAGGACGAGGAGGTGACGCGGCGAAATGCAAGGGATGCGGGTTGAGCGCGGGGAAGTGGAGTCGGTAAACTGCGATGGGGAGGTGTGGAGCACGACGGCGACCACCGCAACGCCATCATCAATCCTTTTTTAACTTCTCTGGCTGGTCTGCCGCTTCTTTGGGTTTAGGGTTTACACCTCACTGTAGACCTTTTGATTGATTAAATTCGATATAATTTAATTTATGTTTTTAAAATATTTATACTTTTGAAAATTCAGAAGTAAAATTTAAAAGGGGAAAAACTCAAAAGGGGTCTGAACTATCACTGTTTACCCAATTGCGGTCAGAACTACCATGATTTTCAAAAAGGTGGGATGAAAAAAAAATTAGATTGATTTTCTAAAATAAAATTTGTATTACATTCTAAACCTAATATTATTATAAGACTTAGATTTGTATGTGAAACTTACATCGTTTGGTTATCCAAAGACGTCGCTTTCTTTAAGTGCGCAAAAATAATATAATTTATTTTGATAACCAAACGATGTAATTTTCGCACACAAATTTAAGTCTAATAGTAATATTAGGTTAGAAATGTAATGATAAATTTTATTTTAGAAAATCAGTCCAATTTTTTTTTCATCGCACCCTTTTTGGAAATCATGGTAGTTCTGACCGCAATTGGGTAATCGGTGGTAGTTCAGGGCCCCTTTTGGGTTTTATCCCAATTTAAAAAATCATAAAAATACAAAACTTTAATAATATAAATTTTTACAAAAATTACAATATAAAAATCACTCCAATATATGTGAGACTATAAGCACAATTGATGAAATTTGGATCATCTTGGGATCATTTGGACACATGACACCACATCAATATTTTTATATGCTTAAAAGACAAATGATTATAGTTTATCTAGTCATCAATGCATAGAACTACAGTGGCATTTGAAATTTGGAGTCAAAAGAGTTTGGACAATCTATTTCTTTCCACCTCATTGTTATAGTGTCTCCAGTAAATCTTAACTAATTAGTGGCTAAACCGCAATGAATTTAGGCTTTGTTTCCAAGTTTTGAGAGAGAAGAAAGAGAAGAATTTGGAAGGAAAAGAAAAGAAGGAAAAGGAAGGATTTGAGGGTGAGGAGAAAAAGAGAGCAAAATTTAGTGGGGATTTGGAAGGATAAAGATAAAAAGAGCAAAATTTATTTAAATAACCTAACATATAAAATGAATATGAAAAAACATAAAGAATAAAAGGGTATAGAGATAATTTAGTGGGGGAATCCCGAATCCCTCTCTTTCCTCTCAAATCCATCCAAATCGGGTGGAAAGGAAAGAGAATGTTTCACCCCTCCAAATCCTCTCAAATCCCTCCTTAAAATAATTCGGAAACAATTCTTTCCTCACTTCTCCTTCCCTTTCTCTTCATTTTGCAATTCGGGAACACTACCTTTGGAATATTTTTGCTTATGAGTGGGAGAGGCTTGGGCTTGCCTTTGGCCTAGCCTCGTGGCTCTTAAACTCAGAAGTCTTAAACCCTCTCTTCTCAAGGCAAGATTCCTCTCCTTGACTGACTGGAGACATGACCCAGAAAGTTCAAACAGCCAAGGGAAAATTCCGATCCTTGTAAAATGATTTGTTAAAAAATGATCAGGATAATCTACTTTAGGGAGAGGAGGTTTGTCTTGCTGAGAAAATTCTTGCACATTATGGTTTTATGCCTAGGGTCATTAATGATACTATCATTTCATTAATCCTAAAAAAAAAAAAAAACATCATAAGTGTAGCAGAATATGGGCATATCTCATGCTGCAACATCTTGTATAAGGTAATTTACATATAGATTGGAAGGAGTTTTGGATAGCTTCATTGATCGTAGTATGGAGCTTTTATTGAGGGTAGGAGCACAGTGCAAAATTTTTTGTTGACTCAAAATTTGATGCATAGGCATGAGAAGAAAAATATAAGTGTTGGATTGTCACTACCTGAAAAATGTAGGTCTTAATTGACGTTTGACTTTTTTTTATTTTTAGTCAAACCAGCTCTAGCCAAAGATATAAACATTTATAATTACATAAAGGAATAAAATTCAAAAGGGGCCCTGAACTACCATCACTTACCTAATTGCGGTCAGAATTATCATAATTTCTAAAAGTGATGCGATGAAAAAAAAAATTGGACTGATTTTCTAAAATAAAATTTACCATTACATTTCTAACCTAATATTATTACAAGACTTAGATTTGTGTGCGAAAATTACGTCATTTGGTTACCAAAATAAATTATATCATTTCGCGTACATAAAAAAAACAACATCTTTTGATAACCAAATGACGTAATTTTCGCACACAAATTTAAGTCTTATAATAATATTAGGTTTCAAATGTAATGGTAAACTTTAATTTAGAAAATCAGTCCAATTTTTTTTCATTGCACCTTTTTTGGAAATCATGGTAATTCTGACCGCAATTGAGTAAGCGGTGATAGTTCAGGGTCCCATTTGAGTTTTTTCCTTTAAATAAAATCCTAGATTTCTAAATGCTAACTACATATACATAAGATTCAAAATTTAAACTATCCAAATCAATTCAGAACTCTATCCAAATACATCAGAGTGATAACTAACAAGACGATAAAATAGATAACTATTGACTCCACTAGATAAAAATAATTAAACACCGGATGACACTGTACCATAGAGCTCATTCATATCTACTCAAGCACCGTAATCGTTGACTTATTACTTGACTGAAAGGAGAAAATAAATTAAAGGGACGAGTCAAACTGACTTAGTGAGCAGTAATCCACATGTACAATGGTGAGCAAGAGAAATTCTTCTTACAAGACTTATGGTACATATTTATGATTAATTTATATTTTTTTTGCATACGGCTCACCATTTGTATTATACACGCGTATATGTGAGATCACACATAATTTCGAAATTTGCATGTAGACTTTATAAAAAAAGTAATGCAGTTAAGATGTAAGTGTGAATGTGTGATGGACATATATGATTGCGATGTAAAATCATTTCTGGCTAAACAATCGTCACTGTTGACCCGAATCATCAAATCATTTATATAACAGAATACGTTATCTTTTCCTGTAACATAATATCTCAGAAATAATGTAGCGTGTATGAACGTAAATAAATTCTTAAAAGATCAATTCTAGACATACACATCATACTAGCCTAAGATAACACATCTAGTAATGTGTTATAGCACAGCCTAATACACTTTGCCACGGCCTAGCATTCCAAGGCCTTGGACCCCAGCAACATCAGCTGCCATTTAACTCACCTTGTAGATTGGACGCAGCGGGTCACTACTGTCTTCACCAAATGTCTCAGAGTTTTGTCAAACATTGATCTCTTCGTCTCGGTAAAGTGGCCACGATCAGATCCATAAGCCATAGACAGGTTCTGTAGATCACTCTTCCACCTTGCTGGTGATGAATCCCTCATTCCTTTCCATACTGAGTGCTATTTCTCCTCCCTCAATTTCTTGGGCACATTTGGATCTTGGGCGAGATAGCAAACAGCCGCCATTGTATTTGAATTATATCCGGCCACGATGGTAATTCATTTCATATTTAAAGTTCACACTCAACAGGTGATGTTTGTACCTTATTTTTTAATGGTGATAGTTCACACTCTAATTAAATAAGAGATGGTAATTCACTTCATATTTAAAGTTTTTTTTCCCTAAATACAATGTATTAAAAAAAGGGGAAAAATCCAAAACGGGCCCTGAACTATCGCCGCTTACCCAATTACGGTCAGAACTACCATGATTTCCAAAAAGGGTGCAATGAAAAAAAAATTGGACTGATTTTTTAAATTAAAATGTATCATTACATTCCAAACCTAATATTATTATAAGACTTAAATTTTTGTGCAAAAATTATGTCATTTGATTATCAAAAGACGTCGTTTTCTTTATGTGCGCAAAATGATATAATTTATTTTGATAATCAAATGATGTATTTTTCGCACACAAATTTAAGTCTTATAATAATATTATGTTAGGAATGTGATGGTAAATTGTATTTTAGAAAATCAATCCAATTTTTTTTCATTGCAATCTTTTTGAAAATCGTGGTAGTTCTGACCGCAATTGGGTAAGCGGTGATAGTTCAGGATTCCTTTTAAATTTTATCCCTTAAAAAAACCAAATCACAACCGCTGATCGTGCACAAACAAATGGTCCACAATAGTATGTGGTTTAAAATGAAAAGAAAGTTTGACAAATCAAATGTAAATCATGTCTTTGATGTAAACTGTGAATTCATTTATACCATTGATGAAATACGAAATCAATGGCACAATATTAATTCGTAATTACACAACTTTCATTAGGCACAACTTCCAAACTCAGCTCCCTAATTTTGATGTAAGATTTGGACTGATATATTTGAACATTTTTTAATTTGTGCATTGTTTTTAGTTTCATTTATGACATGTCATATCATTACGGATTTGGATCCGGTGCTGCGCTGTAACTTGTTGCGGGGCCCAAAAGAACATCGTTTTCTTTATTTGCTGACCATTCAATTGAAATTACGGTCCAAAACGACGTCCTATCATAAGTTTTGATAACAAGTTTTATATTTATAAATTTTCACTCATATTGAAACAAGTAGGCTGTTCATAGTTCGGTTCAAATCGAAAAATCAAAGTTTGGTTTTGTTGATCAATAATTCTAATTTTCAAACCGAACCGAAATATTAAAATTATTATTGTTCGATTATCGGTTTTGATAATAAAATAATAATATAAACCAAAAACCAAATTATTAAAGTAATGATAAAATTAATATGTATTTATTTATTATTTTCTATTACTTAATTTATATTTGAAGTCAAAATTGGTTATTACACTATTTAATAAATAATTGTATTACAGGTAATAAAAATATTTGTTTTATTTTTTAAAAAAATTTATTATGAGTTAAAAATTTTATTAAGTAATAATTTTATTTTTAAAAAATTACTTTAATCAACTTTTCAATTTTCGACCGAACCGAACCAAAAATATCGATTCATTCTAAAAATGAACCGCTACAAATCAGTTCTGTTTTAAGTTTTGAAAATAGAAAACTGAACAATATAATTATGTTTCAATTTGGTTCGATTTTGAACCGAACCAAACCAATGAATAGCTCTATAAACGAGGCTTCCACGATTCTATTTCCGAGATCCACATGTCATATTATTTATTTATTCTTACATCATAAATGTTACAATGCTTCAAATTTGAGAGCGTGACAATTAATTATCTTGAATAATTTATATAATGAAATTATCACTAACTCTCAAACGTATTAATTGATATTTCAACGAAGCATCTCGTGTGCAGCACGAAATAGTTCTATAAAAAAAATTATAAATTTCCTCCAATATTAAAATGAAGCATACCGACATAAAACTCATCACAAATTTTGAATGGGGATGTTCTCATAGTGCATATTCAGAAGTTCCCAAATTTATTTTTCTAAGATATTGTGGTGCACACACCAATAACGAAAAATAATAAAATTGAAAAACGTGTATGGCTATGGTGTTAAAAAAATCTCAATGCGTAGAATCTCAACATGTGTCAAGCACATTTACCTCAAAACTGAGCACTACACATATAAAGCACATGCTTTTAACTTTTATACGGCGCTTTAGGGTTTAAAAATGTCATATATGTTATTACTTAATACTTTTTACGGTATTTTTAAGTTATAAACACTGCATATGCATTTAGGGTTTTTAAAATGAATTGAGTTGGACTTATCCGGCGTTTTCAGATTACAAACGTTGTATATAGTTAGATTTTAAAAAATCACAATATAATAATACAAATAAATTGGTAATCACAATATAATAAAATATTTAAAAAATAATGACAGTGCAAAGATTTAAATTTATTGATGATTTAGGCTTTCTAATTATGTATTTTTTTGATAAATGTCAAGAAAAAAATAATACAAATAGATATTCACAATATAATAAAATATTTAATAAATTGGTACTTAGATTAATATGAAAAAGTATAAAAAGTGTAGTATGAAATAGTGATCTAGGTTTATTGACTGTGAATGAAAGGTTTATGAAAATGAGGTTTATAAAGATAGTCATGTGGCAGACACAAATTTACTTTTCAGATTTATGAGTTTGAGATGCCCTAAGTTTGATCAAAGATTCAGGACGGTGCATGCATTATTTACCGACAAAAATACAATTTAGATTTGATTGTCATCTTATTATTTTTATTGAGTTGTATTAAGAGGTAATCTCTTATTATATTATAGATTCACTAAACCAATCTTTTATTTATTTACTTTGAATGATAATTTATAAAATTTGATTCATTTGTTGTCAATTTGATATCTAAATCATTTAGAACTTAATAAAATATAGTTTAATGATTGAAATTATCTTAAATGTATTTTATGCAATATACTTCCTCAATCAAATCTTACTTTTTGTATATATATAATTTTACTTCTAATTGTATCTGATGGTGGCGGTTTCATAAATTTTAACTCGGGGGTGCGGAAAAAAATTTCGTCATATAGCTACTATGCAGTCTGTGCCGCACTTTAATACCTTCGGCCTGTTGCGGACAGACAACGTAGAGTTAAATGAAGTTAAGTTGGCTCTTGACTAATGTGGGTATGAGAGCTTGACCTTTAAGTTTAACGCCGTAATCGTTCAATTTTTTTCACTTCTAATATATATTTTATTTATTTTGATGAATTATGAGTTAGATTTGGGTTCATTAAGAACTTTTGATTTGGATTCGGTTGTACGAAATTAAAAATATTTTGGATTGGATTTAAGGGGCGGCTGTCTCCGTGCTCCGCTACTGTCTCATGTTACATATGAATAAATAAAATATATTTAAAAATAAAATTAAATTTTAATTATGTTCAATATTTATTATTTTTAAATATTAAATTGGCAAACATAAAAATACAATAAGATGCTAGAAAAATAAGTTGCCTAATGAAAGTGAATCATTCAGCAATTAGAAACGAGGTGTGGTCTGACCATTGATTAGACCATTTACAACATTCAATTTTATAAAATGACACATCAATTTATTCCCTATATAAATTCATTGAAAACTAAATGCGCATTCAATAAAAAATATTATTTTTAAAAAAAAAATATTAAAAAATCAAATAGTCTGATCTATGACATTACAACTACGATGACACATAGATGGCTGTTACGACTTACGAGTGCATCATGTAGATCTTCACGAGGGATGACATATATGACTAATATAAGGCCATCCCCATTTAAACAAACCAAAAAGGAGGCTTG
This sequence comes from Kalanchoe fedtschenkoi, assembly GCA_002312845.1. NCBI lineage: Eukaryota > Viridiplantae > Streptophyta > Magnoliopsida > Saxifragales > Crassulaceae > Kalanchoe > Kalanchoe fedtschenkoi. The sequence goes on from NQLW01000095.1 coordinate 5,470,431, forward strand.
TATCATGTCAACTCAACTTTGTCACAAATTTTCTTTTCACAAATTTACATCCACATTGAAACAAATCTTTAAAACTTATGCGCGTGGACCTACATATCACATTATAATTTTTCTACTTTCTCATATTACATTAATGACAAAATTCTTAAATTTATTACATAATTAATTATTTATAATTGTTAATTCATATTTTTTCTTGATATAATTTATTAACTCTAATTTCTCAATTTTTTATTATATATTACTTCACATAAATACTACTCGTTAGTGTCATTGGCTGTGCATTCTCTCGATTCTTATCACGCCTTTGGTCGTGCTCGAGAAGGTGAAGAAACTAATAAAAATTTGCCCATTTGGGGTAGGGTTATCAACGCTCTTGTCGAGCATCTATATCATGTTTCATACAAGTTATATGTCTATCTTTATTTGGCTTTTTCTTGTGACGTTATATGCTTATATTAAATGATATCTAGGGATTGCAAATTGATTCGGCTGCTACCCGATTCATTAAGGGGCAAAACTAAGACATGCATTATCATTTTTGTCTCCCCAAGTATCCTATGTTTAAAAGAGACATTGAGTACACTGGTCTAATTTTTTAGAATATGGCAGATCAAATCGAATCAATGACATTACTGCTAGAAACTAATCAAAAGACATATTTTATCAGTTTATGTTTTAGTATGACTATGATCTGTCTATTGCTTGATATGCAATTGACATCAATATGATGTCGTTTTGTGCGTGAAACAACTTGAAGAACTGCAAGATAGGTATGAGACTCAAATTCAAATTTGCTCAAATTTAAATAATAAATTAAAGTGCATAGAGGTGAGATGCGAACCTTGGTTCAAATATAGCGAAATGTAGTTATTCTTACATATTCTATTATTGGTGCAGAAAAACTTCTTTCATACCAACAAACTGCTTACCAGTTGTGAGGAAGAACTATAAATATGTCGGTACTCTCTAAAGGAGAAGGATTTCATTATTTGAGAACAGAAAAAAGCATGTAAACTGCAAACTTATTTCACTCCTGAGCAATGCTTTGTTTCTGCTTCTTACATTTTTTTCTTTTGTGGTAACACAGAAAATGCACTAGCCTACCAAGCTTTTGTGTTGTAATCAGACCTGAATGAATCAGTCACTGATAATTCAACTTTATTCGCTAAGATCAGTAAAAAGTATTTTTCACTTATATTTCACCAGAGATTTTGAAGGTAGCTGGCTTTTTCTTATGAAAGGATTTGGGCTCCTTGTTGTATGTTCATGTTTTTCATAAACTCGTTTATAAGTACCGTACTGTTATAGCTCATCATGACCAAAAAGTTATGATTTGTGAGAGATGAAAGAGGATTTGGGCTAGCTTATTTCTATTTGGTTTGATAGTGTCCAACAACAACAAGTGTGGCCTACTTGAGTATGGGAGAAGTGCATTGGAGAGTTGCCAAATACCTTACTCGATTGTCTGACGCCGATTAACAAGAGGATTGACAGAAAAATATTGCATTTCTCATCACCTAGCTCACTGTACTAATGTATGACATCAAATTTCTTTCAAATGTTGAAAATAATTTGCAATTGGTTTAATGAAAATATTCAGTTGTGCGAAACTCCCTGTCATATTCTACTTTCATTCTATATTGTCTTGACATTGTATGAATGAAATGTGATGGATCAAAAGCAAAACCAGCCACTGACCCTCATGCATCTGAATTTATCGTCAGCGATATTAAGAAGGTTCTGTAATGAGTCGGTGCCGGAGCAAGGTGGTCGTGAACTGAGGGTATGTCGAATCTATTTTCAATATATTATCAACTTGGTCCATTTGTTTAACTCATTCTTGATGTAATTTCAAAGTCACATTTTCAGGTGTTCAAAAAGTGATTTATCTAAAAAATAAATCATTCAGCAATCAGCAATCAAATGTGGTCTAACGAGTGATCTGACCATACAGATTCTCATACAACATTCAACATTCAGCTCTTAATTTTACAAAACGACACCTTAAACAATGATAGATCTTGCTTTTCACATGAAAAACTTGATATTTAGCTCCTATGGCAAGATATCCACATCTTTTGACATAAAAAAAATCCTTCCTTATCAAGAATGTGGTCCAATTCGGTCAGCTTTTGCATACCGCAATTTCTGATTTCTGTAGGATATTTCGTGAGTACTACAAAAGATAGAAAGCAATACGAATAGTTTAAGAAATACCCGGATGACAGCCTCCACAATGTGCATAAAATAATTAATGAAACGCGGCAGGCATTGTACATACAGCCACTAATATACTTTTAGTCCTAGCAGTATCACCAAACATACATGTGGATCACATTTGGGTAAAGTCACCAGGCATTATTAATGCGGATGATAATAGCATAACTGGTGGTCAGAAACAAGTGCACCTGGATATTCTCAATTAAGATTGGTACCAGCCAAAACAATTTAGCATCCCAACAAGAAAACTGTACCATTCCAGAAAAGAGAACAAAAACACATCGCACGTTTTCTAAAGCCGGCTAGGTAAACAACAACGAATCTGGCTTGTGATGAACAAAGAAAGAATTTACCGTCCACCGAGGCCAGCCAGCCAGCCACCACTCATCCAGACCAGTACGCTATATAGGCAGGACCCCAACACGTTTGTTGGAAAAGGAGTTTTTGGACGGAGGTGGGAACATCCCACACCAATGCACACGTGGCCCGCACTTTCATTTTAATTATTTAGTCCACTGCCTCGTCCTCTTTGACTGCCCTGTATGTTTGACACAGCAACCTTTGTGAGTCAGCGATCAGAAATTCTCACTGATATCCACATTTGTGCTGTGGATACCATGTTGCGTCAAAAATTAAAACAAAAATGACGTGTGATGAATATCAATTACTAATATTATACTTCGAATTTCAATCCATCGCCTAAATCGATAATATTCACAATCGGTCTGATTTGTTTATTCACTAGTCCCTCATCACACACACTCTTCACAATTCCTTTTGCTACCTGAATTCTATACAGTTTACATTTATTGCGTATGTAACTAAAATTCACAAAAAAAGTTATTAAAACCACAGTTAAAAGAATTCCTATATAAAAAAAAACACAGTATAATTCATATAGTAATATGGTATGGAAGGGAAGTTTTTTTTTTTAATCTTGATTTTGATCAGATGTGGAATGAATAGCGACAAGAAACAACGTGGGAATCTCTTTCTAAGTGTCCTGTTTTGTTTTAGCGGAACTTGTGTTGTGTGCCCACTCATTTATTTAATCCAAACATGCAGAATTTCCGTATTTTTTATGAGGGTCCTCAAATACATACACAAGTTTTGTCTTGAAAATAGTAAATACGTAGGTGCTCAATTGAATCATACCTGACTTCCATAAAGCTGTTCGAATTCCTTTTTGAAGACCATCTTCGTCTCCCTTCCTCTATATATGCCACCACATATCTAAACCACACAATATTAACTTCTATTATCTGGTTGATTCATAGAAATGGCGTCCCGTTTCTCTCTAACTCTCCACACTACTCTCCACTTCCCACCCGGTTCTTCTGTAAGCAACCAGGTAGGCTTTCAGATTCCTGCATCAAGACCGGGGAGGAGAGCTAAAATACTACCTCCGAGGCAGTTTTACGTACAAGCTTCTGTAACCCAGCCACCATCCATATCAGTCAACAAATCAAACCCCCAGCCCCAAGAACCAGCACCCAGGCTACCGATCAGGAGCATCCCAGGCCACTATGGCCTCCCCATCAGCGGCCCAATCAAAGATCGACAAGATTACTTCTACAGCGAAGGTGGGCGAGACGCATTTTTCAGCTCCAAAGTCCAGAAATACAACTCCACAGTCTTCAGAGCCAACATGCCACCAGGACCATTCATCTCCAAAGACTCCAGAGTCATCGTCCTGTTAGACGGCAAGAGCTTCCCAGTCTTGTTTGACAACTCCAAAGTGGAGAAGAAAGACCTCTTCACAGGGACCTACATGCCCTCCCTCGAACTCACAGGAGGCTACCGCATGCTCTCCTACCTGGACCCAGAAGAGCCCAACCACGCCAACCTCAAACAACTCATCTTCCAGCTCCTCAAATCCAGCCGCGACAGGGTCATCCCTGAGTTCCACACCAGCTTCTCCCAACTGTTCGACCAGCTGGAGACCGAGCTAGCAATTAAAGGCAAAGCCAGCTTCCCGGAAGCCAACGATCAAGCTTCCTTCAACTTCCTCGCCCGAGCTCTCTACGGAGCCAACCCAGCAGACACCAAGCTCGGCCTCGACGGTCCCAAGATCATCCAGAAATGGGTTCTGTTCCAGCTCGGTCCGGTTCTAACTCTAGGGCTTCCGAAACTGGTAGAAGAGCTCACAATCCACTCCTTCCGCCTCCCGCCCAAGCTCATCAAATCTGACTACCAGAGACTGTACGATTTCTTCTACGAATCTTCAACTCCGATCCTGGATTCGGCTGCTGAAAACGGAATCTCCAGAGATGAAGCCTGCCACAATCTGCTGTTCGCCACCTGCTTCAACTCCTTCGGCGGAATGAAGATCTTCTTTCCCAACATGCTCAAGTGGATCGGCCGCGCCGGAATGAATCTCCACACAAAGTTAGCCGCCGAGGTCCGATCCGTCATCCGATCCAACGACAACCAGATAACCATGGGGGCAATCGAGCGTATGCCGCTGCTAAAATCCACTGCGTACGAGTGCTTCCGGATCGAGCCGCCGGTGCCTCTCCAGTACGGAAAAGCGAGGCGCGACCTGATCATCGAGAGCCACGACAGCGCGTTCGAGGTGAAGAAGGGAGAGATTCTGTTCGGATACCAGCCGTTCGCGACCAAGGACCCGAGGATTTTCCAGCGGGCGGAGGAGTTTGTGGCGGATCGGTTCGTTGGAGACGGCGAGAAGCTTCTGGAACATGTGCTGTGGTCGAACGGGCCGGAGACAGTAACGCCGACGGTGGCGAACAAGCAGTGCGCCGGGAAGGACTTCGTGGTGCTGGCGGCCAGATTGTTGCTTGTGGAGTTGTTTTTGCGGTATGACTCGTTTGAGATTCAGGCGCGGAAATCGGCGCTGGGTGCCGCCGTTACTGTAACGTCTCTCAAAAGGGCCACCTTCTGAAACTAAGTTGTTCTTCGGGTACTTTTTTGTATTGATGGAATCTTTGGGGATGTATCTGTAATATACAGGATACTATATTTTTTATTTTATTTCATTGGTCCTCAAATAAAATCTCTGATTCATAATATCCCCAAGAACTCTCTATATTCACTTTATCATTATTTTACGTTGAAAATAAGCTTTCGGCATGTCTACTCTCCATTGGATTAGAAATTAAAGCACTCGAACTAAGTAGTCAAGGGTAGACAATTCAACCACCCTTGTCTTGTCTGGCGATCTTCGACTCCCGACCCTTCATCAATATTCTCATAAAGACATCTTCATGAGATTGACTCTCTATCTTCATGACACATAATCCTCTGTTCTCTTTTAAATGTCACTTAATTAAAAAATTTTATCCATTTTTATTTTTCATTTAACAATTTTCAATGCGTATTTAATATCAACAACTACCTTAAAACGTCAAACATTAATCACTTCTTTATTATAATCAATAAAAAAACATTCATCATAAGTAATAATCTATCAATATTACTTTATGCATGAATTTCTTTAAAAAACATCAATCACTCACTCATTAAATTTGTTCAACCGCTAGCATTAACTTCATCTTAATCTACTCAAAATAACCTTAAACGACATGTATTAGAGGACGGAGGGAGTAGTTAATAACAATGTGTTGTCTAATAATTCAATGTCCTAAGTTTGAGTCTTTGTAGTATCATTTTCGCATGGATATGTTGGAGGTGCGTGTGAGCTGGTCCGTAGTATGAATCTGACGCCACTATCAAAGTGAAGGATGTGTGCGTCATGACCATTTAAAATCCTCATTTTAAAAAACAACTACTAAGGCACCTAGAGCGTGTAGAGAAATATTGCATTCAGACACATGATCCAATCCAAACAACTAAAAGACATGGTTCCAATCATTCAACTAACCTTCGACACTCTTATAGTGCTAGCAATCTTGAACAATAATATTGTCGTGCCTTTAAGATTCTACTCTTTATAAGTGCTTTCAAACATTCCAATCACAGAAATAGTGTATTCTCCAATTTCTTTTTGCACAACGATCCAGAAGAACTGAAATCTTTTTACTGTTTCTTCGGTAAGTCCCTAAAACTAGTTTTTAATTTCTTTCTTTTCACTTTGCTTACAATATTGAAATTTTAAAATCTTTATATTCGAAAAACACCCATGTGTAGGGGTGTTCACTGGTCCAAAATCGGACCGGAATCGGTTTGAACCAGAAACGGAATTGATATATACTAAGGATCGAAGACTGAACCGGAGTAAAAAATTACGAGTTTGGACCGGACTGGACCTGTTTAAATCGGATTAATAAAAAATTAATTAATTTTTATTAGAGTGTGAATTAAAAATAATTTTATTTTCTTATTAAATAAGATGTATATAAGTATTATAATAAAAATAAAATTTTTAGTGAAAAATTACCAAATCGGTCCATTCCGGTCAGGGCTGGAATTGTCCGGGTTTGAACCAGACCAGACCCGAAACCGGAATCTCGAAAATTGATGGACCGAAGACCGGCCAGTTTTATATCATTTTTCGGTCCGGACCGGATCTTGTACACCCCTACCCATGTGGTCTTTTTATTTACAAAGAATTGAAACCTGACTTTCAGCATCAGACTCTGAAGTTCTCCAATCCCCAAATTTATAGCACCAGCAATGCTATATCAAATCTCGGCACAATGCGAGACTATAATACCTACTGCCACACATTCAGTTTTCATTGTATGGAGATTCAGGGTGTACAAATTGGCGGGTGAGACAACCATTTACCAACACTGAAGGAGGTGAAGTAACTTCTTTATGTGATTTTTACTTATCGACTCATCACCAAATTAATGACTATAAATACGTACCATTAGCTATGTTAATCTTGATTCTCACAATAGTCATGAAAAGTCACCCAAGAATGGTAGGCTGAGTGATCTTTCTTCATACTCATTATGCATAAATCAGTAGGAAAAATTAATCTCTTTACATGCACTAACACATTCTCAATAATTCTTAACCGATGACAGTCAGAACGATTAAGAAGTGTAATAATGACATTAGTGCGTTTCAAGAATCCTAGGTTGAGAGACTGATAAATATTCCGTCTATATAACTTACTTGATGGACTGCCACCACCAATTATCAAGCTCATGTCATGACATTAGACAAGTCAAGTCATATTAATGAGTAAGAGCTATTACAAGTGGAAGGTGAGAAATATTAAAATATCACTTAATCCTTTTATTGCGGATTATGTCAAATTTTGTTTAGCTATTTAAATTGAATTGAATCATAAAAGTGAGAACCACATTTTGTCTAAGAGGATGGTTTAAAAGTTTTTGCAAAGAAGAAGAAGAAATTGATGGACAAAATTCGGGGTGTTCATCGGTTTAAAATCAGATCGGAACCGAAATCAGAATGAATAATTCCTAAGGACCAAAGTTTGGACCGAAAAATTCGGGATTTAGATTGGACCGAACTGAATTAATAAAAAATAATAATTTTTATTTGAATATTAATTAAAAATAAAATTATTTATATATTAAATTATATATATAAATACTATAATAAAAATATTATTTGTATACCAAACCAGTACATTAAGGTCCGGATCGAAATTTTCTAAATTTAGACCAAACCAAAATTCAGAATCCACAAAATCAATAAACCAAAAACCAAACAAAACTCTGATCTTATTCAATTTATTCCTTCCCGATCATTTTTCCGATCTGCACCAAATTTTATATTTTGACAAAAGTGAATGCTGCAAATGGGGACATGAAAATAAAACTAGCTGAGAGGCAAATTTTTCACGTCTGTGATGGGCCATAAAGGCGGCCCAAAAAGTAAACTATTGGCCCAACAGAAATGGCAATTTGTAATTTGGATAACAATGAAGGGGTGTTGTAGTAATGCTTTGATGTGTTTGCTGAAGATTTTCTTTGCCGTTGTGTCGTTTTGGTCAGTAGCAGCTAATAAGAACTCCGTCTGATCCCCGTCGGATCTGGGAGCGTTCGGGGTGAGATTGATGACGATCTTCCACTTCTTCAACTGCGCAATCTTGACTTTCGGACCTCACGCCGTCTACTACTCAGCCACGCCTCTGTAAGTCCTTTTCATCTATGCCGTTCAAATGTAGCATGGATTTTGCTGCTCAAGCTAGACCTAATCTGTGTCAGGCTCGTAGAAGACAGATTTATGGAACTCATTCTGCTCTTTTTTTTTATGCTTCGACTTTTCTGCGGTTGTGTTAGGGCTGATGTTGAATTTGTGTTGCAATTTGAACTTTTGCTGTATAGTTTTTGAAGATGCGAGAGTTTGACTTAAAGATTTGTTGGTCCACATTGCCCAAAAAGCTCATAGAATTGCATCTTAAGTATAGTTGAACTCTCTCATTCATTGCCAATGAGTTTTGAGTGTGAAACCAACTTACTAACAAGATTGGAAGTTTCAATGTGATCTCAATTCCATGGTTGACATTCCGTGGATGATAAGATTTTTTTCCTTTGTGGATCGGTTTAGTGAGAGGTGGACTGTTAATTAAATTAGGGTTGTAATTATGGTGAGGTTTTGTCTGACCTCCTTTTGTTTGGAATTTTGGTATTAGGCAACTATTCTTGTGTTTCAGTGCTTAAGAGTCATATGTTTCTGTGCGTAGCTATGGGATAATGATGTGTTGGTTGAACTTGAACCTCCCTGTTTATAATGGAGTGCGGATCCTGTATGAATTTACAGGTCAGAGTATGACACGCTTGGGACATCTATTAAAACTGCTGTTGTTTTTGTGGTGACAGCTCTAGTGAAGGTTAGTGGTCATTTCATAGAGATGGAGCACATACTGTCTGGTGTTCTGGCATGGTTTTTCATCTGTAATGTTTATTTTTGTCATTGTTGGCAGCTTGTTTGTTTGGCGACGTTTCTTAATGTCTCAGAGAATGACACCTTCGACCCATATCAGGTACTGACAGCCACTATACCAGTTTATGGGATACAAATTGAGGCTTACTTTGCTTGTGTATTACTTTTGACTTTTAAAATCTATGAATGGTATCTTATTGTAGAATTGTTATCCCTGAATTTGACCTGCATCATCAAACAAAGCTACACACTTATGAGCTTCTGCATCATTTGTGTCTCATATATACACTCCAGAAGTAGGCAATAACGGCTTTTGCTTTACACTTGGTGCTCAAGGGTGTTAAGAATTATATATGTAATTTTGCAACTGGTAACAGTGCTCTATGTTTTAGTCATATATCGTAATCATATAATGCTGCTTGGTTGTATATGTGGATCTTCGACAATCCCAGTAACAATGTTTCATCAATTTCAGGAATTGCTGAAAGCAATGATTGGTTTTATAGATGTTGCTGGGCTTTATTTTGCACTAACTCAACTGACTCACCGGAACATATCTCAGAATCATAAATTTCAAGCTGTCGGACTTGGTATGTTTGCTCTCCATGCATGCACTTAGCATTCATGGTTTTTAATTGATTTGAGTTTGAATGAGTGATACATTTCAAGCATACATTTGGATGTGTTATTCTCAAATCGATGATTTCTCTGTCATTTAATTTTCTATATTTGACAAAATTATAATTCTCATTGTAAGGCGAGACACACTCTTGCTTCTGCTCGTCAAATTAAAAACCTTGAGAACAGCCACCTACTCCATGGAGAGGGTGTTGTGGTTAACACGGTCACAGTTCCTCTGAGGCAAAAAGTGATCATGCCTAATCCTGAATGTTTCTCTAATATTTTATTCACTGCAAATCTGGAGTGCTTTTCTTATACTGACTTAATTAGTGGCTAATCTAAAGGACGTCATAATTCCTTTTTGGTTTTTTGGCACAACAAATGGATATTTGAGTGCATCATTGTTCTGAAGAATCTAAATTTTCTGATTATGTTCCTCAGCATTTGCATGGGCGGTTACCTGTGTTCATCTTAATGTGCCATTGCCCCCAGGCCTCATGTTGTGATTGTCTTTGTAGGATGGGCATTTGCTGATTCAGTTCTGCATAGACTAGTGCCTCTATGGGTTGGTGCTAGAGGACTTGAATTCACATGGGATTACATCATGCAAGGTCTTGAAGCAAATGCTAATCTGGTACAGTTACTTTCTGGATATCACGTCACACTTTCTGGATATCACGTCATCCATAACTAGTCATTCTAATATCATCCAGTTGTGTAAAATGATCATCTTGTTCTCCTCCATCTGATAGCTGCTTTAGCATATCATTTAATTGAGTTTTATGTCTTGCAGGTTCTCAGCTTATCCCTTGCTGCGTTGGGATCTTTGATATGGCTTAGGAAAAACAAACCCAAGGCCCTGATACCCATAATTTATGCATGCGCAGGGATTGTTGCTACCATGCCCTCGATTACTAGGTATGTGTTACCACCTTCAAAACCATATTCCAGGTCTTGAAGTAACTGAACTTCTCACCGAGTGCATCTTTTGTGGAGTTGTCTAGAATACACTCATTTCAGTTCTGCTACCATCATATTTTATTCCCGACACTCAGCTGTTTTATTTTCTTTCTCCAGCTATCTTAGACGAGGTCTTGGGTGGCATCTCCCTAAAGTCGTTACCTTCGAACTATCCACCTCCTTTGTGATTGCTTTCATCAGTTGGCAACTCTTTGCAGCATGTCAGAGACCATCCGCTTGAAAAATGGTAGTTGAAATGGTCTTGAATGGCTAAAGTATGTCAAGATCCATTTGAGGAACTTCTTACTTGAGGAGCAATCAATTCTTTTCACTTGATGTTAGACATTTTTCAAGAAGAGTAGCAACCTTTTCTGATCTAGTTAGTGTTCAGATTCTACCGATCATCAGCCATCAGAATTCATCAGTTGGTGGATCACACTTTTCCTTGAATGAATATTGGAATCCCATAGACCCATTTTTCGGCATCAGTTTCCCGTCTCTATTTTTGGCAAAGAATGCCAGTGGCTCATAATCTCCTTCGGCATAGTGGTTGGCTTCAGCGCTTACATCCATTGAAACACGGGGGTAATCTCCCACAATTCAACATTAATTTCTCAGCATCACAGCCCTGGAAGTCATTAATGTCACCCTAAAGTCAGAACGATCCTCGTTTTATGTATATAAAAAAAATCCACATATTCTACAAAATGCCTTGTGTAGTATGATCCTCCTAGATTTCAATAATATGCAGACCGCCAGCTGCTGTTGCTTCTTGTATTATCTCCGCATTGGCCTGAATGCATGGGGAAAAAGCTGTGTAATCTGATCCATTAAACTCAACAAGTAACTGAAACGCAGGCCGGCTCAGACATTTTCGACTCTATTAGAAATTAAAATTAGGAATGCTAACCTATATTTCAATCGCAGAGTCAAGAAAGGGGTAATAATCTCTATCAAGTAATAAAAAATTGAAATGTTGTTTGAATCTTTTTAGTTGAGGGAGTATATACTTACTCCAAAATTCTAAAGATGTTCTTTTACAGTTTTGATGGTTTGTTAAGATAAGCAATTGATAAATAGATTTGACATGGAGAGTTAGTTAGAGAACTCTTGAATATTATTTGTGGTATTGCTTTAGAGTTAAACAATTGATGCGTAGAGTTAATACATAAATTTGCGATAGAATTCTCCTCCTGAGTTTTAAATGATGCACTTTAAATTGTGATATTTAATCGTGGAGAACAATCGATATATGGAGTTAAGTTTGGTTGAGCTAAAATGAGCAGAGTTTGTATTGCAAATTTTGAAACTTGTTGGATGGAATCGAGTTTGTATTGAAAATTTAAGTCTCAAGTATACATGAACCTTCAAATATTATACGCATTTGAACTTGATAATATGTTGCGGATAAGAAAGGACCCCTTATATAAAGATCTATGGAGGTATATATTTGATGTTCTTTAGAGTAAAAACTAGCGGAATGGAGTATTCATTGAACATATTGGTTGAGTTTCTTGAATCAGTCCACTCAGGATGAAGACTAGAGGGCCGAGGTACAAGTTTGGATTCAAGAAGTGTGACAATAGAGTATACTTCCTTGCACGTCAAATGTAAGGGGATAATCAACTTGACCCATGAGTTGAAAGTTTGTGCGGGTCTGAGGAGGATTTTGAGGGAAGAACGTACTAGTTTCTTGCATGTGTGGAGAATGTGTATTGAGATTTGTATAAGTATGTATCAAAAATTGTTTTCAGATAACCTACTCATATTTTGCGTGTGAACAAACACACATCTTTTCTGTTGTGAATTAGAAAGGTGCTATTAAGACCCACATAAGTATGAACGTCAACATGTTCTCGTTCATTGTATTTGAAAATAGACAAACTTGTCCTTTTTTCTGCATATAAACAACAACTTCATCTTTTCGTGTGGTAAACAAACATATTTTTGTTTGTGCATGTGAAGAGACATATTTATCATCTACATGTGGAAACAAAGGTGTTATTGAGAAATGTGTGTATAGTGAAAGGTGATATTTATCATCTAAGGTGATTTTGAAGAAACACACTTATATGCCATATTTTTGAAAATTCAAGTTACACGACGTATCGACCATGAAATATAGTGAAAGATCATAGGATCAAAGACAAGTGTGTCTAATTTGAATGATTGCCAGATCTAATCGAGACTTTGAGAAATCGAATAAGAGGATTTATGGCAGTCTCGAGCGAGCACTACTGCTCTCTAAAAATGGAATCGAGATTTTGATTTACCAAATATATAGATTTGCGGTGATGCGATGGAGACCAGCGGGAGGCTCCTAATCAATGAGTTGTCCCAGCGGAGCACCTCGAGTGCATGAGAATCACAAAGTGGTTTCAAGTAACTCCAGGTTGTTGGCAGCGAGGAAAATGTTGAGATGGGATGGACAGACATGTGTTGTCTTTGTGCTAAGATATGATTTGTGGAATAATTTGGAGTATAACTTCATATATGTGTTGTGTATCTTGTGTACCAAATGCGATCGAATGGTTATACTATTGATGAAATTAATCAAGAATATTGTGGGCATTGTTATGCCACTATGGGATTCATCACTCGAGATGCGTATGAGAATTATATGCGAAACACGAAAGAACCACATGGATTTTAAAGGAGATATTGTGTCCTTTTGGGGAATAGGGGATAGATACCATATTCATATATGTTATGGTGGAGGCCAACAAAAAATGTGTCGAGGTGCACATAATAAACTTCAAAACTTTTAAGTCTTTAAGGACGTTGGTGGTTGAAATTAAAAAGATTGAAAATCCTCGTATTGAGACTTTTGAGGAGTCATAAAATGAGTGAAGACTCATAGTGTAATGCTCAAAGTTAATGGTTGGCTAATGAGGGTTGAGATCATCATTTTGAGTTCATTGGTGGAATTACGGGAGAATTATGAGTTTAAACTTTATATCCACATAAAGAATGTCGGATTTGTGTACATAAGTGTTGGATATGATTGTTGGACTAAATAAGTTGATTAACATCCACTGTTTAACATCCACGGAGGATGTGTAACTTTGATGTAAGTTGAAATTTTACTTGATGCAATAATAGGAATGGGAATGAAGAGGGTTCCGGATAGTTAGTGACATTACCATAATACCCGTCTCAAAATTCATCAAAAATATACCCGCACCAAAACTATTTGGGTATGTGAAAATCAAAACCATATCTATCTCCATCGGGTTTCGATTTAACCATGGATAACCATTAACCATCATTAAAATATTGAAAAAACCTAAAAAAGCTTTGAAATGATGTTTCATTCTAAAGAAATGGGAAAAGTCTCATTAGCTCTTTAGCTGGGAAATGATGGTGAGTTCGGCCACCCGGGGTAAGTACTCAGATTTAAACCTTAAGTGAGTGTAACTCATGTAAGACATGAGGATGGGTCTTTGATTGGTCTAGCGAGCCTCAAAGGTCTACATAAGGTGTTGGCCTTATGGATGTTGATATAATATGGTGGGCCCTGGTGACGTGCAACAAGTCGCTAGTCGAGGTTAGGTGTACGATGATCCTTTAACCCCTTAGATTGTATTCTAGTTAATATAATGTGAGTATCAGAAGCGAAATTGAGAAGGGACTCCAATACATTAGGCGAAACCTCGAGATGAATCTAATAGATTATCAAATAATGGGACTTAAAGATCAGTAACTATCTATAGATATCCTCTCATGAGTCACTCAACGATGTGTGATTAAAAATAATCTCTTATCTCCCTCATGACTCGGATAAGTAAAGAGATCCTTAGTACTGAGAAGGCTAGCTCTGATCCATGAAGATCTAGACGTCGCGCAATTTTAAGTATCATAAAGTGCGTAAAAGAGTAAAACATATGTTACATTATGCTACGACAATGATACATGGCAGGTTTAAGAAGGGATTTATTTTATTCTTTTCTGGAGAGGCTTAATCAAAAGCCCCCTAAGCAGTGTAAGGCTATAATTAGTCGACTAGTTCACTATAGAAGGGACGAATATGGAGGCGGAGATAGGGAGAGAAAAGGTCAAGTTCAATGAGAAAATCACCTCGCTCGGTGAAGAACAAGTTATCTCCTACACGTCCAACTTATCCTTTAAACTCTCTCAATCTCAATCTCTTTTTTCACCGCCTCCGATACAGGTTCCATCATTGTCGTAAGTTTACATTTTCGACCATATTACAACCAAAGTTCACATTTTCGGCCAATATTACAGCCAATTTCCGATTAAATAGCTAGTCGGAAAATGGCCGCAAACTAACCAGAATACTTCGACATATAATATAGTTGGTAATCAAAGACTGACATGACTAACCGCAAAGTGTCTAAATATTTAAGCTGAAAATTGGTCGTAAATATTTATAGACGGCTCCATTTTGGCCCTGAAAATCTATGGATATACTTTTTTCGGTTACTTTCCGCCCAAAACTTCTGGTAGAAAATATGTGCTTTTTAGTGGTAACCGTGACAACCCTATGTGTCGCCCGTATAGATTGCTAAGTGAGTGGAGTTGTGCCACATGCTAACTTTGCAGTTCCTATCTACGACTTCAATATACATTGTCGTAGATAGTTAGTGAGAAAATCCAAAAATAAAATAAAAAAACACGAAAAGGTAATTTGGTACTAAATGATGCTAAGCGGTATAAAAAAAATCTCCACTAGTTCACTCACCTCCCAACCAATTCAAAACCTTAATACGCAATATAGTTCATAGATTTAAATTAATCGAGCCACACAACAAGAGATCCACATAAATGTCTCCTAAACAATTTTATGGCAAACCCCCACCACCATTTCACTAGTCATCTCCTTCCAAAGTCTTCTTGCATCAGTTGGCACACCACCAAAGCCACTCAAATTATCTATAACACACCACCACCAGCATAATCACCTCGAATTACAATTCAAGCGCTTCATTCCCTCCACATTCGCCAACCACAAGAAATTTTCATAAAACTGCCCCACCCCCCAAATGATCAATATGAAATGTCTCCTAAACATTTCTACAGATCTTCTTCATTACCAGTTCAATCATCAATTAAATCACCTCCCCCTCCACTTCATACACTACCACCTATTCAACCTCGTCTAAGAAGGTCTAGTCTCCAACACCACAAGTTTAATCACCTTCCTTAACAGTTTGTTCACATCACCATTTGTTTTATCATCGCCAAAACATGCTTCCTCATATCCTTCACCCATTTATTCTACCCCTCCACCAATTCAATCACCATCACCACCACCCACTCTGTCACCTCCTCAGTCAATTCAATCACCTCCACTACCACCAACATAAGAATTCTTCTTTCCACTTCCACCAATAGTTGGACACAGATACCCATCACCACCACCTCTAATTTTCTCAGAATACTAAACTGAACGTCTCTATATTTAACTGATATGGTTACTTATCTTTTAAACTTAATACATTATCTTAAAAACTATCAAAGCATAGTTCTAATTTCTTTTAGTTTAATTAAGATGATTATAATCTCAATTGATATCTCACGCTCGAATGATCAAGGCTCTGTTCCGGAGTTTGGAGGGAAAAGAAAGGGAAGGAGAGGAATGATTGTTCCCGAGTTTAGGAAGGATTTGAAGGGATAAGAGAAGAAAATAAAAAAATTAACTAAAATACTCTTACATAATATTTTATGTTAATAAATAATCTTTTTAATGAAGGGCAAAAATGACTTTTTAGCAGCTTCACCCTCCTCTCCCTCCCAGTCCGTCCAAATCGGACGGAAAGGAAAAGAGGGTTCAAATCCCTCCTTCCTCTTCCAAATCTCTTCTCCATTAAACTCGGGAAAACGCTTTTTTGTTCACTTTCTCTCCATTTCCTTCTCTTTCACTCTAAAATCAACTCAGAAAAACACACCTAAGGTCTCATGAAAATATGTTTCTAAAATGCCCCTTTCTTGTAAGAGATGACCAAATATGTATATTTTTAAGTTATTATCTCTCTTGAAAGTGTTTCCTCATATATCTCAAATCAATTCTATTAACATCGCATCATTAATGTAAGCGCTCAACAACAATGTTGTAAAAAGCGCTAGGGGTATTAGGCGGTGAACCTAATGCCTAGCGACTAGGCGGAGTTATATTTATTAATAATATATTTAATAATTAATATCAAAAAATACATATTTAAAATAAATATTTTTTAATTAAAATATTTAAAATAATGTATCAGCTAGGCTGCTAGGCTGACATTTTGACATCTCCTGATGACTAATCGACCGCCTTTTAGAACAATACTCAGCACTGAGTGAAAAAAACAGAAGATAAGAGAAAAGACAACTTTTTATGCAGAACTTTGTCAATAATCAATTTGGATTTAATATTCATGAGGTACCAATCTTGTGAGGATTAGATAACATTGTGTTCTTTTCAGGATAAATTAAGCTGAACTTGAGTTTGTTTAGTTTGCAAGACAAAAAGTGCCAGCGACATTAAGTTGGCTGAAGTGAACTTAATTTTGTAACACCAAAGAGGCTGACTTGCACTGAAATTAAAACTCAAAATTTAGGACCAAGTAAATCCAACAAGAACACATCTCAATTCTCGACTTTATAGTCTGTAAGGTCTCACAATCTAACTTAACTGGCTTTATCTAATGACTTCCCGTTCCAATCAGAAGCATCTGGATATTCATATTTTAGTGCTGATTTTTCTAAACAACATGCAATGCGCGAAAATATTTGCATTCAATTATTTACCCCTAGTTCAATCAGAGTGATTTTGGAGCACTACTAAGAAACCCAGTTCAATTTACTGTGTGATTTACCTCCAGTTCAATATATTTACCACTTTCACTCAGAAAGCCAGTCCAAATTGAAGCTTTCCTTTGCAATCTGTACCTTAAGATTCATCCTTCCCCCATCTTGATCTTTCCACAGCCAAGAAATGTCTTCATCACAAACCACATTACTTAGGGACTGAAGATAAATAACGGATTCAGGTAGATCCCTGATCTGCAAACACCCACTCATGTTTATCTTCTCTAACATGACAAGCCCGTCGATGCTACCGGGGAGGCATTGCAAACCTACACACTGGGAAATGTCCAGGTATTTTAGACTGACTAATTCATTTGTGCTCAGAGGAAGCTGTCTTAGACTCGGGCAGGCATAGATCCTTAATATTTGAAGAGACTTTAGTTTGCCCAAATTGACAGGAAGCTCTTGCAGACTGTGGCAGTTGGTGATACTCAATGCCTTGAGTGAAAACAACTCAGACATATTTGAGGGAAGCCTGCTTATGTCATCGCAGTGATCCAGTGTGAGCTCTGAAAGGCTAGGTAATATGTGAGGCAGGTCTACAACAGATTGATCATAGCTGTTACTAATCTTGCAGAGCACTAATGATATTTTCTTCAATTTCGTAAAGGAAATGTGGGTTTTGGATAAGTCAGGGATTGAGATCTTTTCAAACCACAGACTCCTCAAGTTTGGCAAGTCCCGGAGCACTGCTACATTATGAAGGGTAGCAACCATGTTACCGTAATTTATCAATATGAGTGCCTTGAGCTTTGGCATGTTGCTGACAAAAGGCGGCAAAAAATACTCAGGTGAGGAGAAATTAATTATAAGGACTTCAGCCTGGGGGAATTTCATTTGAAACCAGTCATTTTCCTTCATGTCCCCTACATTGTCAACATGAACATAGTAAGCACCTCTTGACTCGGCCAACACAAAGAATACAAACGATGCATAAATAGTACCTGTATGCACTGAAACAACCTGGGCACTGAATGGCAGATCTGAATTTCTCTGCCACTCTTTTGGAAGTTCAGCTTCTCTTTGAGGCATCATCAGCCGCTTTCTTTCATTTATGTTTCCCTGGCCATTCATGTGAAGCGCAAGATCCCTTAATACGTCATGCTGGGTGACAGAGATCTCACAGTAACTAGAGTAAATATCTCCGGCTCTGCATATCATAGCAAGACGTGACTTACATGTGAAATCAACAAAAAACCATAGACAAATTCTAGCTTACATGAGTTCTGTAATGCTACTTATCAATTTTTATACCTGGAGTCGTTCAGCAAGGTGAGGAGATTTTTCTCAGAAAGCTCAACAAGAACTGCAAAGGCTTCCTCTTCATCAAGATCATGAATCTCGACCCATATGTTAACCAAGACGTCGAGAGGGATTTTTTTGTCTTCTGGAAAGGCCCCCAAGTCCAAGAAACATTCTCTTACTCTATTGGACAAGTAATTCACGCTGACTGCCATTCTTTCAAGCAGATTTGTCTGGTGAGACTCGCATATAACCTCCCCTCTCAAAAGCCTACTCTTTGCACTGGCCCAAAACATTTGTGGTCGGTCTCTCAGTGAAGCACCAACAACCTTGAGCGCTAGAGGTAGACATTTACACTCCCTCACAACCTATAGAAAGCAGTATAATAGTCACAAAAAGAAAAAAAATAATCGGATGCCTTAAAATAAGCGAAGCATGAGATTGGAACCTGCTTGACCAGATTATCATTTGCATCAAACGGAATGGTTTTTATCCCAAAAGCATAATAGCAAAAAACTGCCAGCGCTTCGTCTTCCCTGAGCAACTCCACTTCATATGTGTGATTGAGAACTGTGGGAAATTCAAAACGCGAAACCACCAGTGTCTTGCAACCAGGTACTTTGCAAATGAGCTGCTCTAGCACACCAAGAGTCCAAACATCGTCGAGTACAATCAGGGTCCTAGTTTCAGTCTTCCATTGATACTGCAAATTCCATGGAGGAACTACATCATATGATTCACAGAAGCTATTTCCAGAAACATATCTCCAAATAGTTTCCTTCATCTGCTCCACATTCGGAGACTGTGACACAGTGAGGAACAAAATCCTGTTGTTGAAGTAATCTGAGATGCATTTCAAAGCACACCAGATCAGTTTCATTCTTTAAAACCTACGAATGTAAAATAAATAAATAAGAAACGAACTCACTGGTAACTTCACCATCTCTGCAGACTTCTCTAGCCAAAGTCGTCTTACCACTCCCGCCCATTCCATGAATTCCGACAGGCCGCGAATCATTCGTCAAAATCAATTCCTTGAGCTTCTTCTTCCCGACCGCAATCGTGACACTGAAGTTCCCCAACCCGATCATCGCCTCATCCTCGTCCGCCCTTCTCAACGCATCCCACAGCCATCCGCCGCCGCTACCGGCCCCAATCTTAAGCTTCTCCAGCTGCCTGTTCGCGGCATCCAATCTATCAAACCTCTCAGCGGACTCACGCCTCATGTGATGGACATCGGCCAGAATATGCATCGGCACCTCGCAGCTGACGAAGTGCGAAATCAAGCGCTCCAGCTTCTCCATCTTCCTGGAGAAGCGAACGTTCTTGTACACGTTCCATCTGCCGGAGGCGAGGGCGTGTTTGGCGAGGTCGATGCCCTCGCTGACTTTTTGGGAGATGAGGTCGAGCTGGAGCTGGCGATGCTGGGGCAGCTCGACGCCGGAGTACTTGATTTCTTGCACGATCTTGAGGAAGTTGTCGACGGTGGCATTGAGCTTCTCGGCCGCGGACTTGCGCATGATTAATCGTCGCGAGATTTCGATGATCATTTTGCAGAACTGCACAGCGACTTCCGCCGAGAGGATTTCGGAAATCAACATGGCGCCGGAGTTCGAATTTCTTTTTTCTTTTTCAGTTTACTGGAAACTCGTCTGTATTTTAGTTCATATTATATAGTAAAATGTAAGGGTGTGTTTGGTTCACGGAAAATTTGATGGAAACGAGAATTTGCGGAGAGAATGTGGATTCATTGGGATTCATCGTATTTTCTTTTGTTTGATTAAAGGTGAAAATGGTCGGAAAATAGTAAAATATTTTTTATTTTAAAAAAAAAATTCTTTATATTTTTCATCTAATTTTCCTACAAAATTTCTTTTTCATTTTCTCACAAATTTTCTTTCTTATCAAACCAAATACATTAGTAAATCTAAATGTTTGGTTTAGATGGAAAATATGAGGGAAAGAAAATCAAATGAAAAATGTGATTCTAACTCTTAACCTACAAATAAGATACAATCAAATTAAGTTCAATGTATATGAGTGTACCCTCCATTCTTTTATCAAATATCGATCAAGTTCAATGTATCAGACGAGATTGAAAATATAAAGATGATATAATACTGTCCTCCATATTTTCCATGGAACTTATAATCATAATGGAAAATGATGTCGATTCCTTAACATTTCCTCATAAGGGTAAAATTAGATGAAATCTTTTCATAATTTCATATCTTTCAAATTTATCCCAAATTTTCTTATCTATATAATTTTTTCCTAAACCAAACACAGTTAATGAAGTCATATGAGGGGTTGTTCTGGTTCAATTCCATTTAAAGTATTTAAGGTGTTTTGATTTATTACATTGATAACTAATTTAACTCTAATTTATTTAATAATTAATAAGTACTTTTTTAGGATGTTTTAATTTTTTTATTAGTATATAGACATTAGTTTAGCATTAAATTAGATAAGTTGAATCAGTTTACTATTATCTAAGTCTGTTCAGTGTTATTTATCCGATTTTGATTGATTCATTTGATTTAACCCAAATTGTGCAATATGGTATAATACATCAAATTGGATCAAAGTCAATATTAGTTATTTTGAGTCAACGATCTAATCCGGTTCTGATAACTAAAATTTTTAGAGAAACAAAAGTGAAAAATATGAGAGTGGATGATGATTCATGTGAATTGACTAGTCTGGTTTGGTCCATTTTCGAAAACTATTGTTAAGATATAAAAAAAAGAGAATAAAAATGACTTTTCAGAATATAATAACTTTGGATGTGTTAAGTACTAGAGATTTGAAACAAAGGGATGTGAAATGGCATTTAAGAATATCAATAGAATTTTGTGTACCAACACGATAAAAATCATGATATTTTCCGGCCATTTTTGGCTGGGAAATAAATTAGAAATTTGCTGGCAAATCATATTCTCATAAATTTTCTAGCGGTTTTCGGAAAAAAAGATTGGCTGGAACAGCGTCGCCATATGGGTAATTTCTAACTAATCTCTGGTCATATTTTCTGAACAGTTTGTGGCATATTGAGATTCTATATTTTCAATCTGTTTGTAATCACTTTTTGGTGGACAAAGAATTTCCGCCAATGAAGAGAGAGGTCCGGACAGTCTGCGAATCTATGAGTTCGAGGGAGGTCCGGAAGCAGCAGGACTACTGAGAGCTATGATCCCCCACGTAGCAACTGCATGAGCACCTCCACAACTAGCTCTGCTGCTGCACTAGCTGACTTTGCTAGGCTCACAAGACCGCTATCACCACCTTGAATGCCTCGACCCACTCTCTAGCCGCTTGCACCTCAACTCGCGCAGCGCGAATCTCCTCGACAAGGCAAGTCCAAAGTTTGAATCCTTATTAGCAGCAGTCTGAGAGCTTTATTGCGTGAAAGAGGCAACAATGGACTCTTGTGAACCGTCAGCCATCTTTCAAACGCTCATTTCCTTCATTTCTCGTGATAGTGAAGCAAATGAAGGATTCTCTACGTCCTTGGTAAAGATTAGCATGTTTAGATCCGTCTATATTTAAGAAGAAAACAAGGATCAGTATTTAACAACGCATATATCATATATAAACCATACATACCTGAAGAATCATGTTTGAGTTGTTTAAATACAAAGTTTAACATAAAATCAACTCTACATGTATTATTTTTGTCTTTTGAGGCTTTGAAAAAAGTTTGGTTTTAAAACCTTCAAAATAGATCAAAATTATGTTTGTGTTGTTTATGAGCTAAATTCGGCTTAAAATCAACTCTAACATTTTTAATCTTGATTTAACAAACTAATTTTGTAAACTAAATCTAAAACTTTTAAACTCTGCTCGATATGTCTATAAGCTTTACTTTAATCTACAAACTACAATTTAACTCTTAGAATGACTTACCAAACATGTGAACCTCCTAATTGAGTACTAAACAAATGTATTTACGAAGTATTGATCTGCCTCAGGCTCATTGATGTCCTTGTTCTTCCGCTTTTCTGTCTTCATCGTATTTTAGACATCGGATGTGGTGGGGTCCTTCCTCAGCGAGACCCTCTTTGTTTGCCACAAAAATATGATTATTTATTTTATGGAGTATAATTTAAAGACATAAAAAACATAAGTAGGTCAGGTCATGGATCTTTACAGAGTCACTCACGTGCGAGTTAATTTGGTTCAAAGTGATGGGTTGCTGGTCCTCATCTGTTGATCTATCGAGCTAATTTCGCCAGTTATGAGTTTGCACCTCCTAGAACTACGGTTTCTTCATCCGCTCGATCATCCGTGGTCAGAAGGCTTACTCGATGAAGTCGAGCTTCACGAAGGCGTTCCCACGAGCGGTGTAAAGTGAGTCTAATAAAATATCATACCACTCCGCCTCGAAGTATTTGGAGACCGTTAAGTCATCCTCTGGTTGCAAATATACTTCTCTTGAGACAAAATGTAAGTGTTAGATTGCTAACTATGCGTTGGTAAAATTTAAACTCCATCTAAAATTGCTAACTAACCTTAAACTTATCAAACCACCTCTAACAGACTTCGGATGGAATCTCCTCCTCCTACTCTTTCCTCCTTCTGATTGTAAACCTCCTAAACCCTCACCTCCTATATTCTCCTAAACCTCTTAATTCAAGTGAGTGTTCAATTATTTGATCTATACATTTATGTATGTGATTTAGTACTTAGGATGAATTTGATTGTGTTGAGTTTTAATGTTAAGTTTATACATCACTTTATACATGGATGAATTTTTATTTATTTGTACATTCATGTATGTGATTTACTTGATTTAGAATAAATTTGATTGTGTTGAGTTTGTACATCAATTTATAATTTGATGAATTCCAGTTGGTTTATGTACTCATATATGTGGTTTAGTTAATTTTGGATGAATTTATTGGATTGAATTTTTATTTTGATTTTTGGATGATTTATACATTCATGTATGTTGAGTTTTAATTGATTTATACATTAATTTATACTTCTATTGAGTTTAACTTTAAAATATGATAGTGAGTTTTATTTTTAGTTTATACATTCATATATGTTGATTTTGACATTTAGCTAATGAATTCTTTTTGGTTTGACTTGCGGGCATGAGTCCTTCATCTCCCATTAAAAAGAATGGCAAGATATCGTGTGTGGAGTCCCAACTAGCCAGAGGACAAGTACAAGGAGGATGTCCCTATTTCCCATCGGCCAGTTATCTAGCGAGTCCCTAACTATCAGCTTGTTCAGTCCGTTGTAGTTGCCTGCACCGCGCGATGTGTCGTCTGAGTGGAGCCCAGAGGCGCATACCTCGCGCTCATTACTTTGGGTTGAAGTGTGCACACGCGGATGTGAAGGAAGTGGTAAAGTGTCTTAATCTACGTTAGTTCTGTCTTTTAAAGGTATTTATGAGATTTACTTCAGATTGCTAACTCATGTTTTTATGACCAATGAAGAGGGTCTCCTTATGGAAGAAGCTCAACTCGTCCAATGTCTACAAGACGATAAAGACAGAAGAGGAAGAACAAGGGAATGTTCAAGCCTGAGGTGGACTTCATAAGGCTGATTTAGTAGTGCAGAAATAGAAGATTTTGAAATTTGGCTAGTGTTGAAGTATGAGGTTTCAAAGTTAGAGTTTTGTTAGGTTTAGGAACCAAAGTTGGTTCAAAACCTCAAAATAAAAGTTTGAAACTTATTTGAGTTGTGAAAATAAAAACTTGTTATTTTATCAACTTAAACATGTTTCAAGTCTAATTTCAAGATTTTGGAACCAAGGTTGGTTCAAAACCTCAAAATAAAAGTTTGAAAATTATTTGAGTTGTGAAAATGCAAAACTTTGTATTTTATCAACTAAAACATGTTTCAAGTCCTATTTTCAAAGTTTTGGACCAAAGTTTGTTCGAAATCTCAAAATAAAAGTTTGAAACTTGTTTGAGTTGTTTAAATTCAAAATTGACATTTTATCAACTCAAACATGTTTCAAGTTATATTTTCAAAGTTTTTGAACCAAAGTTTGTTAAAAACCTCAAAATAAAAGTTTAAAAATATCAAATTGGAGGGGACTATGTATCCAAAAGCGTACCAGAGTCAGATGAATAATTTGATTGTAGTGATAAAAGAGATGATGAGGCCAATATATTTGTGAGACATAAATGCACTTTCGAAGCTGAGAAGGGTAGCATCGACCCGGAGGCAGGTACACAATTGGGTAAGGTCAAGAAATAAATTAAACTATAATACCATTATAACTTTTATTTGCTTAGATATGAATTAAAATGGACGAAATTAAATATTTGACTAAAAGTTATTTTTAAAAAATTTAAAAGGAGTAAATGTGTAATTACAATATAGAACGGATCAAAATTAAATTTTGTAAATAAATGATAAAATAAGATAAATTAGTTCACTTTTGGTAAAAAAATGAAAATTTTATTCCCGGGGCTCCGCCAGAGTCCATCCATATGCGGAGGCTTATTGACTTACTTACGAATTTGAAAAAAAAAGTTATGTTTTTAATGGAGGCAGATGGTTGTTGAGTTTTTTTTTAAAAAAAAAGAAGAAGAAAGTGATTGATTGTTAGATTTTTAATTAATTTATTTCATTTCTAATATGAGCATAATTTCAAATGAATTATAACCTTTTAATTTTATAATAAGCAAGCAACACTATTATTATTATTATTATTATTTTAGATTCATACTCACTGCGGATTAATTCAAACGAATCTCCAGCAAATGCGGTACGAACCAAAACTTGAACTCATAATTTTAAAGTTGTCAAACAATATTTTTAACCACTAAGGTTGTGTTTGGTTTAGGGAAAATTTGGTGAAAAGGAAAATTTGATGGAAAATCAGTAAAATTCATTGTTTGGTTTAGATGGAAAATAGGAAGGAAAGAAAATTAGATGAAAATTAGTTGGAAAATGTGATTCTACATATATTTAACAAGTTCAATGTATCTTAAACAAATAACCATTTTTGAATAAATTCAATGTATTTCATCAAATTCGATGTATGAAATGATGAAATGTCGATATTTTCTACCTATTTTCACAAAACTTTCCATGATTATGGAAAATGAAATGAATTCCCAACAATTTTCCTTGATATTTTCTTTATGAAACCAAACAAAGGAAAATTAGATGGAATCCTTCAAAAATTCTATTTCCTTTCAATTTTCCCTCAAACTTTCTTTTCCACCCAATTTCCTTAAACCAAACACAGCCTAAAGCAATACCTTATTGCTTAGATAAACTATAATCTTTAGAAGACTTTGCAGTTCAATTCAGCTTAATTATATTAAATATAACTTTGATTCAGATTCAAATACAAAAGAATGGGACAGTGAGTGAGTCAATATGTAGGATCCCATCATCCCGGGGGTCCCATTCTAAACGCGTTCGATGCATCAGCCCGGGCCCGACTCCTACGTCTTTGACTCACTCCAAGTCATGAAGGGCGGGCTGAATCTGCGCAGTTTAGCCCTGCGGAGAATTAAGTGTTTTCGAGTAGAGAGTGAATTTGAACTGATAGATTTTTTTTTTCAAAATACCTTTTTTTTCAATTTTCAATATCATTTCTATCCTACCTTTTTAAAGAATTATCATTCTATCATCTTTGAAGAAAATCGCAGTTGTCAATCGCGGTTTTTTTTAATAAAATCGCAGTTTCAAATCGGTTTTTTAATGAAAACAAAACCGCAGTTTAAAACTACGGTTTTTTTAAGAAGAATCGCGGTTTGCTACAAAGCTTTTTGTGTCATCTAAATCGGTGATTTTATAAAAACAAAACCGCAGTTTGAAACTGCAGTTTTGTGTAATAAAATCACCTGCGATTTTTATCTAATAGGGTAGAATGATAATTAAGTAAAAAGGCAGGGTAGAAATGATATTGAAAATTGAAGAAAGGGTACTTTGAAAAAAAAGTCTAAATGAAAAGAGTAAAAAAAGTATCAAAATTATGAAAACAACCTTATGTACAAAATCAAATATGAATAAAAATAAGGAAGACAAGGGATACATTTTTCTTTTCATCTTGAATTATTCTCTTTCCTTTCAAATCCATCTAAATTAGATGAAAATAAATGGGAGGGTTTCCCTCTCCCATTCGCCCGAATCCTCCTGAATTCCTCCTTACAAAAATTCAGAAACACCATTTTGCTCTCTCTTTTCCTTTCCCTCCAAAATCAAACTGAGGAACGCTACCTGCAAGTTTGGAGCTCCATCACTTTTATGATTGTTGTGTCATCTTATTTTTATAATAATAAGATAGTAAGTTCTTCTTGCAGTTTTTCCTTTTTTTATGATAATACTTAATCGAAACTATGAACATTTTTTTGCAATAATTTTAATTAAACTATCTGGAATTCTGGATTTTCTTATTAATATTATGAAAGAAAAGTTAGAGCTTACAATATTCATAACCGTAACAATATATTTGGTGATGAGGGCGGAACCAGAAAAAAATATTAAGATGAATCAATTATATAAAAAATAAATATGTTTATGCTACATTTTTCATTTTGAGAGGATTAATTGACACTTTTTTTTGTAATTTCTTCCGCCTAAAATATAACATATAATTATTATTTTTAGCGGAGTCATATAATCCCATTATGATACTCATGCATAGGATTGTAAATAAAAATCGATAAAGTGATGAACTGAATCAAATCGAATTGAACCGATAGGTTCGGTTCGGTTCGGTTTTGAGTGTTAGTGGTTCGATCATGATTTTGAATTTTAAAAAAATGATGACTAATTGATATTTTTCAAACCGAACACATCCAAACCGAACGGTTTCACTATATTTTGGATCATATTTAAATTTCATTGAATATATAATATAAATTAGTACACATATATTATTATTTATATGAAAAATCTCCTATTTAATAATTAAATTATTCAATAAATTTTATGAAAAAAATAAATCAAACCAAACCAAACCAAACAGAATGATTTGATTCAGTTTGATTTGTTGAAACAAACGGTTCGGTCTCAAATTCTTCAAACAGACCACTAACGGTTCATTTAATTTTTTATTAAAAATCGAACCGAACTGAATCGTCACACTCCTGCTCATGCTCTGCACATATTTTGAGAACTTCAATTGAATATATTTTTTTTAATTTGTCAAATAGTATTTCTTTCAAGACTGGCCCACACTCATAGGATAGATAGGTCTATGCACGTCTGCACATGTTTTTCGGGTCTAGTTAAAACTCAAAGGAGAGTTTCATACATGTCCGCATGACAAATCTTCTGAATATTTTATAGGCATTAACGTCAAATTAGTAAAATCAAATTTTAATATCGATACTCAAATAAGATCAAATTTGATGATCAGATTCCCCGACTATTCATATGCGTATCAGTATGAGATTTTTTTTTGTCAATAAATTTTAAGAAAATTCCATCTATATTAGTCCAATATAAATCGTGAGCAACTAAACAAAATCCAATGAAGAGCGACAATGGTCAACATATATCACAATCAAAAATACCTCGAGCCTTTATGAGACAGGATAAGTAGATTTTTTTTTTCAACTATCACCATGTGATGAAGTTGAAAATCATGTGCAACTACATGACTGTCGAATACTCAAAACATGCCATCAATAAACCATAATTCGGACCACTTTGGTTTTCTGTTTGAACAAAAATTAATGTTCAATGACTAAAGGGCCACGTTCACTGTGGTTATTTGATACTCTAGATTCAAATTAAATGCTCAGTGAGTGTGAATCTCTTGGAGAAATTAAAAATATTCTGGTGTTTCTTTCTCGGGTGTATGATCACATAGATTATGAGAGTTCATTAAACTAACAATATTAAGCTATTGTTTTGTTATATTTATTAGACTCTATTAAGTTTTGATATTTTATTATATTAAACATTCAGTCAACCGAGTACTTGTTCATTTTCTCTTAATGAATGTTTGGAAAGTCTGAATGATTTGTTATCAATTTTATATCTGAATCATTCAGATGTGATATCTGTCCGATTATTATAATTATCTCTTTGTTTTTTTTCATATATTTCTGGAATCAACTCTATACATATTGTACTTCAATCAGAATCACAACAACGCCGACCGCAACTAATTTTTTCAAACAGAATATCGCACACATCATAAATAAATAATATTTTTATAAGATGATTATAAATTTTATTTTTATGATTATAATTTAATTTTATATTTATAAATCATTATATATTAAGATACTTAAGAAAATAAATTACCAAATAAAAATATATCATTCAGCAAGCATATGTGATTTGACCAGTGGTCTGACCATTAAGATTCTCATACAGCACGCAACTCTTAATTTTACGGAACGACACCAAAATTACCTATTAGATATGTTATTTTGTAAAGGGTAAACTACAAAAACATACCACGAACTACCATTCATTTTCAAATTAAGTATCAAAATTTTTAATTCTTCAATTTCAGCACCGAACTTTTAAATTCTTCAATTTCATTACTATACACTAAATAAAATGTCAAAATTTATATAAAAAATAGATTTTGTGTTTGATATGTTTATGCAAATTTCAAAATTCTAGCTAAATAGATGGACTTACAAACTAATTCTCATATTTCATGTTAATTTCTTCTTTCTATAAAGTGTATAGTACTGAAATTGTAGAATTAAAAAGTTCGGTACTGAAATTGAAAAATTAAAAAGTTCGGTACTTAATTTGAAAATTGGTGATAGTTCATGGTATGTTTTGTAGTTTACTCTTTTGTAAATTACTCAAAATTTTATGTGTTAGTAAATTTGATTTTCCATTTCATATTGGGTTATTATTATGAATTTTCAATTATATTAGCTATTTAATGAGTTGATATTTTATAATTAATAAGAATCATTACGATTCCTGCAATATATGAAAAATAATGAGTAGATATCAACATTGCCTAATTAAGAATATTATGTAGTGATAAACAACATAAATAGAGGTTATTGGTTATAGTGCCCAACACACCAAATAAGCGATACATGCTCTTCTTCTCCCTATTAGGAAGAGAGACTGAGGTCCCATAATGAATAGAATTATTTGATTGAGGAAAGCTAGACACCTATTTTTCTCGCTTAATGAAGAGATTCTGCAGCAGTAGACACAGTCAATCACCAAACCATCATGGATTCAGGTTTTTCATATTTCTTGTTCTTGATAATTAACATGAAAGATCTTATACTTGAGAATTAATTTCCTAACATTATGGGGTAAGTGGATATAAGTTGATATTTATAAGTTATATAATTTAATGGGGTTAGTGAATATAAGATATCTATAAGTTATGTGAGGGATGATCAAAATAACATTATTTTATTTCTTTTTTTTAGTTGTTTTGATGTCTTCGGATGTTCAAGATATAGTCATAAATATCCTAAAATCTTTAAATCATAAAAAAAAAACCTAAACCATAAAACCATACAAATATGAAAATTCTAAAACTCTAAAACTAAAACACTCTAACATGTTAAAACTCTAAAATCTCCTAAAATTTAAAAGAAAAAATATGTATTTTTGCCCCAATTCCTTATTTAACTTATTTAACATGACACCTCATATCTCATTTTCTCAAATTTTATTTTAATTTTTGAAAAATTCAATAATGTTTACCATGAATGGATAAATGATTATAGTTCAAAACTCAATGTCAAACTTTTTTTAAAAATTAGTTTGTGAAAAGATTGCATGTATGGCTCATTAATATACGTCAATGTGACGATAACAACATGGTGACTCATGTTTTGTGCATGTCAAGTGATATTTCTTTAGTCTACGTGTGTCATAAGGAAGGTTCATGTATTTTATTTTTATATTATTATTTATTCTCTTGCTTTTTCTATTATATGTTATAATATATCAAAATATTCACAATCTAAAGTTGGTTCAAGTTTTTTTATCTACATCAAAAACCTTTATTTTTATTCTAGTTTTTGTTTTATTAGTTAATATAATAATGTGGAAAACACATCTTGTACAGGTTGCACCGAACCCTCCATCTCAAAGCAGCCATCCATAAGACAGACCATTAACTAGAGTAGCCATTGAATACTACGATGAAATCGATTTGTCTCGGATTTTTCTGTATGATTTATTCCTGGAGCAATTGTATATTTCTCGTATCACGATGCATCAAAAGGTGATATTCCAGAAGTTGCTTCCTCTAGCCCTTATCTCAAAGGAGCAAGCCATTCTATCTTTGAAACTTGGTTCTGATAACTGTTTCTGAGCCAACAGAGCCTGAAACCCAACACCTGAAGCAGTAACAAGTGCCTATGATTTAGCTTCTTAGGCCATCCATATCAAAACAAACTAAAAAAGAGGATTGTGTTAGCCACATTAGATTTGTGTCATGTCAATTCATTTTTTCATAAATTTATTTTATACAAACTTACATCCATATTGAAATGAATTTTTCAAACCTCTGCGCATGGACTCACATGTCATATTATATCTTTTACTACCTTTTTCATATTATTTTAATTAAAGATTTTTTAATTTATTAAATATTTAATTATTTAGAATTATTAATTCATATTAATTTTTTTGACATTTATATTTAATTAACGGGACCCACATAACATTTACACCATGCCATTTACCACGCTTCCCTTCCAAGCCATTTACCACACTTTTAAGTTGGAAGCGTGGTAATAGATTATCTTTAATATTTAATATATATTTATTACCACGCTTATATCTCTGAAGCGTGGTAATTGGTCTTTTTACGAACCGCTTCGTGCAGACGAAGCGCTTCGGTGTAATAAGGTCACAAACCTATTTTCACATTGAAACAAAGCTCTTTGAAGTCTGACACGAAGCTTGTAATAAAGCTTCAATGTGAATGCGCTTCAGTTAGCAACCCATCCGACAAAAAGTCAGTCTTACTAAAATGCATGATTTAAAAGGTTAGTGTTTTTTTTCTACTTACTTACTTACTGAAGACTAGCTGTCTCCTTGGTTGGAGTAATGACAAGTTTTCTTTACAATTTTAGTACTCACCATAAGCATGTGTTGTGACATTACGTGTTGAATAAATGAAAATAGCCTTGCTCATGACACTGAGCTAGAGGGAGGGGGTCATTAAGACCTCAAATTTCATATCGCACAGGACCTCTAAATTGTTGGGGCCGGCCCTGCAAAAGGGTTGTTCATCAGTTCAGTTCGATCCAAAACCGAACTGATTTATAACATAATTTTATATTTCGATTTTGCATTTTCAAAAGTGAAAATCAAACCGATTTACAGCGGTTTGGTTCTGGAATTGATTTATTTTGGTTTAAAATTGAAAACCGATTAACACACTTTTTTCTCCATATAACTCTTACTTATTAATAATATAAACTCATAATAAATCTATGAAAAAAATAGAAAAAGTAAATATTTTCATTATTTGTAACACAAATATTTATGAAATATTGTAATAATAAATTTTGATCTTCAAATATCAATTAAGTAATAGAAAAGAAAATATAAATACATTATTAATTATATTATTATTTTAATAGTTCAATTTTCGGTTCGATCGAAATATAAACTACTAAAATCAATAACCAAACCGTAATAATTTTGATATTTTGCAAAAAAACCATTAACCATTAAAACTGAATTGAATCGATTTGGTTCGACTTTCAATTTGAACCGAACTAGAATAGCCCTAATTCGCACTATTTCACCAACCAAATGAAATCGTTGTTGCTACGCAATCAATCGTCCTTAGACGGATCATAAGAGTCTGACTGACATCTATTAAGGCTTGTTTGCACGATACATAACTGGAAAATATTGACAACTTATATTTAATTAAGTACACTACTTTAAAATTAGGTTTTTAATCATGTTTTTGTATCATTTTTAATTTAATTAACATAATTAATGCTGTCGTGATTAAAAATAAAATACTATTCATGATTAAAAAATATCACTTTCAATCACGTTTTGTAAAAACATGCTCGATAAAATATACACATTTTAATCACGTTTGGAGAATACAAGTGTGATTAAAAGTGTGTACTTTTAATTGATTAATTTTTTTAAATACACTAAAAATATTATACAAGTAATAGGCATCACATAAGCTAAAAATATCAAGAATCATGATAACTAAAGAGGCTGCCGTCTTCTGACTCTTGAATTTATGTGTCTACATGTCAAGTGGTCAGACTTGATTCTGATAGTTCAAGATTTCTCACGTCAGATAAAAAAATATAAATCTTCATGCAGTTCAATTTTGATACTTTACGGCTGTGTTTCGTTTAGGAAAAATTAGATGAAAATAAAATTTGAAGACAAGTTGGACAGATTTTTGTGTTTGGTTTAGGAACATTTATAGGATATGGAAAATTAGAGAAAAAGTTAAAGTAAAATAAAATGAGTTTTGAAACCTTTCGTCCAATTTTTCAATTGAACCAAACAAAGTAAAATAAAATGAAATCCATTATGGATTTCACTTTCCCTCAAATTTTCTTTTCCATCAAACTTTCCGTAGGGTGTGTTTGGTTTAGGGAAAATTTAGTGAAATGAAAAATTGAAGAAAAGTTATAAGGATTCCATTGTTTGGTTTAGGGAAAATTTGTGGGAAATAAAATTACATAGAAAGTTAGAGGGAAGTTAAAGTAAAATAAAATGAGTTTTGAAACTTTTCGTCCAATTTTCCAATTGAACCAAATAAAGTAAAATAAAATGGAATCCATTATGGATTTCACTTTCCCTCAAAATTTCTTTTCCATCAAACTTTCCGTAGGGTGTGTTTGGTTCAGGAAAAATTTAGTGGAAAGGAAAATTTGAAGGAAAGTTATAAGGATTCCATTGTTTGGTTTAGGGAAAATTTGTGGAAAATAAATTACATAGAAAGTTAGAGGGAAAGTTATAGTAAAATAAAATGAGTTTTGAAACTTTCTTTTCAATTTTTCATTTGAATCAAACAAAAGAAAATAAAATAGAATCCATTATGGATTTCACTTTTTCTTAAATTTTTTTTCCATCAAATTTTTCATAAACCAAACACACCCTAAAAGTCTCTCAGTTGAGATTTGTTAGTGCGATTACGTCCTCAAAAACAATGAGCAATCATTTATTATTAACAATCTGGGTAATAATTTTAGTGAGCCGCGCCACATTTTGCTTTCGGTTGCACGCACTTTCCTCGCAGGAAATATGAATGCTGCCAGTCCAATGCACCCGGTAGGATTTTTAGTTGATGAGAATATCCCAAAAAGGGGTTTATTATGCAAGTAGAGAATCTCTGCTGAGAAGTGTTGAAAATGAAATAAAAGTGTAAGATTACAAAAACTGAATGATTGCGACGGTAAGTTTTCACTGATGAAGTCGGCTGTATCTTTTTAATCTTATAGTGAAAGGACTGGAATTGTTCATGGGCCGTGACACACAATGTAGACAAGTGGCTTCATTACCCATGACGCAGTGAGCATATCTGACCATGGAAGAATAAATGAGTGCAAGAAGTCAGTTTACGTCGTCGAGAGCGTCGACGAATTGAGCAGGGGAGAGTGTCATAGTCCAACCTTGTTCAGGACATTGTTACGCAAATGACCGTTTGTTTTCTTTATTAAAATGTAGTAGGTTGGCACAAGCAGTAATCATATTTGTTCCTATGGGAATGAAAAATGTCACATTGGCTCTTTACGTGGGAGTGAATAATTCAGCGTTGTAGTTGGGCTACTCCACTCGGATAAAGTGCGTTCTTCAAGTCTCTAATCTTTGCATAGGTGTGCCCCCGTGCCTACTTGTGTTGTAATCTTTTTGAGATCAATAAAATGCATCTTTTATTTTAATCGATGTCCCGACTCACTCGATTTACGTGACAGTGTGATCTGTGTCCTTTTTTACAAATATGCTACTTATATGATCCTTTGTTGTCTTAAAGATACTCGAATTACACGATAAAGCTGACTTGCTAGCTCTTGTGTAAACTAACAAGTACCGCACGAGCTAATCCGGGAGTCAGACCGTGCCACAAACCTCTTGTCATATTTTGAGTTCGGGCGACTGTTTGGTAAGTATGGGCCCCAAACATTCGCTCATACGTCCATGTGATTTAATTAGATTTAATTTTGCTTACTTGGGCTTAATTTAAATTCTGTTCTCCCAATTTTCTTACCCTAAGCCCATATACTTTTCTCTACTATCTGAACAACACTACGCAGATATAAGGAGTTAAGGACACAATAGACTCCATTACAATGATTACATTATGAAATTTTTGGATTTTTTATTCCAGATATATCCTATTTGCATTGTTTTGTGTAAAAAATATTTCATTTTCTAATTCGTTTTCAAATATACCCTATTTATATAAATTCGTTGAAGCTAAAACGTTATATTGAAATATATTTTTAAATATGTAAAAAAGAAATTGAATTTATTTTCAATGTTTAAGCGAAATCTCCTTGTAAGTTTATGGAAGAAAATGATATGAAATTTCTGTGAGGTACCATTCCAGATTTGTCTCTGATATTTCCTCTTCATTCATACTTTCCAAATTAAGAAAAATAAACTAAAAATGTGTTACCAAACACTAAAATAATAGCACAATTTGACTATAAAACAATAGCTAATATTATTTCTTCACTCGATAAGAATATTTACTATTGGATGTTGCCATACAAGTTAAACTTTTGAGATTTCCGCCATTGATACTGACAGTCACCAGATAATTCGCTGATGCTACCGTACCGCGGAATTTGACCTCGCAAATCTAAGTCCACTTAATTCTGGCCCGCACTTCTTATTCCACTCTAATATAAACCATTTATCAGTATATGAACTATATCCAACGGATTTTAATTCCATTCTATTTTCTATCTAATTTTCCTTTCCATAATTTTTTTTTCTAAACCAAACAGAGCCTAAGTAGAATAGATTTAATTTACACATCTCCCTGGATTGGTACGGATATTCTAATAAACTATCTTTTAGTTGGATTTGCCTGGCTCATTGTTATCTGAGGATTCGCTCCAATCAGACGCAATAGAGGCGACAGGAAACTCATTGGACAATATGATCTTACCATTGTTTGTTCATGTTCCCATTATGGATAAACATCTAGCGCAAACATTCTTTGGTGGTTTCGAAAGGTGGGGGGCTTGATTAGGGGTACAAGGAACTTGGGGGTGATCAAAATCCATTTAACTAAATCGAAATTTTTAATTGGGTAGATTTTGGATCCAAATTAGGGTTGTAACGGTTCGGTTCGGTTTTTGATAAAAAAATCAAATCAAACTGTTGATTATCGGTTTGAGAAATTTGAAACCGAACCGCTAGTCTTAAAAAACCAAACCCAATCAAACCACATGATTCGATTCGGTTCGGTTAATTTTTTTGATGAACTTTATTTACTAATTTAACTACTAAATAATAGATTTTTCATATTAAATCTTAATTTTGTTCGGTTTGGATGGATTCGGTTTGAGCAAAATTAAAAACCGAATAAAACCATAAGTCATCGGTTTTTCAAAATTTGAAACCGTAACCGAACCACTAACATTTCAAACCAAACTGAACCTCGGTTCGATTTGATTTGATTCGTCAGTTTATTAATTTTTATTTACACTCCTAATCCAAATAAGATGATTTTACTTGATCCAAACTGAACTCAATCCAAATTCAAATTTATTTTCTGAATTAATTTAGGAAGTTTATTTAGTAATATTAGTAAATGGATTCACCCAAATTGAACTCAAGTTAATATTTGAATATGGATTGGAGGAGTTGCATTATTTGAAATTTGATTTAAGTTTGATTGAGTATAATTATTGTGAATAAATATTAATTTTTGTTAAAACAAAATCTAAATTCAACTGGTTTTAACCTAAATTACAACTCCTAGATTTATTGTTTTTTAAACAAGATATTAATTTTCAATATATTTTATTATGATAAATACCACTAGGGACCAGTTAGCATGCATCTCTAATATTCTTGTCCAAGTGGTTAGACTCGCACCGACCTCCACACCTTCTCATTCTGGCAATACATCTATATTGAGTGTAGTATTACTATAATTTGAAGCCAGAACCTACGAATTTGACAATAATTCAGACTAATATTTGGTTTAGGAGACATTTAGAGGAAAATTGGTAATATTTAATATTTGGTTTAAATAGAAAATAAGTGATAAAGAAAATTATGTGAAAAATGGTAGAAAATGTGAGTTTAACTCTTAACCAACAAATTTGATATAATCAAATCAAGTTCAATGGTATTTGAAGTGAATAACTATTTCTTTTATCAAGTCCACTATATCCGATCAAGTTCAATGTGTCCAACAAGGTTGCTTAATGGCCTAGGTGTTGGCCTAGTGGCATTGGGTGTTGTCTAACAACCCCAAGGTCATGGGTTCAAGTCCTGTTGGTACCGCATTTACGCTTAGATACGCTGGAGGTGCGCGTGAGCTGGCCCGCAGTGAGTATGGGCGTACACTATCAAGGTGGAGGGGTGTGCGGCCTCTGGCCACCAAGGGGGAAGTGGGGAACCACTATCGATCCCCTTTAAAAAATTGAAAAAAAAAAAAAACAAGGTTGCTTAATCAAGTTCAATGTATCCAACGAGATTGAACATTAAAAAATGATACAATGCTTTCTTCTACATTTTTCATGAAAGTTTCCATCATAATGGAAAATGAATTTGATTCCTTAATATTTTCCTTATGAAACTAAATAAGAGTAAAATTAGATGAAATTCTTTAATAATTTCATTTCTTCTCATTTTTCCATAATTTTTTTTTTCCTCCAAATTTTCTCCAAACCAAACACAAGAACTGAAAATATGGACTATTATTACTCATTCATTATTTTGAAGTGAAATTATTATGATGATATTACTAATTCTATCTCCTTCCTAAATTTTATTATTAAACATTGACTAAAGGTATTATTAATAAAAATAAATAATCTGACATATTTTGATGGATGGACGTTACACGTGGGACAAGGTGAATGTGATCTTGAGGGTCACCAATAATTACCTTTATTCTTAATAAAACATGTTACACAAATAGTGTTTATCATTTAAAAAAAAATTGATGAACACGGTAAGTAAATTGGATCAATTATTGAGAAGTTGAACCGTTTGGATAGTAATGTGACATGTTAAATAAAAATTAATAAATATTTATTACACGTCACTTTAACTTTTCATTGTAGCGCTCTATTTTTATTCTTCCATACCAAAATTTCTCCATAAGTTCATGAAACTGCCAAATTGAATGCTATGCAACAAATATTTTGTAGAAAGTTTTGATCTCCTTGTAAAGACTTGGCCTTGTATGTTTTGGCTTGCGTTTGGATTAGAGCAGATCAGATGGGTACCATCCCATACTTTATTCATCTCGCCCTATTCTTGGTTCTTGCAACCTTTGCTTGCTTTCCTTTAATAAAATCTTTTTTTTCTTCAACAAGTAAAAAGAAAATAATTTCCAATCAATTATCAGAATTTCACCACTAATGCAATTTTGAAATGAATTTTAATATTTCTCACGATCCGTTAGATTTCGAATCCCTGATAGTGCGTCCTCATTTGGACCCAGTTTACTAATATATATTTCCACATAAAGAATTTCATTTGAAATCGAAGTGAAAATCGTAATTCAGATTGGAAATCAAAGTTTAGAATTAAAAGAGCCACCACA
>NQLW01000095.1:5509090-5539381 GCA_002312845.1 Kalanchoe fedtschenkoi
CCCACCGGTTCCCGAACTCGGCATGGGCAGCCAGTATGGTCTCGTCCTCCTCGGCCGAGAACTGGCGGTGCTCGACGCGCGGGCTGAGCTGGTTGCACCACCTGAGACGGCACGACTTTCCGGATCTGCCCTTGATGTGGCGGCTGATCAAGGACCAGCTTTTGGCGCCGTGCTTCTCGACCAGGCGGGTCAGGACCCGGTCCTCCTCCGCGCTCCACGGGCCCTTGATTTGCTCCGACTTGGGCCACGTTCTGGGAGTTGTGCTGCCAACCCTTTTGCCGGCTGAAATGGAAGCGTCGGAGGTTGAAGAGTCTGACGAGGAGGTTGAACATGAATGTCGCCGTATCGCTGCTGCTTCCATGGCTGATTTTGAGAGGAGGAAGAACAAGTGATGAGAGTGAGAAAGATGTTCGAAAATAGACAAGTTAGCACACGGTTATATACAGTTGTCATGACATGTACATATGTAAATTAATAATAATATAAATAAATAAGAAAAGTAGTAGTAGTTAATAGTATTAATTTATGAGATGCATGAACAAGGATATTTTTTTGCTCCATCTTTTTTCCCTTTCAGTTGTGAGGGTCACTTCTACGAAGGTACGCACACTCAACTTTTTTTAAAGGAAAAAAATAATAATCTGAAATCCTAAACTTATCTCCTTCTTAATTATTCTAAGGAATATTCATTAACTCAAAACATTTCTACATTGTTCACCTGATTCCTAAGGGTGTGTTTGGTTTGGGTAAAATTTAGTAGAAAAGAAAATTTGGAAGAAAATGAATTTTATTCTATTTTTCTCTTGTTTGGTTAGGAGTGAAAAATGGTAAAAAAATATAAAAATATTATTTATTTTATACAAATATTCCTTCATATTTTCATCTATTTTTTATATAAACTTTTTTTCTCATTTTCTTACAAATTTTTTTTCTATCAAAATTTCCCTAAACCAAACACAGCCAAAAAGCTGTTTTCAGAGTGATAACCGTGTGGCATGTTTTTTCAATGTTGAAATATATCAAAACAAAATTTAAAGAAGGATGAGAGATAATAATATCTTTTTATCTGATCCCAGACAACCCACGCAGCTCCGGAAAGGGAAAAAATTCAGAAAGAAACGCAACTCAAGAGTTGACAGATCGCTCACGACTGTTCAATGAGATTTATGCATGACTAATTTAATTCAAAAATCGAATTCAAAAATCGAGCAGATTACAATTTCAGGGATAAAATAAAAAAGGAGCCCTCAACTATCACAACTTACCTAATTGCGGTCAGAACTATCATAATTTTCAAAAATGGTGCGATGACAAAAAAATTGGACTGATTTTCTAAAATAAAATTTATCATTATATTTCTAAACTAATATTATTATAAGATTTAGATTTGTGCGCGAAAATTATGTCGTTTGGTTATCAAAATAAATTATATCATTTTGCGCACATAAAAAAAATGATGTCTTTTGATAACCAAATGATGTAATTTGCACACACAAATCTAAATCTTATAATAATATTAGTTTTCGAATGTAATGGTGAATTTTATTGTAGAAAATCAGTTCAATTTTTTTCATCGCACCTTTTTTAAAAATCGTGGTAATTATGACGTAATTGGGTAAACGGTGATAGTTCAAGACTCCTTTTGAATTTTTTTACTTAATTTGATGAATGGAATCATCAGTCGGCTCAACTACCCGTCCGCGTGCACCCGAGACAATATTGTAAACCGGATTCCATGAAGATTTCATTAGACATAAGTGTGGCTAAGCACAGGAGACGGAATATAATTGTGTCTGATTTGGTTGGGGGGCAAACAGGAGGCGAGGGATTCTGTGTGTAGGGGTGGTGTGGTCCTAATTAGATCTATTTGCCCAAATTAGGGACATTAGTTAAGAATAGCCTCTGAGCTGGTACCCATTATTGTACAGATTACAATTCACATTTATATTTGCACTTTGAAAAAGTTGCACCATTTTCATTAAAATAAAATCAATCTTATTCCTTTGTACTTTTAATAATTTTAATTATTTCTTCCTACTAGCTCATTATTTAAAAATAAAAACAAAGTGGAACCTAGATCATGTCTTGGTGCTGCATAAAATTATTATTGTTATTGTCTGTGACAAATTTGGAAATGTCGTAGGTCTAATTTCATACTCGTATGGTAAAATGAGCAAATTAAAGTTTTTTTTCCTTCTAAAGTACCCTTTCTTTACAAGTATATTCAATTTAGTATAATTTTAAAATATATTCTTATAAATTATAGTTCACAACTAACTTTTATTGAAGAAAGTCTTGGCGGTAAAGAGGGTGAGAGATGAATTCTGACAATTCTCGAATCAGAGTTCGAATATTCTGGTGATCGAATGTGTCCGATGTAATTTACATTTATTAAAAAAAATCATATTCTTTAACCTTAACCGCACTGCACTTCATCAATACAGTGATCAATTTCAAGAAAATAAACTAGAACAGGAGCAATTTTAAAAATTATGATAAAGTGAATATGCTTTGCAAAAAGAGAGTTCTTAAGATTGTGTGTTTGGTTAGGGAAAATTTGGTGGAAAAAAAAATGATGAAAAATGAATTCTTTATGTAATCCATCATATTTTCTTTCGCTTATGAAAAATTTATAGAGAAATAGTAAAACACTATTTGTTTTGTTAAAATTTTTCAACTAATTTTCCTTTCTTACTTTCTTTAAACCAAACAATGAATTTCTTCACATTTTTCTCCAATTTTTCTTTCTACCAAATTTTTCCTAAACCAAAAATACCCTTAAAAAAAAACTAAAATGAGGGGTTAGGTTACAGCTGCAAATTTAGATTATAATTGTTTAAATACTTAAAAAATATTACTAAATGTGTGTAGATACTAATCCGGCCAACACTTTAAACTAATCGTCTCAAAACCAATCACATTAGCTGTACACCTTAAAACTTGATATGACATGCCCATCAAAATAATGACATAGATTTCCACACCTTAAC
Source organism: Kalanchoe fedtschenkoi (assembly GCA_002312845.1). NCBI lineage: Eukaryota > Viridiplantae > Streptophyta > Magnoliopsida > Saxifragales > Crassulaceae > Kalanchoe > Kalanchoe fedtschenkoi. Next base: position 5,512,081 of record NQLW01000095.1, read on the forward strand.
TTAATCACCCAACACTAGTCTAAATTAACCCCTATAATTACCCTTAATTTAATCCCGACATGCTTCCTATATGTCCCATGAAATTTCCTCATGCCCCTTCACGAGCATCTCTCTCTCATACCGCTGCAAAATGTCATCCCCAAAAATCAAACCCACGAAATAAATAATCTTAAAATTGAAATTCATGCTGCTGTATTTAAGCAAAAGTAGTTAAATTAATTAATTAACTAGAAAATATGGTTAACGTTTAACACATGACGAAAATGGAAAATTGGAGATTGGGGTGGAGGGTGGGCCAGCTGGTTTTTTTTGACTTTAATAAAAGGCTGTTAGGGTAGGGTAGGGGAAGCATTGGACTACAGCTGTTGTTGCTTTGGAACAAGCAAGTTTGAAAAGTAATCGGACGGCCCACAATCAACCGTCGCCTCTACATGAACATGATTTGATGACCTCAACCAGCAACAGCATTGTTCGGGCCCCACTACCAGCCTGGACGAATCTCACGTGTTTCTTTCCACTTTTATTACCACTCTTTTTTTCTCTTTCACTTATCATTAAATTATAATTTTTATTTTATTCATCATTTAATAATTTAAATATATACTCATTTGACAATGACACACATTAGTAATAATTTAATTCATTTTATATTTTATATGAAATTTCAAAGAAATATATTAGATACTTATTGAACAAAAACTAACTTCAAAACTATTTACTCTGTTGTTTTTAGATTGGACTATTTCTATCTTAACTTTCTATTTTATCATTTGTCTCAGTTTTAATTTGACCACACTTGTAATCGAAAACCAAAATTTGTGGATTGGAAGACACACACGTTGTCAGGCTGTGTTTAGTTTAGGAAAATTTAGACTGTGTTTGGTTTAAACGAAAATTTGATAGAAGGCAAATGAAAAATAAAAAGGGAAATTTGTTAGAAAATGAAAATGAAATTTTGTGAGAAAATTAGATAAAAAATAGAAGAAACAAATTATTTAAAATAAAAAATGTTTTTGCATTTTTCTACCATTTTCACGTTTAACCAAACAAGAAAAAATGAGATGAATTCCATAAGAAAATTCACTTTTCAACATATTTTTCTTTCCACCAAATTTCCCCTAAACCAAACACACCTTGAGGGAAAAGAAAATTCATGGGATAATGAGAAGAATTCTTTGCTTAGTTTAGGAAACTTGGGGATGAAAAACTAAATAGAAACTTAGATAGAAAATTGAAAGAAAAATTTGTTTGAATTAAAGAATATTCTAATGGTTGATCCAAATTTTTTATCCAAAATAAAACAAAACAAAAATAAAATAAAATGAATTTTATCGAGAATTTATTTTTACCTTAAAATTTTCTTTCCCCTTTATTTTTCTTCAGACCAAACACAACCTAAATGTTTTTGATTTATTGGGAAAAATAATAGATAAGATATTGAAGTGGTCGTGCAAGTGGGGGGTAAGGGAGAAGCTGTAGGAGTGTGAGACGGAAGTGAAGGAATCCGGTCCGTACACGTGGCATGAAGTGTGAGGATATAGAGAAGTGTGTGACGTGGTGGGCAGCAGTTGATGAAAAGAGACAAGTATAACAGCTGGAATTGAAGAAAAGAATACAAAAATAATAATAATAATAATGGCAGCAGCTGCAGGTGCAGTAGGTATATTTCAGTTGCTTTTGAAGCTCCTCCCGATGTTTGTTTGTGTTGGGCTCCACCTAATAAAAGCCACCGACTCAGCTTCACTTCCCCGCACCTTCCGTATCCAAATTATAACGCACATCTAAATCTGTTGCCACTAGTTTTTGAATTTGGAGAACTTTTTTTTTTCTAAACCGGCTTAAATTTCGAAAGAGGATCCACACACGCTCGACTATTAAGTTTTTCACATGTTTCATAGAATTATCGTTTAATTGGTATCATCCAATTTCAAACCTGAGATCAGTTAAACCTCACGATGTCCGCATCATGCACTACAGCACTAATTCAAATTCAACTAGGATTCTATTACAAATCAATGTGAATTTCTTTTATTAATTTGTTATTATGTGCTCAATTGAACCATTTTCTTATAGACAAGTCCACCTTTTCCAAACGATTGATCTCGACAGGTAACCACGGTTCACGATATGGTTGTCAATTGGGTAGGGTAGACACAGATCCAGATCTGTCCATACCCGTTCTTTTAAAATTTGGGTCTACCCATTTGAGTTTATGGATCCATTAAGGTCTACTTATTTGGATCAATTATATTTTATTCATTGATCCTTATCAATGAATCTTTTTGGTTTCTTTTTGATAATTAGTTTATTCATATTTGAAATAAAATAAATTTTTTTAAAAAAAAATTCTAACAAAATAAAAATAAATTCTAAAAAAATAAAAATAAAATTTAAAAAATAAATAAATTCAAAAATAAATAAATTATTTTAAAAAAATAAAAAATTTAGAAAAAATTAATTTTTTAAAATTATTTTTCAAAAATTAATTTCATTTTAAAATAAATTTGAATATAAATATATTTTTTATAATTTATTATTTTCATAAGCTGATATTTATTTATTTTATTTGATAGTTTAGTTTTTTTAAAAAAAAATTGGGTCTTATGGTTCTAAAGAGTGAGTCTGGGTTTGGATCCAAAATTTACCAAATTATTGGGTCTGGATCTGGATCTGAATCCAGATGAAGTTGGTCTGGGTTCGGATTCTTCCAAATGGCTTTTGACCGGACCCATTGACACCCCTAATTCACTACTCCTAAAAACTATTTTATTTGTCATTTTTTACATGCAATTTAATTGAATATTTTTGTCTCTTTTTACTTGTCAATTAACATTTTTCAATGCATATTTAATATCTATAACTATCTTAAAAAGTCAAACATTAATAATTTCATTATCATAACAATAAAAAACAATTTCATACTGATCCATCAATTCTACTTTTTACAAATTTTTTAAAAAATATACATTAAATTATTATATATTAAATTCGTCTAACCACTATTATTGAATATTATCTTAATTTATTTAATTTAATCTTAAATGACATATATATGAGAGAATATTAAGCAAATGTAAACCTAATTTTAAATACGACTAGTATTTTTATCGAGTGCTGCCTTATCGGTTGCCACCAGATTCCGTTTACATTGTAATTACAAATATGTTGTAGTTTTTCGTTTAATGACTCATTAAGACTGTGTTTGGTTTAAAGAAAATTTGGTGAAAATGAAAATCTAAGAGAAAATTGAAATAAAATTTTATTTGTGAATGATTTTATCTAATTTTTTCTTGTTTGATTTCATAAGAAAAATGTCAAAAAATAATAAGGAATACATTTCATAATCTATTATCATGGAAAGTTTTATAAAAAAATGTAGAAAAGTATCAAACTTTCATCACTTCATACATTGAACTATTTAAAATATATTGAATATATTCAAGAAGTGATTATTTGAATTTGATTGAGTTGAATTGTTAGAGATAAAAATCACATTTTTCATTCAATTTTTCACATAATTTTCTTTCCCCCTTATTTTCATATAAACCACACACTAAACATTACTAATTTTCTACAAAAATTTTCATTTCCATCAATTTTTCTCAAAATGCCCAACGTTTGGTACAATATATTATTTATATGTGTGTTATTAATATCCGTATAAATACACCTCATATTGAAGAGATATTATTAATACAGATTTCCAAAAAACAAATTTTACTCTACATTATTAATACGTATTTCTATTCTCAACTAAACATATCATCATGATATTAACTATATCATCCTGTTTCTAATACATATTATCAAACGTGATTTTTATCCGAGCACGCCCTCACTTGTCGCTCGAAACATATATCGTTTCCACCAATATTTCTTTAATTTCATTGAACACGAAGCTCACCGTCGTCGCATTTACATTGACTAAATTAAAGTTGTGCCTCAATTACGAATGTGATAAATCCCAACCAGTGGTTTGGTTGGTCCCAAGTTAGACATTTGACAGCATGCTGTCTTGGTCGTATCCGGTCAACATTTTAGTTATGGCACGCAGCTTTCATTCCAGAAACTGAGAGGAGTTATTAAATCGGCGTCCATTGGAATTTTCCGCCACTTGTCAAGCAACTTTGAATATAAACGCTGCCCGTTGCCCTGAATTCTTTTGACTGGTGTTAACATTGAGATCGGACTTGCACGGAGGCCAGTCATTTTAAGAAGGGTGTGTTTGGTTCAGGGAAAATTTAGGGAAAGGAAAGTTTGTGAGAAAAATGTGAAGAAATTCTTTATTTGGTTAAGAAAAAATTTGGGATCGAAAAATAAATGTAAAGTTCGATGAAGAATATAAAAGAAAATTTGTTTAAATTAAAGAATGTTGTAGCATTTTCTCCAAAATTTGTCATCCCTAACCAAATAAGGAGAAAATAAAATGTATTTGATGGGAAATTCACTTTACCTCATATTTTCATATTCCTCGAACTTTTCCCAAACCAACTAAAACCTAAAAGTATAGGCTATTATTCATAAAAAAATATTATCAAAACTTAAGATATATACCGTTTGATAACTAAGCTACATAAACTTCATTAAAATGATAATATTTTTTCAAAGAATTTTAAGGTTTTAAAGTTTTAGAATGTTCAATATTTTAAGATTTAAGATTTTTTAGTTTTAGAGTTTTTTGTACTTTTAAGATGTTTCAAAAATCTTTAAAACGACATCATTTTAAAGACCCTAAGCCCCCTTTTAGTAGCATGTATTAGAAACGTGATGATATTATTAACACCATGATGATGTGTTTGGTTCAAAATAAGAATATGTATTAATAATGCATGGAGTGAAAATTTACCTTTGAAAACCCATATTAATAATATATCTTCAATATGTAATATTATTTATATGAATATTAATAATACATGTATAAATAATACGATGTACCAAACATACATTAAATGTTCTAAATAATAAAATTTAAAAAACACTAAAAATAAAAAATAATTAAAACCCCACAAGTCCGACTTGTGGTGTACCTACGCATCAAATTAAATCATATTCAAATATTAAATTATTTAATTATTGAAATTAATTAATACTTATAAATCATTTTAGTTAATTAAGTTAAGTTACATCAATCAGAAAAACTATGAATCAAATTTTCGCATCGGATCTTGGGTGGAATCGTTTTGCAAAAATTCAATAAATTTATTTTTTATGAAATTATTCATGCGTTACTATATATGACTCATCCTTCAAATCTCATTTGAGATGTGCGAATATAAATTTGAACCATCTAATATACGCTGATGATCTATTCCTCTTCTGCAGTGGTGAAGCAGGTTCCCGATGCCTCATTAATCAATCTTAGCAGCCATACTATTCACAATTATGAATATTATAACTATTTTGAATGTTCTGTTTATTAAGAATGTCAAATAAGATGTTTAGACCCTTCATAATATTAAGTGTTAAAAATTCTTTTCGAACTTCAACATTTGCCAAGACTTCTTTTGTTGATAAATAGGACGTGATAAGTAATCGTGTGTTCCTAATTATCTTAATGAGGCAGGGTGAGCAACAATTGTTCACACATTTGGCTTGATTAGCCTAACAAGACATCAAGACGGTCCTAACCTCGAAACACGAGATTTGAGAAACATAACATTGTATGTCACCCAAACATCAAGAGTGTTTTTTTACTGAACCTTTTTCAATTATATAAACTCATCACTTCATAAAACTAAACATATCATCATTACCACAACATTCATCATAATCGAGCTTGCCACACACCAATAGGTTATCACCACTTACAATGAGCTAGAAATAATATAAGATGGAACATCATATAACATCAAGGTGGCTAGCTGTACTATCTTAAATATTTTGATGGAGAAAGCCACCTCGACAAGCTCTGACTTTTATTACAGCACCTTGCTCTCCTAGACTCCTGCTCTCTCTCCTGCCCCGAGGTGCGGGTGAGACTGGGGATTTGGGTCTCGAAGCTGACCTGGAGCACGATGAGATGGACATTGAGCGAGGCCTTTGAGACTATATATATATCTCACAGGAGACTTGCTGACACTCCCGCTGTAATTGTGGCTACAATTACGAGTCCGGTGAGAGGCTATGACTCTTTTTCCTGCAAGTCTGAACTTCTTGCTTCCCATGACTATAAAGTTACATCAGTAACCTGGAAACCTCCCCTCAACCTCAACAGTGAAGAGATTGAAAACACTAAGCTTGCGCTGAAGCAAGTGAAACAAAGATGGCAGAAGAGCCTTGGTAAGCAGGTCCACAGGTTGTTGAACTGAAGGCACTTAGTAAAGAGAAATGAGATCGACAACAACATGATGATGAACGAGATGAAAATCTATGTAGATGTGCTTTGTTTTCTCATGAAAAATCAGATTTATGGCAATTGCAATAGCTGAGTTACGGAAGGAGTAAACTGGAACCGGAGACTCAACAGAGATGTGTAGTGAGTTAAGCAGTGAGACAAGCCAAACTGCCTCACTTGTATTTTTAGCAAGAGTATCTTACTCAGCATCGACAGAAGAACGATCAATGGTCGTTTGCTTCTTAAACTTATAAGATATGGATTTTTTTTTTCAAATTTGGTTTTTTCGCTTCATTCTCTATAATTTGTGAACCTCTGCTTGGTTTGTTTTCCATTCTGACCTTTTCGCAGTTCCGAACTGTGAAAATTCTTATTATTTTTCGTTGTTCACAACCGCGAAAAGGTCCATATGATTTTCGTAGATCATAACTGCGAAAAATTATATGTCCGCGAGAATTAAGTGGACAATGACGTGAATTATTTTTAGGATTTCAATTTTTGCAATTCATAACCGCGAAAATATTTACGATTTTCACACTGCGAAAATCACATGGAGCTTTTTGCAGTTGCGAACAGCGAAAATAATAGGGATTTTCGCAATTCGGAATTGCGAAAAGATCAGAATGGAAAAAAAAACCAAACGGGAGTTCACAAATGATAGAGAATGAAGTGAAAAAACCAAATTTTAAAAAAAATCTAAGATATGAGCTCAGAAAAATACAATAAGATGATATAGATCATCGAGAAACAGGACAAGAGCCCTAATCTGCTCACAATAGGCAGTGAGATGAAGATAAGTGGAAGTGGAGTACAATATTTCATGGCCTGGTGTCGTTTTCAGATAACGATCTACACGAAAAGCTACATCAGAGTGTGTCTGAAAGGGTCTCACCAAGAATTGGCTGAGATGATGGACGTCACGAGATGTCCGGACGAGTTATGGTCAGATACACCATGTGACTCATAAGCCTTCGAAAAGGTTCTACATCAGTCAGAGGTGAATTGTTGGACTCATGAAGATTGTCAGAGGGAGTCATTGGTGTAGAGATTGGTTTACATCCATGTAAATCAGTGTCAGATAAGATCTCAAGAGCTTATTTCCGTTAACATATATATATATATATATACAGAGGAGGGATCCGTTGAGAACCTCCTTACGCTGAGAACCTTGTCGATAATTCTTGATCAATCATTTTTTTTCCTTTTTTAAGTTTATTTATGATACTTCATTAATTATATGAAACTTATTAAATATGATATATATGGAAAGTGTACTTGATATATTTAGTTAAATATCATTAATGTCTTAAGATTTTTTTATTTATCATTAAATAAAAGATTTTTTAAAATACTAATTTTATTTAATCAATATTCACCGTCGTATATTTCATATTTTTGTGAGTTTTCCAAAAGTTAAAATTTTTTAAATTTTTTCTGGATAATAATTTTTTAAATTTATTTAATAATTTTTTTAGAATATGAATAGATAGTGAATATTTGTTTTTTTTCATTTTTCAGCGGGGAACATTTTTTCTGAATTTGTACATATGCTTTTTTTTGTTATGGTGGTGAACATTTACGGTGAACATATGTTCACTATCCAAAAAAAATATGTAAACCCATAAAAAATATTATTTAATAATTTTTGTTATGGTAGTGGACATATGATATTGAACATACCAAAAAATTATCTAAACCCATACAAAAATTCAATAATTTTCAAAGAACCAATAGTGAACTAATGAACAAAGAAGAAAGAACCAAATTCGGTACTATGAGACCCAGGCTTCAGACCTGGTTGAGAAGATTGTTCCTCCACCATCAAATCCGGTCATCCTCCGGATATGGCTGAGCTAAGACTAACGCAGGATGGCTGACATTAACTCCGATTTGCGGCGTTGCTACTCATGCGTCGCTAGTGGTGCGCTCAGTGTGTCTGGATCTCATCCTTCCATCGGATCTCCTTCTTGCCTGCGCACTCCTCCATCACCACGCTACTGCCGAATACGTTCTTAGAATCTTTCAGGTGAGGAAGGACAACTCGGATATGAAAGAAAGTTAAAACTGACGAGAGAACGAAATGTGTGATGTGTGGGAGATAGTTAAAAAAGAAATCTGAAAGTGAAAAGGGGTGAAAATAAAAGATATGGCTTGATTGGTGGACAACTTTACGGAAAGATATAAGCATGGAAATGTAATTACATAAAACATAATAAATGAAGTTTCAAGAAATGAAGTTAAATAATCAAAACACGGTCGTTTTGTATATAGAATGATTGGTTCATATTTTTTCACAAGGTTCTCAACAGATCCACCATATATATATATATATAGGGGGCGGATCGGGTGAAAACCTGTTTGGATTTGTAAACTGTGAACCAATTGTGATCGTTGATTTTTTTAAAATCAATGCACCAGATTTAATTTGAATTATAAATCTTAAATGTCATTAACAATTTTTCTAACAAACAGATCGGATGATGATGAGATTAATTAGGGAAGCATATCTCATCCCCTTAATTAAATCTCAATAACTACCAAATCCCACTTTTCACTCCTCCCATAAACCCACTTCTCACACGCCCCACTTTCATTCTCTGGAAGTCACGTCGTGAAAAAGAAGAGGGCTTGACAACTGCCATTGTAGTTGTCGTCCTCCGGAAGCTTTTTTCTTCTTGGCAAGCAAAAAGGCAGTGCACCACCGAATTAATGTTTGTTCTTGTTTTGTTGTGCACCAAATTTGTTTAGTGCACATGGGCATGTTTGTTGGTGCTAACAAATTATGTCAATCAGTGTTTGGTGCACAGCTTATTGCACCAAAACAGAGTTCGTTCTTGACTAGTTGTGCACCAGAATTGTCAGTAATATAAACAAATTCTGTCAGTCAATGGTTGGTGCACTGAGTATTATGTTCCTTGATTAGTGCATCAAAGCAGAGTTCGATCTTGATTAGTTGTGCACCAAAATTGTCAGTAGTATGAACATAAAACTGGAAAAAAGAAAAACCTGTGGCAATATTGTCGGATGAATTAGAGGATGTCGACATAGGCATGGCTGAGAAATTTAGCAGCAGGTGGCGCGTGAAAAATTGTACGTAAAACAAACATAAAAATAGGCGAGTATAGAATGTCGATTGTAAAAGGAAGGTAACAACGATTTAAGGATATATACAAGATAAAATCAGCTATAAATAAGGGGAAGTAAATATAGAATCATTAAAAATATGAAACAATTAAATGTAACGATAAAAAATATTAAAACTGAATTAAAATCCGATCGTAGGATCAAATAAGATCAAAAGATATAATTAGTTCACAGTTTACAAATCCAAAGTGGTTTTCATTTGATCCACATTCTATATATATATACATACACACATATATATCCCTTTATTCAATCAAGCAATCTAAATACAAAGAAAAAGTAATGTAACGCACCTAAGTCCTTGATGAGATACTGAGAAGCCAAAAATCCCTTAAGGTAAGCAATAACTTCTAGACAACTTCCTATAATTAATATGTCATCAACATATATAAGATGTACATGGAGGAAGAAGACTTGTGCAGAATGAACTAAGAGTGATCATTACTGCTTTGTTAAAAATCAAATGTAAGTAGAGCATGTGAAACTTGTTGAACTATGATAAGACCGTCGTTGAGTTGTTTTATGCAAATAAATTCATAAACCTTCCTCAGTAGCAAGTAGAAAGTCAGAGCTGATCCACAAGAACAAGAGACCTGTAAAGTTAGTGATGACATAAAAATACAAAAAAAGACTCTGATGGAGGTTTGTAACTCTATTTGGTGACCTAAAACACTAAAAAAAAGGATAAAGAGAATTAGCATATAAACGCGTAGGTCAGGTGAGTAACTCTTAACTGTGTTGATCATAGATATAAACGATGAAATTCATGTAAAACATAGGTTGTCAAGCTAAGCTATGAAATAACAATCATATGAACAACATCAATACACAAACTATAACACCTGAATTACGTAATGGAATTTAAATACACATAACAATGTAAAGGTACATAATAGAATGAGTAGGAACAACCCTCACGAACCCTGCTAGCTCCTTCCTCTGTCCCTTACTGCCCTCTACTGAATTTCAAAGTGAACCCTGCTAAGAATTCAAACTTTAGAGAGGGAGAGAATACTCCAAAATAAAGTTTGTGTATGGCATGTTGAGGAATTCTTGAAAGAGGGGGCGAAGACTTTATTATATAGGTGTGAGTGTCTTACATCTTAAACAATGTGATATGCACGATTGATGTATATCTTCCAATGATTATATCCTATACATTATATGATTCAAACTTGTAGGCTGAAGAGGAATTCTTTTTTGGGATAACAGTCAAATTAGGAAATTTATCCATCGACTTTGACTGTCTAGCTAGCAAAAATCCGTCCAAAATTAAGCATTTACCTCTCCTTAGAAATTATAGATCTTTATTTCCTATTTTTATATCAATTTTAATCATTAAAATCAGACATTTTTGACCCTCGAAAAATAACCTAGTTCTGCAGACCAGATTAAGAAGTTATGGCTTAACTTATTAAGCCACGTGCTCAGCTCTGCCCACACCTTGTTTTTTATTTGGTAGAAACGGTCCTCTATCCGCTTTTCTGATGTTGTTTGAATTTGGACTAAACTGCCATTTTAGCTCATTTTTGCATGAAGATCCAAAATAAGCCCGAAACACAAAAACTAGCTAAAACCATTAAATACCACTCAAGAATGGCCAAGAATTAGATGAATTAAGTGTAAAATAGACAGAATAATTGGTCTCGTCAAATACACCACACTAGGTCTTGATCGTCCTTGAACAAACAATAAGATTCATGGAATCACAGCAAATAAATGTATCTTATGTGTAGTTTAGTTTTAATGTATCCTTACATTGCTATCCATCTATTCATATCCTGTAACATAACTCACGTACAAATATCTCACAAACAACCATGACAAAGGCAAAGTTATCAGTAATTAACCTTATTTAGCTACCTATACACACCTGTCTTTTTATGCATCAACTCCTTTTAAGAATCACTAATAACATTAATGTCAATGATATGAATAAGGAATGAGAAGCTCTTACGAATTACGCACAAGATAAAAAATGAGGATACTTGTGTCATTCAGTGTGACAAGATAGATAACTCATCTCCTTCGCCAACCCAACCCAACCCAACCCCCCCCAAAGGGGTCAAAAAGAAAAAAAAATCAGTATGGTTTGGTTTAAGTGCAATAGGGATGCAAGCGAGCCGATGTACTCATGAGCTGCTCGTGAACGAGCTCGGTTAGTACTCGGTCAAAGCTCGTTTGTCAATAAATGAGTTGATCACGAACAACAATTAGAAGCTCGTTTAACAAACGAGCCGAACATGATCAAGGGGGTGTTCGGCTCGTTTATGTTCGTAAGAAGCTTGATAAGAAGCTCGATAAGAATCTTGATAGCTCTATTAAAAAGATCGAGGATTTATGACTTAAGTTAGAATGTAACTCAAATTCTTTTTTTTTTTTTTTTTTAAGAACGAGTTTATTGAAAAGGAAAAAGACATACAGGGAGGGAGAAGGGACACAGGAAGAGGGATGGCACCCAATGTAACTCAAATTCATACATGTCAATCTATCGTAACAAGAGTTAAGAATTCGAGATTAGTGAAGATGGCTACAATAATTAACATCAATTCCATTTAATGTAAATGAAACGGATGTAACTTATGTCTATCATTTGAGCCAAATATGAATAATGATGTGTTCGACTCGTTTATGGTCTCTTTTAAAAGCTCCATTTAAACTCGTTTAGACTCTTGACTACGAGCCTTTTTATAAATTTATAAAGTTATTAGTCAATAAAGTATGATTTTTTAATGAGTAGCTCATTTAAAACTCGTTCAAACTTGTTTAAACGCTCGTTTATCATATACTTTAAATTTTGTATTATATCAATCAAGATGAGTAAAGCTCGAGCTGGGCTCGAATTCATTAAAATTAAACTAGCCGAGCTTGAACATATATTTTAAAAGCTTATTAATATTCGGCTTGAGCTCGAACTCATAAAATTTTAAATGAACGAATATGAACACTTTACTACTTGACTCATTTTAAGGGAGTGATAACTATTTGCATGTGAACATGTAGCTGCTGAGTTTCTCCCTTTGTTTCTCATTTCCTCCTTTATGCATAAATACAAATTATTTCGCAGAAAACCATCAATGAACTACGCAACTCTGTGCAAATCCACAGTAGAGCCGCTTGCCAGACTCACCGCCTCTTCACTGCTCCATCCTTCTTCCTTCACCCTCAACAACGTCTTCCGCACCTTCCGCTCACTCTCTATCCACCAGCACCATCGTTGTCACCGCATTATGGCTTCCTCGACACCGCCGTTGCCCGAAGAGAAAGCCACTGCACCGTACGGCTCCTGGAAGTCTCCCATCACTGCCGACGTCGTCTCTGGCGGAGATAAGCGCCTAGGAGGAACCGCGGTGGGTTCCGATGGTCGACTATTCTGGCTCGAATCGCGTCCCACTGAATCAGGGTAATTTCTAATTTGCTATGCACCCGGCTGTTTGATTTTTAAGCTTTCTGGAATTTCGATTGTTGTTGAATTTGATGGTTTTGCAGGCGATCCGTTCTGGTTATGGAAGCTGAGAGTCCAGAAGGTGAGCCTCGGGACATCACACCCAAGGAGTTTAACGTGCGCACTTTGGCTCAAGAATATGGTGGTGGTGCTTTCGCCATTTCTGGTGATACTTTGGTGTTTTCAAACTACAAGGATCAAAGGCTGTACAAACAGTCTATTTCATCTAAAGGTTGGCTTCTGGTAATAAAGGATGTGGACTAGCATGGTTAGGATGCCAGCAGAGTATATGTTAACAGTGACTCTGGCTTTTGTTTTTCAGATTCACTGCCAGTGCCAATTACTCCGAATTATGGAGGTCCAAGTGTTTCATATGCGGATGGAGTGTTTGATCTGCACTTGAATACATTCATCACTGTGATGGAAGGTAAGGTAATTTTATGAGGAGACACACCTCGTATTGTTAGTCATATCTTTTTAATGATGTTTCATCATTAGTATTTTCTAATTGCCAGATCGTCGCAAAAACAATCTCAACCCAATTACTACCATTGCAACAGTTGACCTAACTGATGACAGTGCTCAAGGTAGGGTATAACCATATACCTACAATTTGTTTTATAATACTTCAGTTTATTTTACCAGTTATAAACTGCTTTTGAGATTTCGTTTATGAAGTTATCAGCATTTGGAGGCTTGGATATATGTTAATTTCATTTTGTGTTAGTACGTAGCAGACCTTTTTACTTTGTAATACGGCTTTTACAATAAAGCTTCTTGTTTTTATGCATTCAGAACCAAAATTACTAGTCGGTGGCAACGATTTCTATGCATTTCCTCGTATTGATCCCAGCGGAAAACGTTTAGCCTGGATTGAATGGAGTCATCCTAACATGCCTTGGGATAGATCCGAATTGTGGGTTGGCTATATCTCAGAAAAGGGGTGAGTATAATTCGGCATAATATACTGAAATGTGAATTTCATACATAATGGCCATTTTTAATTATCAATACCTTAAAACTACACCACTAACCCTTAAAACACTAGTAAATAAAAGAAAACACTCAGGACTTATGAAATACACCTTTTTTGGAGCGCTGTTCTATATTCACTTGAAGAAGAAGTTCCTAACTTACCAGCAATTATGTATACAAATTTGGATGTCTCACATCCTCTAGGAGTGAAATTTCTGCACTTATTAGGTAGTTGGGCTCCTGCACTCATTGCTAGTTGATCTTGAGTGTGGTATCCAACTATTCTACATGCAATATAAATGGTAAGATTTGATGCTTAAAGTTTCTCTTACTTTCCTATGATGATGAAAGATTTCCAATAAATTACTTATCTTACTGCTTTGCTTTATAGATTATTGTTTTTGATGTGAACCGTATTATATTGATGACTTCCCTATGGAAGAGATTAAAGCTGAGAAAAAATGTTGCAGTGATTTATACAAGCGCATCTGTGTTGCTGGTCATGATCCTGATGTTATAGAGGCTCCTAGTGAACCCAAGTGGTCACCAAAAGGTAATTTTTCAAGTTTAAGGTATGATATACCAGTGTGTGTTTTTTTTTGTACGCAGATTCAATGTTTATCTCTGACCTGAGCAGGTGAACTGTATTTTATAACGGACAAAGAGAATGGATTTTGGAATCTTTACAAATGGGTAAATCCTGTCTTTTAATCTTCTAGTTATTTGGTTCATCTCATTCTAAAACAATTGTAAACAAGAATCAATATTTCGGATGGTGTGCATCCAAACCATATAATGTATGCTCACTCTAAGCGCAGGATTTGCAACTCCACTGAACTCTTTTCGATTGGACACTTTGCATACGGGGTTGTATCAAAGTTGCACCACATTTGTGAGCATGTGTTTGGGATAAAAAAGTAGCTTACGAGTTAAAATGTAATAAACGACTTAAATAATTACCTTTGAAGTACTTTGTATACCTCAATTAAAACGTTGACTTTTGATTCAAGTTTCTTTGAATGTTTGGTGAAATTTTTTTTATTTTTTTTTAAATGCTTATATAGTACTCACAAGTAACTTATGGTATGACCAAACAGGCAATCTTATTTACAAGGAAGCTTGCAACTGGTTTCCTGTATTTACCTGTTTAAACTAAAAACCTGTTTTTCATAAAATTGGTTGCACACAGACTTTGATTCTGTGATGCATCTGCAGTTACCTCGATTAAATGCCAAAGCTTAAGAGGGTATAGATACCATTGTGCTACGAATGACAACTGTGATTGATAAAGTACTAGCATAAAGCTTGCTTTTATTAGTAGTTTGGAGAACATAAAAAAGCATTTCCAAGAGAAACAGATGATCCCACAATACTGTTGTCACTGTTCTTTTTTATATGATGTTGATATGTAAATAATCAATTTTAACTGTCTCATATTTTATATATCGAAATCATTATGTCTGCAGGATGAATCCAACAATGAGGTTATACCACTACACCCTTTGGATGCTGAATTTACTAGACCACTATGGGTTTTTGGTACAAGCTCTTATGAATTTGTTCCGAGTGAGGACAAAAAAAACTTTATTGCTTGCAGCTACAGGTAATACTAATTTTTTTCTATTCTACAAAATTTACTGCACAATTAGCTTGATGATGTATTTAGTCTTGCATGAGCTTTTGGTACTAATTACTTTATACCACATTATTACAACTTAGTTTCACAAATGCTTCATTTTATGATATCTTCCTTTCATTCCTCATCCAGCTGATTAACTTGTAGACTGCTGGACATGCCCGTGTGGACATGTGTATACCCAGGCTGTTAATTAATTTTCAATTGTTATATATTTTTTACTTGCAGGCAGAATGGGAGCTCGTTTCTTGGCATCCTGGATGAGGAGCATAAAGCGTTAAAACTTCTGGATATCCCATTTACAGATTTAAATAATATTGTGAATTAAATCTGCACCTTTTGTGTACCACTATTCGGATTACGTACAGCATTCCATGGTATCATGTAAGTTTTATCTTGTTTTTTATTGCAGACGTTAAGCAGACATTGCCTTTATGTGGAAGGAGCATCTGGAGCTCATCCTTCATCAATAGCGAAAGTATATTGTTAACTGTGCATATTATAATGTGATTTCCACTCTTTTCTATCATTACTTTTATTCCAGGAGATAGTTGCTTTTGCCTGCATAGAAATTCTATGGTTTTCTGAATTCTTATGTTGAATGTTTTTATGTTAGGTGATTTTAGATGATCATAAATCAAAAATCAATAAGTTTGAGATCGTCTGGTCATCATCACCCAATTCCTCAAAATATGCTCCGTACTTCAGTTTTCCAGAGTTCATTAGATTTCCAACAGAGGTCCCTGGTCAAGATGCCTACGCATACTACTATCCGCCATCCAATCCCTATTTTAAAGCTGATCAGGGAGATAAACCTCCACTGTTGTTGAAAAGTCATGGTATTTTTACATCTTTATGTTTGAGTTTATCCATTGTGATTTCCCGTATTCTTAACTGTGTGTTTTGGGGCGCCCATATTGCATGGGACCTGTTGTCAGTTCTTTTTTATCATTGGAATATTGCAGGAGGTCCAACTAGTGAAACTCGTGGAATTCTGAATATGAGCATCCAGTACTGGACTAGTCGAGGTTGGGCTTTCGTAGATGTGAACTACGGAGGCAGCACTGGTGAGATCCAAAACCTATATAACATACCATGTTGTTGTTTGTAAGGGTGGAGTATGAAGTTATTTTATCAATTCCTCACTATAGATATTGTCTGGTGAGCTCCAAAACCTATTTAACTTACCATGCTGTTGTTTGTAGGGTTGAGTATAAAGTTACTTTATCAATTACTCACTTTAGATATTATCTATTCATCGCCTTGTAAAATTATATGTTTCATTTATTTATTTATTTGTTAATTCTCCAACCTGGTGCGCAAAATCCACTTTGTTTCTTTTACTTATGCAATTTTTTGTTAAAAGGTTTACTGCTATCTGATTTGAAGGATATGGAAGAGAATTTCGTGAGCGGCTCTACGGGAAATGGGGAATTGTTGATGTGGATGATTGTTGTAGCTGTGCTAAATACTTGGTAATTTCATGTACAAGCATGGTGATTGTTATACTTCTACCTACTGAAATGGCCCTGCACATTTATTTCCCAGGTTGACAGTGGAAAGGTTGATGGTAACCGTCTCTGCATAACTGGGGGATCTGCTGGTGGGTACACGACATTAGCTGCTCTAGCTTTCAAAGACACATTCAAGGCTGGAGCTTCATTATATGGCGTGAGTACTTGACCCTGTACTCACTCTAAGATTGTATATATACTCTCATATGGTTTCTATTAGAGTCTGCCATCAAAATAATTTCGGGACTTGGGCATCGTCGTCTCAAGAGAACCAAATATTCTCATAATTATGAGTCATAATACCTGACTAGAGGCCGCTTATGATTAGTGGATTTTAGTGTGTGGCTAATTATATAAACCTATAAAGTCGCACACATTCAGGTAATAAATATTTCTTTGGGTAAAACCGAATAAGATTTGGTCCAAGCCGCACCTAATTTGGATAGGTTGAATAAACTCAAGGGTTTAATCCATGTGTTTAACCCATGAATAAAACCCTGTTAGTTGTTGGGTTTGGCTCACAAGTCAAAGCCCAACAACTTTATTTTCATTAATGGGATTATAGTTAAGAAATTAGGTGCAAGAGTTCACACATTGTTGAACAGACATGCAATATTAATCATTAGAATATCAGAAGAGTTAGAGATACCTAGAATCAGGAAGATATGTTTTTTTCTAAAAGTTGCTGTTAGCAAGGCTCGAACTTGAGACTTACGAGTTGGATGTCCATCAACAAACCACTAGGCTTCCACCTTGGTACAATTAATACTAAGAAGATTGAATATGATGATTTAACTCTAATATATATTTCTGGCACTGACCCTTGTACCATACAAATAGTCAATGTGTGCAAAAGTTTCATATTAATGGAATTTTGAGTTTTTTTGTTTTTAAAGCAATTGATACATACAAATATTGTTTATTAGATAAAAATGATTAATATTCCAATGACTTAAATCATTGAGAGAGTTAATGACTTATAAAAAGTCATACATGTTGATGTATGTGGATCTATGAGTATCAGAGCTAGAAATGGTTTATATACTTTAGTGTATTTATTGACGAATGCAGTAATTATGATTACATATAAGTAATATGATGTAAGCCGGAACTCTTTGAATAGTTCTGACAATTTCAAAAAAAAAACAACTGTAAGAACCAACTAGACTAGAGGATTAAAATCTCTTTTATTTGATTGATGAGCAAAATTATTATAGTTGAGAATTTCATGACCATCAAACTGAGTGTGAAATTGTTCCACAACTCACTTCGTCTATAACTCTACACTTTAATGTTGTATCTGAAAGGAGAGATCGAAATCTGTTAGACATAGGTCGATCAATAGTGAATCATACCGTTCTTCAGCCCAGTTTGTAGCGTATGCATTGAAATCACCGTGCTCAGTAAGAACCCATCAAAATTAATACAACGTATGAAATGTCTTAAAAATGTTCTAAGATTATTTTCATTTAAGATCTAGTGATGCAAGGTTTTTACTGAAATATTTACAAGCTTCCTCCCAAAATCAATAAATTCTTCTTTGTAAGAAGTTCAGAAGATTCAATGGGTTTTTGTACTACCACAAATGGCAAAATTATAACCATAAGTTAAATTTTCAGGGAAATTTATTTCCCTTGAAAACTAGTGGAGTTAAGTGTAGCTCAAAGGTATTCAAGAGCCATAAAAAGTAATGCACCTATAGTTGTAATTATTCTTGTCGTAGCACCTCATATGTATGAAAGGATGAGGTGTGAACATATATGATATGGTCTTAACTATTGAATATTTTTATCTGTTATTAATGAAGAACGGTGAACATATGAATTACAAGGAAGCTATGGTGGGCCCTAAATCTAAGAAATGGTTACTTGTCATAAAATCCGAAACAGACTGTGTGGTCAAAACAAATTATTTGACGTTGTTTAATTCTTCCAACGGTTTAAAAATCATTGGAAGTGGATATATAAAAAAATAGCGAGTATGGAAATATTCCAATATTTAAGACGTGATGAAAGTTTTCAAGCAAATTAATAGCTCTGAATTTAATGAAGTCAATTTTCACTCTAACAATATTCAAGTCCTTTTGGATACTCCATGTGAAAACAATTTTTCTTAGAGGAAATTTGCTAAGGAACATGCATGTTTTAGGGTCTTATCATTGGACTCAAACAATCACCTCAAAAATAAAATCTTCGTTTCGAATAAATAATCAAAGAAATTTGATTTCTATTCAAATGATGAAGAACCCTATGTTTACTAACACGCATATTTTTTACCTTTTATATATGTCAATGATTATTTTAGGGGGTCAGTTGCAGTCAAATGAATTTGTTAAGACTGAGTCGTACTCAATGGAACAAATGAGGCTTGGCTGAGGCATCAATAACCTAGCTAATATTTATTTAATCCTAGGCTTTTAATTCGGTTAAAATGAAAATCACACGGAGAATAAAAGCAATTTGATAGGGCTATGTTCAATTAATGTAAATATCCTTGAATTTCTACTTTACCTATGTTGCATGCAAACTCTCATCTTATCTTTAAAGCACAATTAATCATTCACAATGTATCATGCAATTTCAATAATACAGCATAGTCATTCAATAATTTGCTCCAAATTTGACTTTTGGGTGTTCCACACAGTAAATTATTGACTCTAGTTGATTTATATTGTGTTATATCTCAATTATGGTCTTCGTTGTTCACAATACTATTCAAAGGGGATTAAACTAATATTTTCCTAAACATACGATTAAGATACATGATTAAATCTACAGAGTTTGCACATTAGGGAGAACATCTGTTGGTTAATCGAACTGAATTGTTGTTCAGTTAACCGAGTTATAAAAATCTTCATCGAATAAACAGACCGAGTTAGACGGTTAACTAGTAATTTGGTTAATTCAGTTATCAGTTAATTCTTCAATTAATCAAAATTAATTGAGAAAATTAAATATATTTTATAAAATCATTATTTTTATATAAAATAAATTAATTTTTATTTAAGAAATTCGAGAGTTTAATCTATGGATTTTACCAACTTAGTTATTGGATTTGGCCCTTTGTTCTCACAATTAAAGATGGCCTAAGGTTAACTTTAGTTCACACTGTGTTTCTCGATTTGATCACAAATACGGTACATATAGTGGGTTTTTTTTTTTGGAGCTAGTACTCCATAGCGCGGCATCCACAGACAGGGCACCAGATGTGTTGTGCAGAGATAATCCGGCTACTTTAGTCACACTACTAGATGTGATCATTTATCGTATGGACTTTATGTGTTGGGTTTCAATTTGGACCTAGGTCCGTATTTGACAACATTGAAACTATCAAGATGAAGAGGATTTCAATTATGATACAGATTAGTGTCAGGCAGTTCGAATTGAAATCAATAGTACTAAATGAAAGGTAATCTTGATCCAGATCTGTAACTGGTAATTCGGATTATCACCACAACCATAAAATTGTTTTATGGTGTTCTGAATCCAGAGTTATGGCCAGCAATTTGAAAATCCACTTCTACATTTGTTCGTGCGATTCCATAACAGTTTCATCCTCCTGAAAATCCACTTCTACATTTGTTCGTGCGATTCCATAACAATTTCATCCTCCTCCATTACCTCTTTGTATTTTTCTGTGGGACCTAGATGCTGATTACCATGCATGGCATATTTTCAATTATAGGAGCTCATATATGCTTGTTATATTAGAAATTATCTGCACTTGCCGAAACTGAACGGAGAATCTGAGTACAATTTCGATTGGGGCAAATTGTATATCATTTGTTGGTGCTGGGTATCCCGAGTTCCATTTACTTATTCCTTTTGTTTGTTCTCGTGGTTCTTGTTAAGTATGAACATGGAAAAAGTTTACATCATGGATACCCTTGAATTTATGAGATGACAATTGATTGCCTTGCTTTTTCATGAAAAGGTTGCTGACTTAAGCTTGCTAAGAGCTGAGACCCATAAATTCGAATCTCATTATATTGATAAGCTGGTTGGTAAGTGTAGTTTATAGACCACATTTTTCATTGCTTATTCAGCTGCTGAAGAAGGCATTTAATGCACTTAAGTGAACATCATTCTTTTTACAGGGACAGATGAAGCCTACATAGAAAGGGCGCCAATCAACTCTGTTGATGGATTTTCGTGTCCGATTATACTATTCCAAGGACTGGAGGACAAGGTATTCATGCGAGTAGTCATTCTTATTAAAGCATCGAGTAGAAAAAAAGGATATTGGGGTGGGTTTTATTTCCAATGATCTAATCGCCTAGTGATAAGAATTATAAAGCATCGAGTGGATTATGAAGGCGAACAACATGGTTTCCGAAAAAATCACCCATGTATAACCTTTGCTGTAAGATAAGAGTTCATACATGTGCTGTGATATTTGTTTTAGAAATTGATGATTAGCCTGCTGACTTTAAGTCTAACAGCCTTCTTTATTATTCAATTACTTCTTGGACGTTATAACATCATTTGTTGTACCAGCCTGTGCTTCATTTGTAGCTTACAGCTCTTATTGCATTTTATGTCTGCCCCAAGTATCGCGGTTCGATAATTCGTTAGTAGTCACATGATACATACCATTGAACAAATGAATTTTCTCAACTGCAGGTAGTACCACCTGATCAAGCCCGTACTATTTACAAGGCACTGAAAGAAAAGGGTTTGCCTGTAGCTCTAGTGGAGTATGAAGGCGAACAACATGGTTTCCGAAAGGTACGACAAGTAAAGTTATTAATGATTCTGGGCATAGTTATCCTAAAATATCTAAACAACTTAACACAACTTTAACAGGCTGAGAACATCAAGTTTACTCTGGAGCAACAGATGGTTTTCTTTGCTCGACTGGTGGGCCATTTTAAAGTGGCAGATGATATTGTTCCCATTCACATAGACAATTTTGACTAAATTGTGCATGCAGGACCAAATCACACCATCAAAACGTAACCATTTTCATTTCATTGGGATCTAGCATTTTTCCCAGTTGAAGACTCTGAATTTGTATGCCGCAGTTATGTCCTAGTTAAGACTTGGTGAATGTCGTGTTTGTTTTCAGTGGGAATTCAGTCTAAAAGAACTAATGGTTAACATCTCCCGGTGGTATTCCATTGCTTTCAAGATAGTTTGTTTATGGGTGAATTATGTTCATTGTTTTCAAGATATTTTATTTTTAGAGAAAAATACTGAAAAGATATCTAGTTATTTGAATGACGAGCTGGCTGGCGGATTATATTCTATTCTTTCTTTTTCTAGGTTACTTTTCACGTGGGAGAATACACTCAAGTTGATCCACTGCTCACTACATTCCAGCTTACATAGAGCAGTGCCTGGATCTAGGAACACAATTTAGTTGGATAAAAAATAGTGATGGTTTTAAGAAAAATTCTGTGTATGAAAAAAAGAAGGGGGAGGAAGAAAAGCCTTTACGTGATTATTGATTCAGTTTTTCTGTGAATTTCCGACCACCTTAAGTTGTCCGGAAATTGATTGAAAAATGAAAACATTTCTTGCGACATTTGTGACCACCTTAAAAGGTCAGTAAATTGGTGGAAATCGGGTATATTTCAGGCCAACTTTCTAGCCACTAGACGATAATCCTGTAAATATGTACAGTGACTGAAAATGGCCGCAAATTTGTTAGAAATTTATCATCTTTTCAGTCATTTTTCGATCTGTTTCGGTCACCTGGACCTGTTATAAAATACTTAAACTGAAGGGTAGGTGGCCGACATTTGATCGGAAACAGCCCAAAAAACTTTCAGTCATTTTTCGGAAAGGCATTTTTGGCTGCAAAACAATTGTTTTTTGGTAGTGAAAGTTTATCAAAATAGATCATAGTTAATGCATGTAAAATAGGAAAAAAATAAAAAAGGGTCCCGAACTGTCGCCATTTATTCAATTGCAGTCCAAACTACTACAATTGTCAAAAGAGTGCGATGAAAATTGAATTGATTTTTTAAAATAAAATTTATCATTGCACTCCTAAATTAATATTATTAGAATACTTAGATTTGTATGCAAAAATTAAGTCATTTGATTATAAAATTGAATAATATCATTTTGCGCACACGACAAAATGACGTATTTTCATATTCAATCATCCATTATCCTCAACAAATTTAATATGATCAATTATATTTGAGAAATCAAATAAATTAATCTTAAGCATCATTTGAAATCAGTCTAATTTTTTTCATCGCACCCTTTCTGACAATCGTGATAGTTCGGACCCCAATTACGTACACGGTGGTAGTTCATGATCCATTTTCAGTTTTTATAAGAGCAAACAATTAAAAACAGAAGGAGTGAAGCGCTCGCGAGCGATAGTTTTGACAGATTTTCACATCTAAATGCTTGTTTTGACCGAGTACATTTACGAGCCGCTCACGAGTGTATCAGTTCGTTTGCACCTCTATTCTCATCCTACTGAGGAAGGTGTTTAAGTGTTGTCATGTTCAGTCAAGACATCACAAAATGTCCATCTATCACTCAACTTTTTACGAGTCAGCATGACCCATGCACCAGAAATAATAACCAACTTGAGAACTTGTTCATCCCATCTTCCTAACTGTGTTTCTACTGTCCTGGATATTGACCACCTTTTCAAATACACAACCCTCTTATGTATTTCAGCTGTCTCATTCCAGTGTCATATTTAGTTATTTCATAAATTAGATGGGTTAAAATGTAATTATAAGGGTTGGCTCTTATATCATCATTGTAGAAAAAGCAATATGAATGATAAGCAAGAATTATCCCTAAATCTATCCCTTCCCCTGTAATCGTCTTCTTTCCCGTCTCGTTTCTTCCTCTCATCTTCTTCATCTCAACTTCATTCTCAAATATATCTTTCTCTCTATTTTCAACACTTATTTCAATACAGTACAAATCGGTTCGCATCATAATTCCAAGCATTCTTGATCAAAATCAAAACGGCCTTGCCATCCTGCATGAGGAGACCCCGTCTTCTTGTATGTTACCCTGACATAAATAAACGACTCCAGTTCCCAACGGACCGGGCTTCACGAAGTGGTCACTCTCAAAGCATTGTTAAGAAACAGATGACGGGTCATATACATTCTTTCAAGTGACCACCTCCGCTTTCAACCTGTTGGGTGAATTGATCTGGGATGTTTTGATCATCCGTTCAAACAGTACTACTAAACTTCCTCACATTGAGCTGAGTTTCGAACATTTTTAAACACGAGAATGATCATCCACCTCTTTCACCAGGTTAGACAGATTTCTGTTGCCACCTCTCAATCCAAAAGGATGCAAAGTTTCAATCTTACTATGCCCAGATGTCAATCTCTTCGCTTCAAATGGCGCTGCATGGTTCACATTTCGATCCTCACACTTCAAATGGAACTGCTTCGCCACCTTCCTTGGAGTAGGAGGAGAGCAAAACAAATCCGCAATCTTGGCCATGTCTCTCTTCGAAAACGCAATACTGATTGCTTCTTGATTTAGGCATTTACTGAATTTATCAAATTGTTTTTCGAGCCTGACAACCTCCTCTTCCAGCACAGCTACTTCAGCAAGCAGCTCCAGGGTCTAGAAATAATAAAAGTCAGAATCAACCACCTCACTCTTTTCTTTCCATACAAACGCCATAAAACCAACTAATCACCACAACACGAAGTTCATTCTGTCTATTCCGTTTAAGAACAATGATCATCATGTTACATTAATCTAAAATAGCAAGAAATATGAGTATGGCTTACAGGAGGAGGCAGATAAGAAGGAAGACGAGGCAGAGATCCCAGAGGTCTATTAAATGCCCTTTCCAGAGCTCTGTGAACATTTTCTTCATGCCTCAGCTTCCTCTTTAATTTGTCCACCTGTATACATGGCAATGCTCGGCGCCTCAAAAATCATCTTCAGAAAGAATTGAAATCAAAGCAATTAACCATGCCAATTGTGGACCTATTCCACAACGCCCATTAGAAGTTCTAAAGTGATCTTAATATATAGTCCCGTTTATTGCCAATTGGTTTTGACTGTGGATACGACTAATCTACAACAATAATGACTGAAATCAGCATTTACCTCCTGCTGTAAAGCGATCTGCCTCTCCTTGCTAAATCGGCGGTCCAGCAGCGCTGCTTTTGTTTTCCGCATTTGCTTGCAACCTTGTAGCTCCGATATCTCCTTCAAGAGAAATCACACAAAAAAAAAAAAAATCAATAAATTCAACCAAACTGGAGAACTGTGAGTGAATGCGCGAATCTGCTATTTTTTGAGGAATCGGCAGTTGAAGTAAGAAGTTGCAAATACACTAAATACCTTTTGGGAATCCCGCTTCTCCACCGGACTCCGATTGTTCATCATCTTTGACTTTCGTCCAGATGCAAATCCGAAAATGGAAACTACGCAGATCGGATATTCTTCAGCGTCGTGGAAGACGACCGGGACACTTCACGGAAACAAATACAGTCTCGGTCCACACCGATTTGGCGGGAATCTCGAATCTCAAGAAAAAAAAGTTGAACGGAGCGCTGCAGAACACAACAATACCAAAGCTCAAGGCATTAAATTCTTCAGGTACGGTCTCCTATGAGACTGACTGCGGAAACAGAACTGGCGAGTAGTTACTGGTCAGGTCTTCAACGTCGCATTTAGACTGTACAACAACCAGTCGAAGCAATTCGCAGATGAAATTGAAGCAGCAGCAGATACCTAGAGAGAGAGAGGGAGAAATCAATGAATGACCGACTGTGGGGCGTCTGCCAGCCAAACTCGACAAGCACGAATTAC
This sequence comes from Kalanchoe fedtschenkoi, assembly GCA_002312845.1. NCBI lineage: Eukaryota > Viridiplantae > Streptophyta > Magnoliopsida > Saxifragales > Crassulaceae > Kalanchoe > Kalanchoe fedtschenkoi. Next base: position 5,537,897 of record NQLW01000095.1, read on the forward strand.
AAAAGGCGACATTCAGTGATTTATATAGATGGTTATACACAGAGCTGCGGCAGCTTTTTGAGGAGGGCGATGATGGACAGTTTTGCTTATCGTGCGCACCTTGGTGCATTTTAGCAACCGTCACGCTTGTCTTGCTCCTCCACGCTCTCTTGAAGTTAGCTCCGGCTCCGTCCCGCTCACGCACGTGCATGGCTTCTTCTTAATTTAAAAAAAACGTTCACGACAGGTTTTCACGTTTTATATTTATATCTTACCCCTCCCGTAACCGGGCTCTTTTACATTTTTTTATTTATTATTTAATAATTTTTAATACATATTTAAAATCAACAACTAACATAAAATATCAAACATTAATAATTTTACTATCATATTTAATAAAAAAATGCATTCCTCACCAGTAATCATTTACCAATTTTACTTTTTGCATAAATTTTTTTAAAAAAATATTAATCACCTAATTATTAAATTTGTTCAACCGCTAGCATTAAATTTACTTAAACTACTCAAATTAATATTAAACGACATGTATTAGAGGACGGAGAGAGTAATTCATAAAATAATAAAATTTATGGGGGAAATTTAAAAAATTCCGCTTCATCTATTGTTCAAACAATTATAAAAACGTGTACTCTCTCTGTCCTCTTTTACATGTCATTTAACTGATTTTTTTTGTCCACTTTTACTTGTCACTTAACAATTTTCAATACGTATTTAATATCAACAACTACCTAAAAATATCAAACATTAATCACTTTATTATCATAATCAATAAAAACTACCTTCCTCACCAGTAATCATCTACCAATTTTACTTTTTGCACGAACTTTTTCAAAAAAAATATTAGTCACCTACTTATTAAATTTGTCCAACCGCTAATATTAACATCATCTTAATCTACTCAAATTAACCTTAAACAACATGTAAGAAATGACGAAGAGAGTAAAAGAAATTGTTATCGTTTATATCCATTTTAATATTTTTTCCCCCTAAATTTTATACATAGAGATTTGGAGAGGGACATTTGCTTACAGTAAGATGACACGGATCTTTCACCAAATAAGAATAAGATTCGTCGGTGTCTCAACTTAGATGCCAGTTTAATCAAGGAGTCAGCGTCAGATGTAAAGTTAATTAGTACATTACTGAAGTGCTGCTTACAAAACAAGTATAATATTAGACAAATACTTACCCATTTGAGATCTCTCAAAGTAACAATTTTAGTCAACAAAATGTGATGCTCCGCGGGGTAACATCTTGGTGAAGCTTATGAGAGGCACAAGGGAGGTGGGTGGTAGAGGTGAGGCCAAAATTGTAGTTGGAAAGGCAGTGGAGTGGATTAACTATTGCTAGCTTTCGAGCCAGAAGCCCCACAAATCAAGAACATTTGCCACGACAATAATTATGAGTTGAGCCCAGCTGGAAGTTACTAAGCTTTCAATGAGCCAAATCTATGCACAAAATTTCAAAAGAGATGCAAGAAGCTGT
>NQLW01000095.1:5589606-5602762 GCA_002312845.1 Kalanchoe fedtschenkoi
AATGCCTCTGAAATTTTGGGATGAGGCATTCTCAACAGCCACATGCCTTATTAATTAATTACCTTCTCGTGTAATTGGTTTTGAAAATTCATTGAGCGCCTGTTTGTAACTAAGCCTGATTATCCTTTCCTTCGTGCGTTTGGCTGCGCTTGCTGGTCTAATCTTCGTTCATAAAACGATCTCAAGCTTCAATTTCGCTAAAAGCAATGCACATTTCTTGGTTACAACCCCTTGCACAAAGGTTACAAATGTCTTGATATTGCATCTAGGCGTGTTTATATATCAAGAGAGACGTTGTATTTTATGAATCCTTGTTCCATTTCTCCAAATTGCATCCAAATGCCGGTGCACAATTTAGGGCCGAAATCCTTCTTCATCCCATGTTGACTAATCTAGGGGGTGCATTATGTAGTATTGATCATGTAGCTGATTCTGCTAATCCTGCGAATCTTTTGAAAGAGTATGATGATGTGCAGCTTGAAAATCACAAAGAAAATCAGGAGGAGATCTCGCTAGCCACGAGAGATCACCACACTACCTTCGAAGAGGATTCTTTTTCATCTTGTACCATGCCTACCACACAACCAATCACATCTACCTCAAATTTGTCACATCCCGGCACCGGTGTTCCACAACGACCACACACAAGACTTCAAGACAATATCATCAAGTCCAAACGGTACACCGATGTCACAATATGATATGGGCTTGCTATTTCTAACGAAGAACCGTCAAACATACAAGAAGCTTTACATGATGAGAAATGGAAGGAGGCAATGGATTGTGAGTTTGCTACTTTACAAAGGAAGGTACTTGACATCATGTGCCACCTACATGAGCAAGTAATTTGATTGACTGCAAGTGGGTGTATAAGATAAAAAGGAAGATGGATGGGACCATTGATCAGTACAAAGCAAGATTAGTTGTAAAGGGGTTCAAGCATGTTATGGTATTGACTATGAAGATAGATTCAGTCCGGTTGTCAAGCTAGCAACTATACATTTAGTATCGTCTCTTGTAGTGTCTCAAGAAATTGGTATCTTCGATAGTTATGTTCAGAACGTGTTTCTTCACGGTGTTCTGGAAAAGGAGGTATATATGAGGTAGCCACTGGGATATGAGGACAATTCCAAACCTAATTATGTTTGCAAACTGGATAAACATTGTATGGATTAAAGCAAGCACCTAGAGCCTGGTATTCCCGCCTCATTTCAAAGCTTCATTGGCTTGGTTCTCAACATCTAAGGCTGGCACATCATTGTTCTTTTATTCTAAGAATGATGTCTCAATTTATTTGCTCATCTGTGTTGATGATATAATATTTGTGAGTTCTTCAGAACAAGCATTTGAAGCTCTCTTTCGAGACTTTAAAGGTGACTTTGTGCTTAAAGATCTTAGTGAGCTGCACTATTTCCTGGGAATAGAAGTCAGAAAAATAGAAGATGACATTCTTTTGTCACAAGAGAAATATGATATGGATTTGTTAAATAAAGTCGGCATGAGGACGCACAAATCACTTAACACACCCTTATCAACGTCAGAAATATTGTCTATTACAGATGGTGAACCCTTTGGTGCAGAAGACTCTACAAGATATATGAGCATTGTTGGTGCATTGCAATATCTCACTCTTACCAAATCAGATATTGCTTATTCAGTAAATAAAGTATGTCAATTTCTACACACGACCACAACAGTATATTGGATCTCAAAAATACAGCCAGCCTAGAGATAACAATCAAAAGATCAACATCAGTTATTGTAAATGCCTTCTCGGATGCGGATTGGGATGAATGCTCGGATGACAGAAAATCCACAAGTGGTTTCACCGTATTCTTAGGATCCAACTTAATTTCTTGGAGCGCAAGAAAGCAAGCCACAATTTCAAAATCTAGTATGGAGGCAAAATACAAATCATTGATCAATGCTACACCGAAAGTAATTTGGATTCAAACAGTTTTTGATGAACTTGGAGTCATATAATCGAGAACACCTTGTTTGTGGTGTGATAATTTAGGAGCTACTTATCTTTCTATCAATCATGTATTTCGCGCAAGAACCAAACATATTGAAGTTGATTATCATTTTGTTCGGGAGAGAGTGACTAACAAGCTATTGGATATTCGGTTTATTCCTTCAGATGAACAAGTTGCAGATGGTTTCAAATAGCCTCTTGGAGCTCGACACTTAGAGAAATTTCGCTACAATCTCAACTTAGGAAGCTGAGCTTGTGGGGGGCTGTTGAAATATCTGAAGTTTGTCACAACAGCTTGTTGTAATCTTCTAAGGATCATCACGTCCTTGTATCTAGTGTAGATTTGTATAGCCATACTTAGAGATAAAAATCAATTAATTTAAAACTCAGCTAGAGATAAATTTATAATCATGTAAACTCATCTATACAAAGAGTCGAGTGGCATCATCGAACTTAGCAAAGTTTTTAATTCGAACTCCATCACAAGGAAGGAGTTATTCTCCTTCATAATCTCTCAGATCATCGCCGCCTGATTATCCCCCTAATGGATTAATTGTTAGGTAGACACCATGTGGAGTATGGGCTCACCAATTCGGAGCCGCCACGTGGCACTTTGTCCAGTCACGTGGCACATTGAAAAATTAAAAAATTTCAAAATTAATAAGGAACCGCCACGTGTCACTTTAACATTTCAAAGTGTTATGTGATAGTTCGAATTGATGAGACCGTGAACTGTGTCCACCCAGAATATAACCCCCTTATATAGTACTTACTATAAGTCAAATTTTAAAATGGATTTGTTTATTTCATTCCAGCAACCCAAGTGAGTTGAAATGTTACATCTCTATGTTTCATTGCAACTCTTTAAGATGGCTTTCTCCTCACTTTGAAGAAACGAAAAAAAAAAGAAAATTAAATTTTTATAATTGATAAAAAATTTAAAAATATACCCAATGTCAAAATATATTAGTGAAAAATATCAAATATAAAAATATAACCGGTACAATATAAAAGTAGTGTAATTTTGAAAAAAAGTTGATAATAATTAAATTAATATTTTCCAATCTGATTTATCAAACTTAACTTAAATAATATCAATATTATTAATTCTCATAATTTTTAATGACTATCAAATATTACCTAAATGAATAAAAAAAACATGTGTGGTTAAGGTTTAAAAATTTAAAAATATTGATATTTCAATATCGAGTGCTTTCTCGTCAGGTGACGCGTTAAAGTTCAACAAATTAGAGATAAAACTCAAAAGATGTTCTGAACTATCATCACTTACCTAATTGAGATCAGAACTACTACGATTTCCAAAAAGGGTACGATAAAAAAATTAGACTAATTTTCTAAAATAAAATTTACCATTACATTCATAAACTAATATTATTATAAGATTTAGATTTGTGTGCGCAAATTACATCATTTGGTTATCAATATATCGTTTTGCGGATATAAAGAAAACAACGTGTTTTGAGTACCAAATGACGTAATTTTCAAACACAAATCTAAATTTTATAATAATATTAGTTTTGGATTGTAATGGTGAATTTTATTTTAGAGAATAAGTCCAATTTTTTTTAATCGCACTCTTTTCGGAAATCGTCGTAGTTTTGACCGCAATTGGGTAAGTGGTGGTAGTTCAGGACATTTTTTGGGTTTTCCCCCAAAAAATTAAACGAATGTCAAATCACCACGTATTATTTTGATTTTTAAACGCATCATGTAACGACTTTTTATTAGTGATGTACACCATCACATGGTGGACACAATGCACTCAATAAACACTCGTGTTTAAGCTAGTACCATGAGAGTGTCCATCTCAATGTAGAATAAAAAAGTTTCCATACACATTCCACAAACACGATCCGGATCCGATGTCGCACAATCATTTATTGTGCACCCCAAAACGATGCCGTTTTAATTGTTTAGTCGGTATTCAAATCAAAACAACATCGTTTTGGTTTGAATATCGACTAAACGATCAAAACGGCATCGTTTTGAACTAGACCTATGCAACACTGAATCCGAAACCCACATTCCAAAACTAAACAATTTCATATTTTTCTTATTTTTATTTTTAAAATATATCCCCCACATTCAGTATCCAAATCCCATTCACATCATTCAGCCCTCACATTCTAAAACCAAACAATCTTTTTTTAATTTCTTTCCTTTTTTATTTTATTTTATTTTAATTCTCATTATCCAATGTTCTTTTTATTTCTTTTTCACCCCATTTCACTCCTCCCCTGCACTTTTCCGATCAGATCCCTCCGCCGGATCCACCCACCTTTCTCCGGTACCGACCCCATCTCCACCACTCTCTCCCTTCCTCCCAGTGCTTCCTTCTTTTAACCCTTTTACTTTTTTTTCCAGGCTCCGGTCCGCTGTCATCTGAGAGGAAGATGAATTGCAACGTGTATCAGCATAGCAGGAAGGTGGCAGCCCGTGAAGAGGTGAGAACGGTGGAGCCTTTGCCTTGCCCTAAGCCTAGGCGACTTGGCCGTGCGTGGGGTGACTCCATTGCTGACCACATCACTCCCAACACTTATTACTGCCCAAAGTAAGTTGTTTTTTTTGTTGGGAAATTTATAGTCTTTCTGAAAGTTGTAATGTGTGTGTCAAAGTGAAATTTGGAGTTTTGATTTGATGTTAAGTTTTTTCTTGTGGTATCAAGCAGGCAGGTGGAGGAATGTTCAAGGGTCAATGTGGGAGCTGGCCTTCTGGATATCATCATGGGGGAGGTACTTTTTTTAATCCTGTCAGATGTTGTTTTAGTGATAAGGCTGTGTGTATTGATCGCCATTTTGTCAGTTTAACTGCTCTCAATTTCAGCTGCTTCACTCACTTTCAGCGTGATTGGTTGTTAGATTGCTTTGAAAAAAAATATCTGTGCTATTTGTCTGACTTTAATAGGATTCATCGGATTTGATGAATTAACCTGTAATAACGTATAGGGATATGAAATATGTGTAAACAAAATGTTGAGAAATCAGGCTAAAACAATCAAAAAAACATTAAAGAAATCAGGAACACAAGATTTATCGAGGGTCGTCAACTTGCCTCCTCTGGAGCGATGACCGGCTGTCTTCTTATTGTTGAGAGAATACCCAATTAGTTTACGATTGCAGAGTATAATAATAACCCTCGGTACATTTTTCAAACATTGCCCCTGTACCGTACCGTTCCGACATCTGCCTTTTATCTAGTATATGAGCTATACCTAACACTAAAAACTGGTTAGCTGTGTCCCACTATAAATTGGAAGTGCACGTGAGTGCGAAAGGGTGCCAAGTAATACTATGATCTTACTATACGAAGTTGTGATGAGTTACATAGTGTTTTGAGATAAGCTCGGGCACGAATTGCAGTTATTTTATTGGAAGACAACCTTTGAGTTTACATTTGCACCACATGATTTGCTAGTTGCAGATCAACATAATAAACGCTTACATGATTTTTTTAATTCTTTACTCTATGTTGTAGGGAGGCTATGGTGATGACAAATCAGGGCGTCACTTGGCGTCATCGCCACCATTTTTTTATGGATCTCCACCTCCCAGATCATCAAACCCTGTAGTGCAAGATGCCAGATTTGAAAGTGAAAAAGCTAAGGCACCCTTGTTATCCTCGATGAAGTCACCATCACCTGTATCATCACCGTCATCCTGCAAATCGGGAGGCGCACGATTGAAACTTGGGCAGAAAACAGCTGTTGTAAGGATTGAAGGGTTTGATTGTTTGGGAGGCCATAGGCAGAACTGCAACATCAGTGGCTTAGCTTAATGCAACCGAATTGAGCTTGATAACTCTCCTATGCAGGAGTTGTAGTTGTGCATATTTTCAACAGCAAGCAGGACATGCTCGGGGAGCGAAGCACAGCTCTAGAGGTAATTTGTATATATTTGGTCTTTCGAATGATGGGTATCAGTTCCAATGAAGAGGGTTGGTGCTTTTTGCCTTTTAATAAAATGAAGTAGAAGAGAAGGATTGTTAGGCTTTTATGTTTATTAGTCTCGGGTCATATGACAAGGGTTAGTTAGTCTATTCGCTGTCCAACTCCTTCCTTTTTTTTTGTAACTGTAAAATGTGTTTGAAGGAGAGGTGGATGTGATTTTGGTATTGAGTTAATCTCTTCATCGCCGTGTGCAACCATGTGTTAATTTTCTATAGAATATCCATTTTACATCACCATCATTGTTTTATTTATAAAGATTTTTGTAGATTTGAATTATATGATACATCCATCTTCACCTTTATATACGGTTGTGCGCTTTTGTCTCAGTCTGCTGGAACTTTGTATAGCCATGGTGGTATCTTTTGGCCATATTTTGGCTGGACCTTGTGGCTGAGGACAGTTGTTTATGCGAAAAGCCATGGTTTTTTGTAGGGTACTCGACCTGTCTGCTAAGCCCTTTATTTATTAGCGCTCATGACAAGGCATTGTGCTAAGATTGGACAAAACCTACGTGGCCATGACTTTATGAACGACAACGAAAATATGATTGTTAAGCAAAAAATTCATTCCTCACACTAAGCATTATTGGGGAGTTCTATTTCAGATAGAACACGTTTTGTTGTATGATTGCTAAATATTTGTGTCATAGTTAAGTGAGGGCCTGAGTCAGAGGTGTTCCTTAGTCAATACTGTCTGTGTTTTAAGATTACAATGGTGGACTGTGATGTCTTGTTTTAGTCGACCAGCTGGATGAATCTGGTGAAGATTCAGAATAATCTTCTGAGCTGATCTAGACTAAAACACTGCAAATATATGTGTGTGTGAATCTTTTGATCAGAAGTATCAACAGGGGGATGACCAGATGAATCAGATCTGACTAGGAACACATTCTCATTTGTACAGACTACAGACGTTGAATTCCTCGGAATCTTGATCTCCACAGGTTACTTCAGTTCTCGTTGTATAGAAGTGTACAAATTGAATGTTCAAAGTCTAATTGATAAATGTTGGCTCAGTGGTTTAGTTTCACATCGCTCAAGTTAAACTCTAAGATAGTACATATATATTTTTGGAATTCTCCACTCATTATAAATAAAAAGTATTTAAACTATCTTTATGAAAATATAGTGAAAACTACATTGATGTTTACTTAGAAAAAATTGGATAGCGAGAGTCCAATGTATGATGTAACTCTTTGATCTTCACAATCTCCATGCCTTTTCTTCCTTTTGAGTTCGAAATAATAATTAACTATGATTAGCGTGGTGATAAAGATGTACAAATATAGTGTAGTTACATAGATTCATGGTATCCAACTCTCTAAGGATAGCTAGGATCTTTGAATATGACATGTCTCTCTAGTGTAGATCATGCACTACATTAAATGAAAACTTCAAAGAGAAGTAGAAGAGTTCAAATACGTTTTTCTAAAGAAAAAAATTCAAAAAGGGCTCTGAAATAACATTGTTTATTCTTCTTCAAATTTTGAAGTGCCTCTGTGAATGTAATGCTTATTGATCTTGTAAATCAGGGTGACAGTACAGGATCTTGAATGAAAATTTACAATACGATGAAATCAAGGACGTGTCGGAACGATGAGATCATAAGTGGCGAGGAGAACAAAGCAGCATAGAAGTTGAGTTGGTTCTCTGCTCACTACTCTACCGAAAATCACTCTCCTCACTTTTGATCAGGGATGTAATGGATCCGGTCCCAATCCATTCGTAAAGATTCAGCTATAGATTTATTATTTTAAAAAAAGCTACGTATTCATTTTATTTGAATCTGGATTCGGATTCAATATTTTCATACATATAGAATTCAAATTCAAGATACGTAATTTGGACTCATTAGACTCATCAAATCAAAATATGTTCTCTAAGCACTCAAATATCAAATCAAATAAATAAATAAAAGTCAATTTATGAAAATAAAAAATATTGAAAAAATTATGTTTTATATTTAAATTCATTTTGAATAAAATATTTTTTTTGAATTTTAAGTAATTTTTTTAAAAAATTGTAAATATTTATATATTTGTTATTTTTTTAAAAAATAATTTTTATTTTTATTTAAAACTTAATTTAATTCAAATTCAAATAGACTCAGTATCAAAGAGGTCCAAATGAATGCATTATAAAAAATTTAATTGGGTGGATTATAATGAGTCAAAAACCCAAATTGATAGACGCTAATGAATCAAAAAAACTTAAATGACTAGGTATAAAATTCTTAAATACAAATTTGGACGAATCTGAGTCTACCCGACCGAATTAACACTCCTATTCTTCATTACTTCTGTACAGGCATCTCTTCCTAAGTAATTCCTCTACTTCCTCACACCTATTTCCATCAGAAATGAATTTACATGTACAGAAAGAAAAGAACACAACAACAGCAAAGAATAAAAAAAAGCCAAAACAAAATGGCTTTTATGTATATTTGCATGACTTAGAAATGTATTATATATTCTAACCCATCATATACGAGATAAAAGGTATGCGATGTAATATTTGTTAGAAAATTCGGAGGTTTGTGGGCAGTGCCTTTTCTAAAAATTTTAATTTGTAGGTATAAAAAAATGATTTTGTCATTCTAACTATTATCTCCGAACTTGATAATAGAGACTTAGATGAAATTATAGTCAAGTTTGGTACTGAGATTTGAACTTTGAGATTAATGTCATAAACATTAATTTTAGAATATATTTTTACTGAGTTTGATGTATTATGGATGGAATTTGGCTATTGATATATTTTGAATTGGATTTGGATTATAAAAATTAAAATTTAGATTAGATTTTGGATACAAAATTAAAATTTAGACTAATTTAAGAATATAAAATTAAATCTTTTAATATGAACAAAAGTATTGTAGATTGGATCTGGAAATCGACTGTCGTCAACGTCCCATTGTGAATCCATCACTAACTGTAGGCAATCAAACTGATGCACACTTGACGCTTGTTGTCACTGTCGTCTTCCTCCTGTAAACACGATCAGGGCCGTACCTTGAGCATAGTCTGAATCGTGTTGTCGTCATTATTGAAGGAGTTTGGAGCTCAAGTTGGGTTGAAACAGACTTTTAAATATTTACATAAAATCTTTTGAATGTTTTTCTTTCGATAGTTTGACCTCCTCTATGTTGATTTTTCATCCAATATAATTTTGATCCGATTTGCATTCATTTATCATTCTTTTTCTCCTCCGAATCCACATATTTAACATATAAGAGATAAAATTTATTATAGATCATCATAGTTAATTACTCAAAAAATGACTCAAATATTTTGCATCATATATATGTATCTAAAATAGGTTGTGAATCATTACATACCCTGTCAATAAATTTACTCGTTATTAGGGTCTGTTGAGAATGTGTTTGGTGATGAGGTGCATGCAATTTTTCTTTAATTTATTGCCTGAAAGCTTACTGAGCACAGTTAAATGTGGTTAATAGTCCAAAGAACACAACTAAGAATGCTTAAAAAGGATCCACACTATTTGAGCAAATACTTGACAGAGTCATTATTATCAGGATCAGCTTTTATGTGCAAAGCCAGAGGTTACAATGAAAGAGTGAGTATAATCGATGTGGTAGATTGAAGTCTAGAGAGAGTATAATCTATATCAGTATCATCAGATAGATGATCTCCTTATTACATCACTTTTAATGATGACATCATTACCAGAAATGAATGAGTTTATATTTTGAATAATAAGTTTGATGTTTTTGTTAAATTTGTTAAGCCGAAAGTCGTAGTGGAATCAAAATGACCCTGAAAGTAAAGTATCTAAATTCAAATAATGGTGGTGATTATGTTAGAGCAGCAAATAATTTATAAAATATTGTGTAGAGCATGAAATTAGAATGTTGAAAACCATTTCTGAACTTCTCAAAACACAACGAAAGTAGGATGAATAAAACAGTGAATGAGAAGGTTAAATAATATGATATTACATGCAGGTTCGTTTATAAAATGTTATGAGAAATATAGGACTATCTGCTACACTTAGATTCAAAATTCAAAATGAGGAATAACAAAAAATAAAGATGAGTTTAGCAAACTTAAAAGTTCTTTTTTTGTGTGCAACCTATGTATGAGTTCAAAATAAGGGGAAAGGGATTCTTCTTGTTACAGGAGAAAATTTTTCTACTTTAGCGGGTGAAAGGTGTAAAATGCTCTTATTTTTATTCTGTGCAAATTATTAAAGCAGGGGTACATTAGTCATTATCCATATATGAAATAAATAAAAAAGTAAATTAATAATTACAAAAAAATTAAGCTACCCCTGTCATTTATTATTTTATTTATAATGACTAATGTACTCATGTTTTAATAATTTGCACAGAATAAAAATAAGAGCATTTTATATGTTTCACCCGCTAATGTAGAAAAGTTTTCTCGAAAATCCCTTTACCCTATAAATAATGACAAAACATGATTGAGGTCAATACAAAATACTTCTTTAACTATTGATCAAACGAGAAGGGGGTACTATTTATATTACGAGTGCAAAAAACCATCAGAAGCATAGACGTTACTTCTATGAAAGAGTCTTCTTTGGTCAAGAAATTCAGAAGAAAAAAAAATTCAGAAGATATATATGAACTGAACACATTCCGAAAGTTGTGATAGACAATATTAGATTTCATGATATTACCCAGAACAATGAAAGTTTTACTAATCAAATTTGAAATACCAGTGAAAGTTTGAAATAATGTTGATTCACATTATGAGAGTAGAAGTAAGAAAGTTTAATTTATTATTAATTTTCAAGATGGAGGAGGTGATCGATTCCATGATTTGTTTAAAGATACAGATTAAAATACAAATTACGTTTATTAGGTTAATAATCATAGAAAAATTGAGAATGTTGAATCGAAGTGAATTTTATATGGGCCTGAAGCTACAAAATATGTGGGCCTAGGCCTACAAATATGTGGGCCTCGGCCCATTGGACTAGCAAGCATCTCAACCCCACGACAAATACTCGCTCCGCTCGGCTCAGCTCCACCAGCGATTGTCATCGAATCGATCGGCGATGGGGAGGAAGAAAGGAGTTCCGGAGTTCGACGAGACGCCGCCGGATGACTTCGACCCGTCGGATCCTCGCAAGGATCCGGTGGCGATGCTGGAGATGCGGGAGCACATAGTCAGAGAGAAGTGGATCGACATCGAGAAGGCTAAGATCATCCGGGAGCGGCTCAAGTGGTGTTACCGCGTCGAGGGCATCAACCATCTCCAGAAATGCCGCCATCTTGTTCGCCAGTACTTGGACTCCACCCGTGGAATCGGCTGGGGCAAGGACGGCCGCCATCCTGCTCAACACGGTACTATCCCCAATTTAAACCTGTTTGCGTCGGTTAGGCTGCGCCTCGATTTGGCTATTTTGAAAGACCTTTTTTGTTTGATGGTGCTCCAGTCAATTGTGTTGATTTGAGATCAATAGTTCTCGTTTTCATCATTTTTGAGCCTAAATATTGTCTTCCAAGCAGTATTCATGTTTTGAAAGTTCAATTTTAGTTCTTATTAAAGTAAGAATGTTTGTTGGAATTCATCTTTTGATCGTATCAATTCCAAAAATGTGCATTTCTCATGTTCTTGATGCATTTTTCTTTCTTTTCCCTGCCTTAAATTGTTGCTCAGGTCCTAAAGTTGTTGAGGAGGTGGAAGCTGAGTGAGAACGTCTCTGCGATTTTGAGGTACTTGGACGAGTATCATTGCGGTTGTGTTTTTGGATGACTTGTGGTTTTGTTGTTAAGTTTTGTTGCTTATGTAATATAACTCAACCTAGAATTAGCATGATGTGGTTATATCTCTGACAGTTGTGTACGGATGAGCGTCACAAATGCAGAATCACTAGTGTGCAATATTATGACTCGTGCTATTTGCTGTCTAGATGGGAGTAGCCCGAAACTTAAATTTTTATGTACCCCTGTTCCTGCCATAGCTTACCGATTAGCCTCTTTTCTTATTGTCGCAGTAGTTCTAATTTATTGTTAAATATATTGGACAGTCATTAATGTGTTATTTGGTTTATCGGAGAATCACAAACCGATTCTAATTAGTACCTCAGTGGCAAGAGGCACGATTATGACCAGACACCATTAAAGTCAGTGGCTTTTTGTTCCTTAATATCAAAATGTGAGAAATTAGTGAAATGTTTAGAAGGACCCGGATGCTTTGAAAAGTAAGAAGCAGATCATGAAATATTGGGTCTCATTTCATGATACTTTGTTTGTCCAGTGTAGAATTTGTCGATAACAGTAAGTGTTGTATGTGGGCTGGTTTAACCCTCAGTTATTTGGCTTAGTTGTATCTGTTCTTTTAGGAAAGAAGTATGATCACTATTTGTCTAGGAAAAAACTCATTAGGTGTCATATGCAGTTCCAGAGTTTGATTCACATACTTGAAGCCAAAACATTTCAGTGGATTTGTAAATCTTTTTTTCATTGCTTTTTCTGGACAATCAAGTGACCCGTGATTATTATCATTTAGTATGGGGTGAACTTTCGATTTACATGGTTATGGTCAAGTGTATTAATCTCGAAGTCTGTGGTGGATCTCCTTTATCCTCAGTTTTTTTTTTTGATAGTTTCACCTAATATGTCTGTGCCTCGGGATTTTAGGCTGATTGAGTTGGTGCTTATCAATGATGTCTGTCTGTCTTTAACTTTAAACTTATGAGGCTCCTTAGTATTCTGGTTCTCACATTCTTAAAAATACATGTCCAAGATGGACAGCGGGAAGGTGAAACATATTCAACTCTGAAACAAGTACCAACTATCAGACTTCTGCATATTTTTTTCTTTTACTGAATTTTATATCAAGATGTCTAAGATATTTTTTTGCTGAGTGATGTTCACAATCATACAAGTTTTCATTTCTTTGAGATGTTGTGGAGTCACTCCCGCTGGTTAGATTCGTCTAGTTATTGTGAGGACCATTTGGTTTGCTGGAAGACAGATAAGAGTTAGGCACGCTGCAGACCTAACTGTTGTTCTCCGTATGATGTCCAACTTGGCATTAATGCTCCTTAAACATGAGATGTAATTTTCCATTTGATAGGTTAAGAAAAGGATTACTATTTGCTCATGTTGATTTCACCTGTCCCAGTTATTTTATTAAGGGAATGGATGAAATACTGAGGTCCAAGTAATGGTATATTGCAGGTGGACATCATTCATGGTTGATTTGGAAGCACCAGCAA
>NQLW01000095.1:5604802-5634290 GCA_002312845.1 Kalanchoe fedtschenkoi
CAGCCTTTTTGATGATAAGGGGACACCCAAGTAAGTGATAGGCAATTTGCCTTCAGAAAATCCCATCATTTGGATCAAAGTCATTTTAAAGCTATGGGGGACCCCTGCTAGGAAAATCTGAGATTTTTGTAGATTAGCATGTAGCCCAGTCGCATTTGCAAATCTCTCTAAAATATTTTTAATCTTAACCAGGGATGCCGTGTTTGCTTTGGAAAAAATCATCAAATCATCTGCATAGCATAAATGAGTGATTTTTAACTTAGCACATTTTGGATGAAAGTCAAAACCCACCTCCCTAACCATTTGACACAATTGCCTATTTAAGAATTCCATAACCAAGACAAATAGGTAGGGAGACAATGGATCTCCTTGTCTCAATCCCCTTCCACTGGGGAAGAAACTACAGAGCTCCCCATTAATCTTAACAGAAAAATAGGGAGAGGAGATCAAACTTTGAATCCAAAATATAAGCCTCAGGGAGAATCTTAAACAGGCAAGCCACTTCAAAGTAAACCCCCAGTCTACCGAGTCATATGCCTTCCTCAAGTCTATTTTCAATGCACAACTAGGGGAAGTATTTTTTCTATTATAACCATGGAGTAAATTTTGTGCCAGCAAAATGTTATGCGCTATACTTCTATTTTGAATGAAAGCCCCTTGGCTTTGATCAACTACTGTGTCCAGCACTCCTTTTATCCTATTTGTGACTACCAAAGAGCAAATTTTATATAGAATATTACAACATGAGATAGGTCTAAACTGTGATGCATCTAATGTGCCCTCTTTTTTCGGAATCAATGAGATAATGGTAGCATTTACACATCTAGGCATGTCACCATATAGGAAAAAATTTTTTACAACCCGAATTACTTCCTCGCCAATGGTCCCCCAACATTTTTTATAAAAATCAATAGTAAAACCATCAGGGCCAGGTGCAGTCCCCAATTTCATTTGGAAAACTGCACTTTTTATCTCACCCGAGGTGACATCACTAGACAAATGTGGAATTTGGCTATCGAGAAGCTTCGGTCCCCCTACATCAAAATCATAAACCTGAGACATTTCCCTCTTGGCCAGAAGGTTTTTAAAGAAGTGTGTTAGCTCTAGCTTTATCCCTTCTTTTGACTCAATGACTCCTCCATCAAGATTTTTCATTTTCTTTATTTTTGACGCATGGGAGTTCCTTTTAATGCATGCATGGAAATATGAAGAATTTATATCTCCCTCGGAAGCCCATCTTATCCTAGATTTTTGATAATTAAAAAGTCTCTCATATTTAAGAATTTTAATGTAACTGCTAGAGAGCTTTTTTTCCTCAGATATATATGTCAAATTTGTGCTGTCATAATAGACCTTCTGTTGGGCCTCAAGGAGTTTGTCTCTAATCTCCTTGACCCTCATGGACATTTCTTTAGTGAATGGGGTCAACTGACTTTTTAAAATGTGTTTAAACTTTCTCAGTTTATTTGAAAAACCAACCAAGTCATTTGCCCTTCCTAAGTTAGTCCATTGATGACTCATCAAGTTTTTAAATTCATCCATTTGAAGCCAAAAATTTGCGAACTTGAAAGGTTTTAAAAAGGTTTGATTTCTACAGTTAGATCTCACCATAGAGGGAGAGTGATCTGAGATCTCAAATGGCATGAATTCCACCTCAGAATGGGGGAAAAGGTCAAGCCATTTATCATTGATAAGCACTCTATCAAGTTTACAAAAAATAGGGGCATGATCGTGCTTATCAGACCAAGTGAAAGATTGGCCTATATAATTATGGTCAAAACACGAAGATTGTTCAAAAAATGTTTGTAGTTCCCTAACATCCTTCTCTAAAACCATCTGGCCATTAAGTTTCTCTTCAGGTTTAGATATACAATTAAAGTCCCCACCAAGCAGCCAAGGCTTTTGCATTCTACCATCCCAGCTTAATAACGATGTCCATAAAGGAGCCCTATCTCTTTCATTATGCCAGCCATAGATGGCTGACATCACAAAAGAGCCTTCAGCCACACAGACATCCATGTGAATAAACTGGGCGGATGATTCAATATTGCAAACATTCATAACATTAGGATTCCACCCCACCAGAATTCTACCTATAGGATGCTTATCAAAATTATCCAAGAAACTCCATCCTTTCGGAAAAACAAAGCTACAGACTTTATCTAACTTCAAAGCATTTAATTTGTTTTCAATCAATATGCAGCAATCAATCCTATGCAATACCAAAAAATTTTTGATACCTTGCTGCTTTGCTTTGTTGTTCATACTTCTGACATTCCAAAAGGAGATATTCATTTGGATATGGGGATATCAGGGGGCACCTTGCTGGCTGGACTCATTGTTCCATCTCTTGTCGTAAGGGCTGTTCCGGGAGCGGGTGGATTGGTTTTGCTTAGCACTTCCTGGATGGCCTCTTCAAATTTCTTTTGTTCTGTCTTCTTCCTAGTCATTTTGTTGAGTCTATATCGCATTCTTTTGTTTTCTTTCCCTGCTAGGCTGCTTCCTTGGGTTGTATATGCGATGCCGAGGTTACTATTGATAGGTGTGGTTGGAGTTTTGGCCTCTTCGATTTCTATCTCCATTTGGTTCTGCTGGGCCTTTTCTTGCTCACTGACCTGCACAATTTCAGAGTTTTTCATGGCTGTCACAGTATGATCTTTTGTTTCCCGGGCCACATTTTGTCGTTGGATTGTAACTTGTGGCTTGCTGCTGTCCGCGGCAGCCAGCCTGCCCTCTGCTACTCCACCCTTAGTTGCTGAAACCTCTCCATTAGCTCTCAAATTCTTCGGTTTCCAGACCATTTTGCTGGGGATTTCCTTGCTGGTTCCATTTTTCCTCGGCTCTTTTAATGGATAGCTACGCTCATTATGGGAGAAGGTAAGACACTCCTCACATCTCGGGGGCAGCCACTCATATATAATCGGCTGGGAAAAGACCTGACCTTCGGGTCCAACAATATCTACTTGATAAACAGGGGGGAATTTGGGGGAAACTTCAATGCACACTCTAGCATAGTCCATTCGATATTTTGAAGCTGTGATCGCATCAGTGCAGATTGGCTTTTCAATAACACTCCCAATGTAACTCAGAGGCTCCGCATCCCAGAAAATCGGCTCCAGGCCTGGCATTTTAACCCATACGGTGACCTCTTCCGCAAACATGTCATTTGTGTCCATCGACGGAGACCATTCTTTGAGCATTAGCGGCCTGTTCTCAAAGAACCACGACCCTCCCATTAAGACATCCAACATATCAGATTTTGATTTGAAAGTGAAGAGAAAGATACCATTTGGCCGAGCCGAGACACGGACATTGTCCTGCTCTCCCCACTTTTGGCGCACGAAACCCTGCATCTTGGCTATGTTCGGCTTCAATCCCATGATTCTTCCCACAAGAGTAAACTCCCAAGCCCGAATAGCCCTTTCCCAAACCCCCGATTCCATTGGAACACTCCTCACAGATCGAAACTCAGGCTTATCGGAGAGAACCAAACCTGCGTTTGGTTGCCGATTCGCGGCCACAACTTGCGCCCAGGTAGCTGCCATACCTTCACCGTCCTCGATTCGGTGCCAGTCGAAGTTCACCGGCCGGATTCAGCCGGAATCCGTCCCAGGAGAACCACCCACGACCGAGTTAGGTTGCGGCGAGGTTAGGTCAGTCTCGCTGTAAATGAATTCTGATGTCTAATATCATGATCTATCATGGAAGAAAGGGCGAGAAAATGATGTGTCATAGATGGGGAGTGCTGGATCAATTTAGCTTTATTGTTTTTCATACACATGAATAATTTAGTCATTAACATAAGAAAGAGAAAAAGAAAACATCTTATTCATCTATTCTCACTTTTTTTTTCTCTTTCATATGTTAATTATCAAATTATCCATACGTATTAAAGACACTACAACTTATTATTGAGGATATTACTGTTTTTTTACCAGCCAATATAGATAAATTTTCTACTCTATCTAATAGTCTATTTTCCCTGTACTAATGGGCTATGATAAAGAGTGCCTCACTCACAGAGTTGTACGAGGATTAGTTCGATGAAAGGAATAGTCTGAATGAGTAATTTACATCAAAGACTCTTGGAGAGACTTTTTTTGATCAAGATAGTCCTCGATTGGAGAACATTTAATTATGCTATTACTACTTCAACCTTTCAATCATCACTTGACGGACATGAATTAATTGGATACACTATCACACTTTTCCTCTTAAGAATCTATCCTCACCAAGTAAAGGAACAAATAAAGTGGCACTTCTGGAAATACACACATAATCAAGATTTTAGCTGCTTACTATTTTCATGGCATCCTTCGTACGCATCTCAGTCACTCCTTACCTTCCTTAAATGTTCCAAGTCTTATGTTCATTGTCATGACAAACTAAAATAAAAATATAAGGGTGTAATACAATTTTTCCGCTAAATTTTCATGTCAAAATCATTTTTTCATTCATTATAATTCCACCAAAATTTAAACGAGTAAACATCAAGTTTAATTTATTATTAGCAAAGAGCAACTTCTTCTATTCATATATGGGACGACATCGGAGCTACTAGCGAGTCCCTTGTTTGTACTGTATTGCAGGGGCTGCTGCTCTTCTTTATATTCATGACTTCTTGTAACTATTTACAAAACACTGCTCCAAAACGTCCACAGTTGCACTCGTTGATGATACTTCTTCACATGTTTATACTTTAACCCGTCGATATAATATCATCATCAACATCAAGGCTCCACCGGTATCTACTAAGTTTTCCGAACTTCAATCCGTTGATAGAAAATCATCTAGGCTCCAGTACCTCGTTAGGTTCACTTGGGAGTGCTCACTATTTTCGACATTATCTATTTCAGACTTGCTATTTGAGGCCCAACGTATGATTGAACCCTCTTCACAAACCGACCTTTCATTCTAGGCCTTTTCTCCGCGTTCAGCTTCCGCACCTCATACCTGATTTTCTTCGAGAACAGTCTGCTCCTCCTCTTCTCTCTGTATCTTGTTACTCTCGCCACCCTCTCTTCGCTTACCACCCGCCCCCCGCCAGCTGAACTCCCTCCATTTTCATCATCCGGATTAGTATTGCCCGGTCCAGCATTCGCATCTCGCACACCCTGAAACCATTCACACCACTTGCGTTAATATGAGCATCTTCAGATTATATCCAACTTGATGCCAATGTACTTTGCAAATTATCAGTCATGTGATCCAAAAATGCCACAGATAATAACTACATGAAGGCTGTAAGCATTTAATAACGAACACGCAGGGCTTACCGGAAATTTAGGCCAGCCATCGCCGATAGGGTCAAACTCTGGTGGGGTTCCATCCATCCATGGGCAGCCTTGGTCATCCCAAGCAGACATCACCTGCTCACAGTTGAGCTTCAACAGCAACATCCCCTTCCCAAATGGCACTGCTTCCTCCCCTCCACTTTGCTCAGCTATCATCTTCACAACCTCCTCTCCTTTAACCATCATCTCATCAGACTCAAATCCAAAATCCCAATCCAGCAGACTCTCCCTACTATCTGAATTCATCAATTCAGAATCAAACTGAAAAGCCAAGACAGCTTCAATCTCATCATCTCCTCCCTCCATTTTCACTCTACTGTAATTTCTCTCATTGTTCTCAAATCCAACAACATCCATTTTCTTGCTCTCCTTACTGTCTAACAGCTCATTATCACATGAAGAATCCACACCACTCAAGCCCTCATGTCCAGCAGTATATTGGATATCATCAGGCACAAACTCCAGCAGTCTATGCAATTCCTCAGCTGATAATTTCATCATAAAAAGGTCGTCAGAATTGAATTTTCCGCTAAAAACCAGAATTGAACTGGAAATGCGAACTCACCACTCGTCGATTCGTCTTCATTCCAAAAACCACAATCCGCATCGAAAACCGGAACCTGAAAAACCATCAGATCCTCATTCTCGCAGCTCTGCTCCTCCTCGACTCCGATTTCCGGCACAATCAGCGAGCTCGCCTCCTTCAACTCCAACTTCCCTTTCAAACCGTTACGCGGCGTCCGCGCTCTCCTGGTCACCTTCCGGTCCCAGTCCGCCACTCCATCCCCCAACGACGCGGTGGAAATCCGCACCCGCTGGTGCCTGCCGGCCAACTGGTTCGCGGAGTGAACCGACACGTCGCACGCGTGGCAGAGGAACGCGTCGTCGGAGGCGCAGAACCACCGCGCTCGTCGGAGCATGCAGCCGTCGCAGGCTCGGGCTGTGCGGGCGCCGATGGCGCTAGCTTTCTGACACTCACTGAGCATGTCGATCGACGAAGGCGAGGGTAGTTTCGGGATTTGAAAAATATAACTGAAATTTGAAGGTTTGGGTTCTGGTGATGAAATGAGGAGGAAGGTTTGGGTTCGGGAAGTATTTATAATTATAAATTTATTTTTTATAAGATTTAAATAATTATTTTTTGTTTTCGGAGTGCAATTATTTATGGTAGGGTTAGCATGAAATGGATTGTCACAGTGACAGGTCTTACTTTTTATTTTTCGGCAGATCCAAAAATGTCAATTTTCGAATTTTGAGTGGATCCTGAGATTGAAAACAAAAGAGAAACCATATGAATGTCAATTAGTTGGATGAGAATAGACAACAGCGTACAACTTGAAGTTGTTGGGCGGTAAAAATGGTGAAAGATGAATTTTGAATTTTTAAGATTATAATTTGTCGGGTGTGCGTTGTAATTTATATTTAATAATTTTTTTTACCTAATATCAGAAACAATTTATTGTAGATTTGTTAAAATTCATAATTCGTCGGTGAAATTTTAGTATGGATAATAGAAATTCTGATAATTATAAATCGCCATTACCTATTATTGTAGTTGTGCTGAGTATTCAAACAATATAATTGCTTTTGTATCCAATTTAAAGTTTCTATTTTTCAATAAAGCTCTATTTGAGTTGGATAATGTGAAAAGGAAAATGCCATGTAAGTTTAAGAAGACTTCGTGTTGGAAAAAGCTGAGGGAGATAAAATTAATAAAAAACTAGAAAGAAAATTCTACTGCTGATCAAACAAATGGCAAATGGCAAACAGATGTAAATGACGATATTTAGAAATTCGAGTCAATAAAAAATTTGTTGGGAACTGATTAAGTTTCTAAATATGAATGTGGAAAAGATAAGTTGATTATTAAGCATAAGAATTCTATTTTCAATAGGTTACTAAATTACTGTTTTGATAGAATTGATAATCCTATTTGATTTAGTATTAGTACTTTTATAAATAGAATGCTATAGTGTAAGAGATAGTTTGAGAGCGATTCAGTGAAATTTCTCTATGAGAAATCAGAAGAGTGACTAAATGAGTCATGAAGATTTAGAATGAATTCTTCCTTAAGGTTTTCGGTTAAAAAACCGATGAGAGAAATGAAAGGTTAAATTATAATCTACAAAAGACATTCATTTTTATAATACACATCTATCGACGTAGGCTACGTTGAGAGATGAACCACATTACAAATGCTGTGTTTTTCTTTCATTCTTTATTCATAGTATAATCTTCTGTAATGCATGTTATTCGTTTGAGTGTGTCATACCACTGTTCTGACGTGCATGGCAAGAGAGGATAAACATCTTACACCTAGCAAATGAACATAGATAAAATGCAAGCATAAAGAAATGTCTAATTTGATATGGAATTGGATGGAATTAATTTAAAATTGAAGGATAGGGTTAAGCTCGCCAATACCAAATAGATAGCCGAATCACATTATCTAAAGAATTTAGATTCTAAGAGGTTAAGCCTTCGGGTTTTAGAAACTAATAATAGGAAAAACCTATTTAAACTACAACTTTTAAATAATAATTTTAACGAAAGCACACATAAATCTTATAAAATTACGAAAATAGAAATACATTAATAACATAATATTTCAGTATCGAGAAAATGTCAAAGGTTGTTGAGACAAGTTATTAAGGAAGAAAACCTATGTTTTATCACTTTTCCAAACTTAGTTTTCAACTCGGGACATGTTGATCTTATCAATGAAACCCGGATTGTCGTCATTTTGATGTGAAAACAAGAACCAAAATGGCGATGCCTTCACAAAGTGGGATCCATAAAATTGCCATTAGCAAGTTCATCTGCGGCATCTGATTGGTCGAGCTCCGGAGGCTAATCTCAAACCCAGGCCAGCCATTGGCCAGACGTCCATTGAACCAGATTTCCACATATTATTCAAAACCATGTAAAGGTGCCTGGCCTTATGGGCAGTAGGAAAGGCAACAGTGACCTTAAGTTTCGTGTCATTTTGTCATCACTTGTGTGCGATTGTGTTCCCGTTACAACCTCAGAACGGCTAGCTAGCTTCGACGCGCGCGGTCCCCCATTAAGGTTGCGAGAAGGCCACAACTTTGGCCCCAACTGGGACTTGGGATTAATTCGTTTGTTTACTTGTGTTTTGGAGCGTTGTTTCGGATTTGATCAGCCGACGTACAGTTTTTTTTTAAATGCCACAGAAAAATGACTGAGTTTTATGGACTCAGCAAGCGCATGTAGTTGGGCTTGTGTGGACTGCGGTATATCACCCTGTTGTGTTAGGGTTAGGCTTCGGGTTGTGGTTGTGGGGCCTTCGTCTTAGAATCTTCCTAAGGTTTCTGCTCGGACTCTGTTAACCCTTTTTTGGTCGCGGTAATGGTAACGGGCTCGAGTTTAAATTATGGAAATATGTTACATTTGCTTTCAAGAGCAAGACTCTTTTTTTTTTTTCAACTTATTTTTTATAAGTACGTTTAGTACAACATATTGTTTATACGTGTATTATTAATATTTGTATAAATAATACTACATATTGTTTATACGTGTGTTATTAATATTTGTATTAATAATACTACATATTGAGGAGATATTATTAATACGAATTTCCAAAGGTAAAACCTGTATTTTTTAATACGTATTCTTATTCTGAACCAAACAAATCATCATAGTATTAATAATATATCATCCTATTTTTAATATATGCTACCAAATAGGGACAAGGTAGTGTTTTTCAGTTGCATTTTGGAGAGAAAGGGAAGAAGAAGAGAAGAGAAGAGAAGGGTGTTCCTGAATTTTTTTAAAAAGGAATTAGAGAGGATTTGGAGGGATATGAGGGAGTAAACCATCCAAGTCATAGTTATTAGAACTGGACCGGAGGTCAAACAGGTCATGGCTCCGGTTCATGGTTTTCTGGTCAAACCAATGGTTCAAATTGGTTCGACTGCCGGTCCAATTATATATAATTATTATAATATATTAGATATATTTTTTAAATTATTGAGATTTTGATAAGATTATTGGATAGCCTAAT
The DNA here is from genome assembly GCA_002312845.1 of Kalanchoe fedtschenkoi. Taxonomy (NCBI): domain Eukaryota; kingdom Viridiplantae; phylum Streptophyta; class Magnoliopsida; order Saxifragales; family Crassulaceae; genus Kalanchoe; species Kalanchoe fedtschenkoi. The sequence goes on from NQLW01000095.1 coordinate 5,614,121, forward strand.
AATACGTGTACTTGCCTAACTCTTAGCTAGCTTGGGTTCGAACCCTGCCTCCCACGATTTAGGAATATGATTTTTTAAATTTATCCGGTTCATGATGCAGACCAATAAAATTTATAAATCGGAGCGGTACCTGGTCCAACAAGTCGAACCGATTGGTCCGGTTCTGATAACTATGCTCCGGGTGGATTTGAAGGGGAATTTGGGGGTAAAAAGACAATTATACCCTTCTATTTTTTATTTTGATTTTAGTTACAAGGTTATTTTAGTAATTTTAATATTTTTTTACTCTTTTCCTTTCAAATCCATCCTAAACTTGGAAACACCTATTTTTCTTTACACATTCAACTCATTTCTTTTCTTTTCCTTCCAAATTCAATTTTTTTCATTCCTTCTAAACTCGGGAACAAAGCCTAAGTTTTGTTATCCAATCTATCATCCTTTTTTCTTTATTTTTGATTCTACCCTATTTGAAGAAAACCGCGGTTCACAACTGCAAATTTTTCCAAGTAGTGTGGAATCGAAAATAAAGAAAAAAAAAGGTAGATTGGATAACATAATATGCAAAGAAGATAGTTGGTAAAATAAATACAAGACTCAACAACTGATCTGTAACAGACATTAAGGAGATTGGTGGAATTATTTTTTTTCCCTTATCCAAAGTGAAAACACAGTCAATTCAAAATTACGTCGTTTTGATTTATAACTATCATTCACCATTAGACATGCGTATAGTTAACATTTATTAATATTTTTATATGAAAACCACCCTCAGTAGGTTTAACCTAAATTTTGTATTCGAATCTGACACACACTCGTTAGACTGTTGTGAACGTTTTGATTTTAGTTTCGGTTACAAGACAAACCGCGTGGTGGTGAAAGATGTTTGATAATTGCGTCAAGTTAATTTTGTATTGTTGAATTCTTGGTCACATTATTATTTGGCTACAGTTTTCTGCGTGCATTTTGCATCTTTAAACGCAGTCTGATCTAGGAGTATAAATAAAAATTAATAAATTGAATTAAATCAAATCGAATTGATAGGTTCAGTTTGATTTGAAATGTTAGTGGTTCGGTTACCGTTTCAAATTTTGAAAAATCAATGATTAATGGTTTGATTTGGTTTTAATTTTTTTCAAACCGAACCAATCCAAATCGAACAAAATTTGAACATCATATGAAAATTCTCATATTTAGTAATTAAATTAGTCAATAAAATTCATGAAAAAAAATTAACCCATCCGAATCAAACCATAAGTAGTTTGATTCGGTTTGATTTTTTTAAAACTAACAATTTGGTTTGGTTTCAAATTTCTCAAATTGATTACAAATAATTTGGTTTGATTGTTTATTTAAAACTGAACCGAACCGAATCGTTAGGCACCTCTATCAGATTCAGATCTTCTTGGCCCATGTAGACTACTGGCATTTCCCATCGTGTTGAATTTCGCTAGTTAAATTGAATTGTGGTTATATTTGTTATTTAAAAATTTTAGTTTTGTCAAGTTATGATTTTATAATTCAATATGAAATAGATGTTTTCTCTCTTAAAAAATGTGAGACATTTCAGTAGTGAACACTTACTAAACAGTTCATATATATGTCACAAATGTTATAATAATTAAAAAATAGGAAAAAAACTAAAATGAATATTGACCTTATACTGCTTTCTCAATTATGGTCCAAACTTATACCCACTGTAAGAAAATAAATTACACAAACTTGTAAAATAATATTTAGAGTTCTCATAAACTAATATTACTATGAAAATTAGTCGACCCACATGCTCTAAAACTACATCGTTCATCGTCAAACTATGATAAACAAAAAAAAATCTTCTTATTTTTCCTTCTCTTCAGTTATGTAAAATTTCAAATATTGTAATGAATCAGACCTGTAAATGAAGTGCCTGTGGAAGGCCTGACCTCTACTGATAGTAAAACCTGTCTCGCCGTGTGAGATACATATTTATATCAAAAGGGAAGACCCCAACTTAAGACATGGCCGGGCATTTTAGCCTGTTGAGTCAGACAGCCAGTTGAACTTTAATACCTCACCATTATGTCTGGTGAATTGCTCTATCTTCAGGTCATTGTTATGTATAATAAGTCGCATTAGCTAAAGACTTCAAGCTTACACTCCTTGCTTAATCACTTACACTTTGTTTCCGAGTTTGGAGGGAATGAAAATAAAATAAAATAAAGAAAGGATCCGAAGATGAAAAAAATAAACATTTTTGAGTTTATAAGAAATTTAGAAGAATAATAAAAAAAGGAAAAATTACAGCATGACTGTACACATATTATCTCCGCTTCAAAAATCACGGTCATCAATTTCTAATTTTATAATTCACGGTCATTTTTAATTTAAAGGCTTGTTGTGTAATAATTGAATTTATGATTACAACCCATAATTACTATTTATAAATTATAATTAAGTATCTTACTGAAACTATATCGTTTTGTTACATTTTTTTTCCAAATACATCTATTCCTCTTACCATGAATTTTAAAATTGTTATCTTCATTAATGGAGCAATTTATAATTATAACATATAATTACAATTTTTGTTTTATTCCATATTTTGTTGCAAATAAAATCTAACACAATTATTCTTCTTTAATATGGAGTAAATTCGACGTATTGATTAAGCTTTTGTTTTTGTGAAAGGATGATACATGTTAAAATGTAAAAAATATATTAGAAATGAATGAAAATGTATTTACTATATTGTTTTAATTAGGTGTTTAATTTGGTAAATGGTAATTGTAAGTTCTAATTGTGAATTCAATTATTATACAACAACCCCCAAATCTAAAATGATCGTGAATTTTGAAATTTGAAAGTGATGACGGTGATTTTTAAAATGAGTATAGTACGTATCCCCATTTTGTAATTTTCCCAAAAAAAAATAACAAAAATTATTTAAATAACCTTGTAAAGAAAAAGAAGAATACAAAACATTAAAGGTAAAAAGTATTTATACCCCAAATTCCTCCATTTTTTCCTCATGGAAATGATGGATGTTTTCATTCTGCAAACATTTTTCCTCTCCTTTCCATCTCTTTCTCTCCAAAATCGTACTCAAGAACACTACTTTTAGTGCGTCCTCTTTTACTTGTCATTTAACTAATATTTATTTGTCCATTATTATTTAACACTTAAAAATTTCAATGTACATTTAATATTATTACTCACTTCAAAAAAAAGAAGAAATTAATTACTTTATCATCATAAACCATAAAGAAATCTTTCAAGATTAATAATAACAAACCAGATTCTACATTTTACATGAAATATAAAAAAATACATTAAATATTTATTTATTAAATTAATTCACCTACTAATATTTATATTTTTTTAAAATCCACTCAATAATCTTAAACTATTCCTATTTGGGAAACAACAAAGCAGAGAATGAGGAACTTTAAAGCATTATTAAAGGAGTGATTCTTGGGTGGACTGTGTCCACTACGTGGCGGTCGACACCGTCAATGGGGAGTCACCATGTGACGCGTTGAAAAGTCAAAATTACGCATGACGATTTATCATTGATTTGAATTTTTTTTTACTTTTCAACGGGCCACGTGGTGACTCTCCATTGATGATGTCCATTGCCACAGTCTACCCAAAAATTTCTATCATTAAATTCGTGGTACCTTCAATACATCAACATATCACAACAACTAACAAGGTAATGGCTAAGAGAGTTTAACTATCAATTTCAAAGTACTGACTTTGAGTTTGAGTTTTAATAATACCGAATTTACAATGAGTTGACCGACAGTGAATCTGAATGAGTGTAGAACACTACAACTTTCATAAATGATGTACTTTAGAAAATCTCCTTTCATAAGAAAAGGAGATGTATCGAGAAAAGAATGGATGGCTCAACCAGATAAATGACTTTCTTTATAACTCATCAGAAGCTGAACAGCAGAACTGATTCTTTTAATACTTGGAAACATGATGACATATATATGCTATAATACTATAAGCAACCTGCCAATTCCTGTCTTCGAAATTTTCTTTTACTAACTGACCTGATAATCGTTGATGTGCTCAGTCTAAGCTCGCCATGCAAGTCATCAGTCCACAAATCAGTTAATAAGAGAAAATCTGAATGAAGAAAGGCAGTCAACATATTAACACCATCACTCTTACCCTCTCTAGCTACATGATCGATCAATGTCGCAGAACTTAGTCCTTGATCGATGATGATTCTTAGCTACCAGTGCTGATTGATAACTCTCTTCCTGATCATCAGTTGTGAAGTGGGTTTGGGCCGGTTGGGATTAGTCTCGCCTCGGCGCCATATGCTACGAAACCAGCATGATCTTCAACCGGCGGTAGAGGAGGACGAGGAGGAGGAGGAGGATACTGTGCATGACTACTCCTACTCCTAGGCAGACTCATTCTGTTCCTCCAGCAACTTTCTTCAGCATCTTGTTTCTTGTCACCATGGCCACAATGTAACACATGACCCTGAATCATATCCGGGTTTCTTGCGCAGGTGGACGGCTGAAGGAGCAATAATGCTGTCAAGACGAGAACGCACAGGCCTAGCCGGTGCATGGAGCTGGGTGAGTGTGAAGAGAATATTTTCCTCATGGTGCACGTAATGGGTGCTGGAGAGAGTAGGGCAGGAGTAGAGAATTAAGAGGAAACACTAGAAACGTAGTGTCTGATTTGAATGCTGATGTGAATAAGAAAGAGGCAAGAAAATCTCTGAAAACAGAAAAGTGGTGTAAAAATAAAAAACTAGTTGAGGGGGAAGTAGTAGCCTTATAAATGCTGATGGAGGTTGCCATTAAAGAATCCCTGCTTGTTTCACCTTTTGTGTGTTTTGAAAGTAGTGTAGCTTGCACCTACCTCATGAATCTAATTAATAGCCTTGTTGCTGTAGAAGTTGTTGCTGCCTCTCATCTCATGTTTCTGAGTCCTGTCATGGATCACATCATACATCACACAAAAAGTCCACCTCCTTTAAAACCCAGAGAGAAAAATAGATCACAAGCAGGATGCCGGCTAAATATACAGATGGGTATCAGTCAACTTTGAAAATATCGTCGAGTTTCACCCATGGTGGGTATGGTTTTTTCTTTTTTTGTTTGGGGGTTTGGAATGTTGAAAGGAGGAGTTAGGTTAAGGGAATTGAATTGGGTCATGGTAAGTGGCAAACTGACATGGAAACCTGTAATGGACAGTAGGCAGTAGGCACAGTCTTGTTCCTGCCTTTTGCTCTGATGAGGAGTTATTGTAGTTAAGCAAAAGCAAAATGGCTACTAGTGGAGTGGAGTGGAGTGGAATGGAGTCCTCCACCTCATTCATCTTCCTCTGAATCCTGGCTTCTGCTTTTGCTCAGTTTCTGTTTCTTGCAGATGAAAACTGATAGATGCATTAAATTTGAGTTTGAGAAGCTCATGTTTAATGCCACCCATTTATTTCCAATCCAGCTATGTATCCGAATATCGATATCATTCTCTTTAGTGGAATCATTGAGGAAATGATGCAATGCAATGGAGTAATTCATCGCTTGTAATGTAAAATCTTTCACCAGACCACTTCTCTGGTAAGCTAAAGTTAGTACGCCATAAACGTCATCAAGATGAAATGCTGATATGTTGGTTAGCAGCTAAAAACATGTCCATGTCTAAGGCAGGCAGACAACCTATTCATTACTAACAAGCAACCACTGAAACGGTCAATATGACGACAGTCATGTATCCTGGGGATACTAGGAAGAGTCTCTACTCTACGCGTAATGAAGTTTGACCCATCACAAGAAACTGGTGTAGTTATATGCATTGAAATGTCAATTTCATTTGAATGGAGCTGAGACAGAAAGATTGCATCTAGATCGACCCAAAAGAAGATGGGAAACAAGGTGAAAATCTGCAAATATGTACCTGTTGTCAGCAGACACTGTTGGAGGATTCAAATTAAGACTTCAATGTCATTGCATGCATTGACAATGTAGATACAATCTGACTACAGGAAACAAAACAGTATGCCATTGTAGACTAACAAGTAGATGCTGCTTATTCATAATAACTTGTTTTCACAATGGGAACTAAGATCAAACTTCTGGCTGTGCATAAAGTTGTTTGCAGAGTCACTCTTCACTCTCTGTATGAGACATTAGAAGTCTTATTTTTTGCTCAAATTCATACATGGGCAGCAGTGAAAAAAATTACAAGGAATCAAGTAAGAATAAGGTTTTACTTCCCCAGTAATCGACGAGTTCGCATATTCGCTTGATTAACTCTGTCATTTAGCTCGTCAATATCCTTTTCCATAGGATCAAGAGCCTTGTTTTGTCTGCATAAAACACCGAAGAAAGTCAAGAATCATAAGGTACAGTATACAAATAAGTATTTGATGCAGCCAAAATCCACTTGAGCGGACATACTGGACACTGAGAATTAATGCATTTCTGCTTTAGAAAAGAGAAAAGGTGTGCTAGTGTTACAAACCTTTCAAGTTCATCACCCATGTCAATGGCCATACTTTTTAGGTCCCCCAAAAGATCACTCAAATCGGAAAGCCCATCATCTTGCTTTGCCTTTTCATACTGTTCCAATATAGAACAACATGTCAACCGGTTAATGAGTCTGGAATCCTAAATGTAGTTTCAAAAGTGTATATATACAATACGTGGCTATGAAATTAACTTGTTATGGAAAAGATTGTGACTAGTATTTAGTATAGCTTCGACGCCAAGCACAGCGCACACCATCCATATTAAGCAGACTATATATACTCTTTGATAGTTATCTGTGTTAAGACCTGGAACTTCTATTGCTCAACTAAAACAGTAATTCACGGTCTTGTCATCCCATCAGAGGTAAGATGTACCTCAACTCTCTGGAACGCATCTGCGGATTCTGGGGGTGGGGTTCTTGAATGTGACCTTCTCCGGGGAGCTTCATTTAATCCCAGCTTGTCCCGCTGCTGCAAGTGATTACTCCTTCTCACGAATGAATCATCTGCAAACCGCCCATGTTAAAGACTCCACAATCAATATCATGTTTCACACACAGTCTGGGATGTAATCTGAAAATCAAAGATGAAATCATGTAGCAGTCCACACAACACATATACAAGCTCTCACCTCTAGTCATAAGAGGCCCAGTGATATCCCGATTTTTCTTTGGCTTCCAAGTCCTAGAGAACATGCCACCAAGATTTCCCAAGAGCTTCTCCCCCTGAAGTCAACACAAATAGTAAGTCGGAAGCCTCATTTAGGCCGTGTTTGGTTTAGAAAAAATGTGAAGGAATAAAAACTTTCCCGGATTCCATTTTACTTTCCACTAGTTTGGTTATCATGGGTATTTTTCATTGTTATGAATCTAAACTTCTCATGTTCTGTTCCAGGCAATTTTTTTCCTTGAAACTTTTCATCTTACCCAAAAAAGTGATTTCTCTTTTCTTTTCTTTTCATTTCATATTGCTTTCCTCACTACTTTACCTAAGCCAAACAGAGACTCAATGAAAAAGACAACATAACAGACACTATCAGATTTCAGATGATACTCAGAGACAGAATTAGTAATCATGACAAGGGTAGACTATCCAAATCCGCATTTGGATTATTTTGTATACACTGATTTCTGAAGTAAATAACCCTTGAACAGATCTCTGATAATTACCACCATAAAAACCAGCTTCAAACACTCATTGATACGCCGAGCATCCTAACTATCTTCAAGTTACCCCTTCTAAGTTGATATGTTCAGTAGTTAACTTTAGCTCAATAAAATTTGCCAGGTACAATCAAGTATTTGGAAGTTAATAGGTGTGAAAAGAAGGAATCTCATACCCGACTAAGGTCGTGATCAATCTCAGAAGCAACCACGTGTGTCCTATTTATCTGTTCGCCTTGGTGATGCAACTGGACCAAAGTTTTAGCGGCATCCTCCCTTATATCCTCTGCAATTTTCAAGCAGTTGTTGACAGTTTTTGTTGTCTCCTCAGACTTATAAACAGCATAGCTCTCCAGCTCTTGCACAGACTGATTTTCATATCCTCCAGAGTCACGGAAATCATTCTTAAAATTGCTTTTCACTGATGACGAAACTGAATATGAAGCAGTTTTCTTCACACTAGAGTCGTCAAAAAGACTAGCCTTCAAATCTGGAGCAATTTGTGTCGGTACGGAAGAGGTTTTTCTTCCGGTGCTAATATTATGTGTGTCATCAGGATCATCAAATGGATTCGAACTTGTTGATTTCTGATTTCCATCTGACAAATGATGCTTTGAAAACCTCAAGTGCGGCTTCTTTACACCGAACATATCCGAGTTGTGAGATCCAAAGATAGATCAAGATGTAAATTTATGTATTTACTATGAGTTTCAAACAGACAACAGTCCTGCAGAACACAACGGCCAACATGTTAGACAGCATTAAATCTTACAGATGATCAAGTTCACAACACAGCAATTCAAAGGGTATATAGGAAACCATTTAACCAAGCAACATAAAATGAAATACACCTCACATGTTGAACGAGAAATTAAGCATATATCCAAACATATAACCAAACCGTCAAAGGTAGCTGCCAAATGTCAGGAGCAACAGCTGAACCACTTAAGAAATGAGCAAGATACAATCAAGTAACAAAGGACAATTAGAAGCTCAAAAGTAGATGTTTTGATCGTGGAAATGATAGATACATAGTGCAAACAAACAAGCAAATGAACCTATAACCCAAGAAAAAATCAATAAGAAAAAAGCCAACACAATTACAAAAACCACTGAAACCACATGAGACAATAAGTTTCATGTTATTCGACGATAAAAGCATATGAATACAACAAATGGAATCGAAACATGTTGTCAGCCGTCCCCAAGCTAGGAATACTGAAGCCTCAATCTCATAAAATCAAAACAAAAGACAGCAAAATTTGATCATACATAGAACCTGACACCCAAAAAAAGGCTGTTAACAAGAAGAAAATGTTAAAAAAATGAGTCTCAACAATATCATCATCAAGCAACACCGATGTCAGATGATCCCAATTTTCAAGTAATTCAAGTCAAACTCTCCTCCCCTGAACAACAATCATCATTTTCCATAAATCATACCCGCAAAACTCAATCACCCAAGAATCCGTATACACAAAGGAGCAGCCAGCAGCACGCGGAGAGAGAAAGCGGCGACGACGACGAAGAATGTTTCTGTCCTGAAGGAGAAAGTCGTCTTGAGTTTGCTATTACTTAGACAACTATGATATACTATCCAATTAGCTTCTCAAAATTTCAATAATTAACTTATTAATTCGTTTTAATAATTATATATAATTAAATCGATGATCAAATCGGTTTAAATTATTGGTTCAATTAGAAAATCAAGAACCGAAGCCTTGACCGGTTCAGTCTTCGGTCCGGTTCTGATAACAACTTTTTATTACAATTGACTCCTGTATTAATATTTGTTTACAAAAGACTACCTTTTAGTTTCATATGCACCGATTAATTTGAATACCTCGACTCTACGAGCTCACTGGAGCTGAGCCTCAAGAATGGCCAGCTCTCAATCGCTGCAGCTTCAGAAGCGACTCGCTTCCCGGATAGAAGCATGCTACGACATCCAATCACTGAGAAAGTTGCACGCTTTCATCCTCCATCATGCCTGTGGAGACAACGATTTCTTGGGCTCCAAGGTACTGACCGGCTACGCGAAGTTCGGATTTTTAAATGAATCGAGATTGGTTTTCGACAGAATCGTTAACGACCGGCTCACTTTGTGGAGTGCTGTCCTTGTCGGGTATTTTAGAAGTGGGCATTTTGGTGAGGTGACGCGAGGGTATTTGAGATTGAGAAGAAGGAATATTGGGCTGGATAGTTCCGGGATTACGTTTTGTTTGAAGAGTTGCGCGGAATCAGGTGATTTGGATTTCGGAAGAGGTGTTCATGGGGATGGGTTTAAGTTTGGGTTGAGTGGTAGTCCCTTTATGGGGTCGTCGCTTATACGATTTTATGAGAAATGTGAGGATATTTACAGTGCACGGAAGGTGTTTGATGAAATTACTGAGAGAGATGCCATAATGTATACGTCCATGATCTCTGGGTATGCTCATATTGGGGGTGAAAATGCTATTGGCGCTTTCACGATTGTACGTGATATGCAGATGCAGGGACTCGAGCCTAATAGGGTTACGCTGGTGAGCTTACTCCAGGCAGCCGCGCAAGTCAAAGCAGTTAAAGAGGGTGTTTCTGTCCACGGGTATGCTATAAGAAGAGGAATTGGGTCAGCGGATGAGGTTTTTGAGACAAGTTTGATGGATATGTATATGAAATGTGCCGCACCACAAAAAGCAGTACGTGTGTTTGGGAACTTGACAGTTAAAACAGTTGTGTGGAACGTGTTGATATCAGGTCATGTGCGAAATGGGTATGATTTGGAAGCTCTGAGACTATTTAGTCATCTTACTGCACACAATGACTTTGTCGTGGACTTGGTTACTTTAGCCAGTGGTCTTGTGGGATGTGCTAATTTGAAGTTTGCAAAAGAAGGCAAGAGTATCCATGGGTACATTATTCGGAATGGAATTAAGTTGGACATAATTGCCACCACTTCTCTTCTCCATATGTACTCTAAATGTGGAAACCTATCCAAGGGCAGAAATATATTTGACGCAACTGTAAACCGAGATGTGGTGTTAATGAATGTGATGATCACATGTTATCTTGAAAATGGCTTATCGTCGGAGGCACTGAAGATGTATAATGAACTTTCTGAATGTAGAATGGCAGCAAATGAAGCAACCATTTTGAGCGTTGTTGCTGCATCATCTTCTCAGGAAGACACCAGAGTAGGCAAGATGGTACACGGTCATATAATCAGAAACTGGCTACCCCTAAACGTTGAAGTTGACAACCAAATAATCTCTATGTATTCCAAACTTGGTTGCGTGGATTATGCATGGCGAGTCTTCAGCCCAATGATATATAAGGATTTGGTTTCATGGACTTCAATGATGATGGCTTATGTTTTGTGTGGGTTTGCTGGCAAAGTTGTATCCTTGTTTCGTACGATGTTAAGAGAAAAACTAGACCTAGACTCAGTAATCCTTATAATCTTGCTGAAGGCAGTTTCGCAGCTTTGCTGTGTAAATCTAGCAAGAGAAATTGATTCTTACATTTATCGGATTCGAATGGAGAGAACCATACCTCTTGTCAATTCTTTATTGACTACTTATGCGAAGTGTGGAAAATTAGACACAGCCAGACTTCTATTTGAGCAAACAAGTAGGAAATTATCATCATCCTGGAATGCAATCATTGCTGCATATGGGATGCACGGTGATTGCAAAGAAGCTCTCATGTTGTTTGATAAAATGAGAGAGGACAAAGTTGTTCCTGATGAGACAACATTTACATCGCTACTCTCTGCTTGCAGCCATTCAGGTGAGGTTGATGAGTGTTTAAGAGTTTTCAGGTTAATGAGGGATGAATGTAATGTTATCCCTAATATAATCCATTACTGCTGCATCATTGATTTATTAAGCCGGGCAGGAAGGCTTGAAGACGCATACCACCTTCTAGGATACCTTCCTGCAGAACATAGTGTGCCTTCTATGTCATCTTTGCTTTCTGGTTGTAAGGTTCACAATAATACAGAGATCGGAGAGGAAATAGGCAGGCAATTATTGCATGTAGAACCTGAGAAATCTAGCTCGTGCTCTTTGTTGTCTAGTCTGTACGCAGAAGGAGAAAGATGGAATGAAGTTGCTCAGGTGAGATCCTTGCTAAAAGATAGAGGTTACAGAATAACCACTGGTTACAGTATGGTAGATTTAAGCACATAGTGTCATCACTTCAGAAGGCGCGCTCAGTTTTAATGACCACCATACATTGTTACTCTGCAAATAACTTTTGCGCCAAACTAGCTTGGCCATTTATACAACTTGGAAACTCTAAAGATGCACAATATTCAGCTTGGATGCTAACAAGTTGGTTTCCAGATCTTAATACATGAATTCTGGCTTCCCTGTAGTATCAATGGCGTTATCCAAATTTGGCGAGATGCTGAGGATAATCCGTGTCAACAAATAACATGTAGCCTTCATATTAACTTTTTTGCAGGATCAACCTATGGACATAAGTGAACCACGATGATAACTTTGTTCATAGGTATGCGCCGTGTCGCAGATCATCTTATTCAATTTGATCTATTTTATAGTGTGATTGTTTTCACTACTGAACTGTTTCAACCAAAATGTCATACTATTTTTATTCAATATTAAACATATATTGGCTTGGGCCAGTTGATTTCTTTATAAGTGCATCTGAATCCATCGTTCTAATATTTCAGGGTAATCATGAACATGGAATGTCCTTAGATGTTTTCTTGTTCCAGGTCCGATAACTTTATTATGTCTCTTCATCATGGAAACTGGTAGGTAAGTTCTCATTGTCTGAAGTCGTTCAGTTCTGTCATTGCAATTTTTATGCTCCCCACTGAGGTTCCTTCTCCACGTAGCATAGATTCATACATTTACTAGGTAGCTGGTACTTAGTGTTCTTGACTTCAAATTGTTCTCTGTGTTTCCGCATCGTGGAGTTAAATGTATCTGCAATGCAGGACATTGTCATATTAGTTTGGTTGAAAGCTGACCAATTGAACTACTATAAACTTGAAGCCAGTGCTAGTAAATATATGCCAAAGTTTCCCCATAGCCTTATACCCATGTGCCCTAGTACTACAGAAAAGAGAAGTAATGGAACAAAGAGTTGATCCATACTGTTACTTTTACCTTTATTTTGCCGCTCCTTGATGACAGAATAACATAAGAAATCTTGCAAATAAAGCATATTACACTAGCTAGTGAGTAGTTTGAAATGGTTGCTTAGGCAATAATAACATGTTAATTCAAGAGAGAAATGCTACAGATAAGAGAAAGAACCTGAATAATTCGTGACCACTTTTGTTGTATTCTCAAGCCACCTTAAGTAGAGGTGTATTCTCATACCTTTGAGAGTTTATAAAATAAGACTTCTGATCTGCACATAGTTTATATCATTTTACTTCAGTGAGCAATTCCGAATTCATAAAGGATCAACATAATTGTATGCAGTAACTGTATGTGTACATTTCTTGATAGACTCGCCTGAAACCCAATCTGCTACAGAGAAAAACCAATTAGTGGTCCAGGCTTGGAGCAGCTTCCAAGTGCCCACCACGGCTCGGTGAAATCATTAACCTGGTTAGCTGTTTCATCTTCTGTTGGAGCAGGAAGGTTTAGATCAATCATTTTGGTCATGGGTTCTTCAATCACAATGCTTTGGTTAGTATTCATGTCTGCTGAACCAAGCAAATGTGATCTCTTGTGACCCCCCAAAGCCTGACCAGATGAGAAAATCTTGAAACAGATAGGGCATTCATGATCTTTACTCTTACCCTTTTTGAACCCATCAGCAACTGTGTCATGTATCTCTTGGCGCTCTGTCGTTGTGAGATTTGACTCAGTTAATGTGGCCGCAGAACGATCATGTTCAGAACTGTTCTCAGCAGCCTGATTGAAGTTTGAGGCAAAGCAGCCTTTGATCTTCTTATGGCTTGCTCTATGGCCTCCCAGTGCCTGATAGGAGTGGAAGACTTTGTTACAAGTTGCACACTGAAATTTATTCCTCTTACTAGCCCTCTTACTGAATCCAGGCTCATCCATGTCATAGATTAGCTTCTTAGATGAGTAAATTTTATCAGTAAGAATTTCCGGCTGTTTCATCTTAACTCCATTTTGAATACGACATTTGGCCTTGGATCTCAATGAAGCTTTATCCTTCTCAGAAACTTCTACATCAGAACTGAACTCTTTATTGGCCCAGCTGTCTCTGGAAAGCATCATCAAGCTCCTTGCCACATCTTCTTGTTCTATTTCACCAGCATCAGAACAAGAGGCAGTTGCAAAAGACAGATTGGAAGATAATGTGTTCAGTGTACCAGCAACAGGAGTCATGTCACTCTTCATCTTTCTGCTTGATCTCCTTCTGAGATGCGGCACATCATCTTCGTCATTTCTATCGGACTGGCTGCTATTCTCTTCCTCAATACTGGAATTTATTACTACCTTTTCTGAGTGACACTTCATGTGCCCAAACAAAGCTTTGCTAGATGCAAAGCCTTTACCGCATAATTTACACAACTTTTCATCACTGCCTCCTTCAGTAATCACTGGTTCACTCAATCTCGCAAATCTGCTCGTCTTCTTTGGATTCTCCCTTAATCCGTAACTCGTGTGAGTATTACTATTCTGACTGTTTTGCTCGAAACCCAACTTATCTGACCCACTGTTTTCTCCAATGTTAACCAGGGATGAGAGGTTTCTTTCCCGGAACTTGATGGCATCAGTAGTGTCAGAAGCTGAGTTCATGATGCCATGAGATCTCATGTGACCCCCGAGTGAGCGACCACAAGGGAATCCTTTGCAGCAAAGCTTGCACACATGCTTCAGCTGCTGCTGCTGCTTCTGTTGATGATCCTCCATTCCTCCTCAATCACAGCCACCTATACTATTCCACTCACAATAAACCCGATACTGATGAAAACCAATGATGATCATACCAAGCAAGGAAGGCGAAGAAGATGGGGATTGGAAAAGATCCGGTTTTGAAGACGCCGGGGGCGTTACTTGTGAGAGTGAGTGAGTGAAGGGACACAGGTTCGGTGAAAACGAGTGGTGGGTACAAGGAGAGGATTGAAAGAAAGAACGATTCTCTCTCACTTTGGAAGTGTCTTTTTTGGGGTAGAGAAATCCATGCAAAGAAGCAAAGATGGATATTGAGAGGAAGGGAGAGATATCAGGAGTCCAAATAGCAGGGAAAGGCTGTCAAGTTGCTATTGTTAGCATGTTTGTACTCTTGCTTGAGCAATGAGCATCATACTGCTAACCGACCCATTCGAAAATATATGATAACAAACTCAACTGACTGATCGAATGCAGGATCTAAATTTGTCGAATATGCTGCTAAGATTGTTTGATGTAGCAGGGTGCTAGCTGATGCATAAGTAGAGGTAAGTTTAGTTGTAAATATTCTTGATAGAATGTGACATTCTGAACCATTAGCGAGATTAGATGGATCTGATCTGTCCCGTGAACTGTGGATATCACTAATTTGTTTTCATAATTTACTCATTAGATTGAATTCATCTAGAAATAGTTAGTGTGAACATAAGGTTATAGTCTGGTTTTAGTGCCTCAGAAATCCTAATTTAGACTTTGCTTGGCATAGAGGCAAACTGAAGCACATGCTCAAATGGTTGCGTTATTCTTTTATCAGCAGCCCGGAGAACTAACATCAGACATTTTCGTTTAAAAATTGTTTGATTTACACATACAAAAAAGTTCAATAACGCACTCTCCGACTAAATTACCCTGATTTCAGTTTTGACTTATTGTCTTCCGGATCTAGATGAATTATTTATCACCAGTTGGTTGGATCTGGTGCTGCGCAGGAATTTGCTCCCAGCGTCAAAACGACATCATTTTACCATATTAAACTTTACAAGCACACATGCGTTCTTTATCTTCTACTTTTTTCCATCTATCGCAACAAAGCCTCTCATTTTGTTGTTTTAAACTTTACAAGCAGATGTGTTATTTATCTTCTAATTTTTCTATCTACTGTAACAAAACCTCTTCCCTACGCTTCTGTCTATCGCCTCAACCGTTGTCCGAGATCAAAGACTCATGCCGCGAAATGATTCTTCTAGTTCCACGATCTTCTTCTCTATCGCAGTGAAACACTCTTTATCTCCGGATGACAAACAATGTTTCATCTTCCCTCCAAACTGAAATTATTTCGATAATAATTCAAAGAATACCTCTTTCGTATATAATTGATGTTGATGCGCTTTTTCAGTTTGGTTTCTAGGCTAGTGATAGGCCAATTTCTTCAAGTATGCCCCAATCTAATTTCTCTAAGTTATTTAGGCTGTTTTATATGTAACCAAGAAACAAATACATATCAAATGTCATAAACTCGAAATAGAAGAATTTATGGTAAAAATCTTAATATGAATGTGGATGTTCACAATAACGTATATTTAATCTCGTTTGCTGTCCATGCTTTCGCACCCGACTTAAAAGTTAGGGATCCAGAAAATTGTCTTTGCTTTTAGTCTTTTCCTTCGTAAATCTCTGGATTTCACCCCTTCATACAAAATTTTATTTTCCCGTGTCTCACTCAAGTAAATTGGTTTTGAGAGCATTCTGCCTATTTTTGGCGACTTATAACTCATTTCACCGCTAACGTACCCTTTCGGCATTCTGAAAGAACACTTCCCCCCTCCCATATGACATTTTAAATTTTTTTTCATACATTTTATGAATTTATGTTTAGCAAATTAATGAAATGCATCGTTATGACTATTTTCTTAGCATTTCATATGATGTTGTAAGCCTTACTCTTAACACTTCATGTTGTCGTTCATTGTAATGAATCTGCAAAGATTTGTTGTGAATTCTCAATAAAGAATTTATATGTAATTATCCAAGAAATTTGTACATCCTATCTTAAAAATATACTATTCAATGGATTTGTAAGTAATTTATAAGTATTTATGAAGAAAAGATAGTGTGCATATATACAGTAGATAATGTTGTGTTTACATCTTCAAAAAGTAGTGATATTTCCCATCAAAAGACAGAAACAGAAAACTAATTCAGTTTACAATCTGAGACACAAATACAATCTTCAGCAATTACAAATCATCTTTCAAGTTTATAAAAGTTTAACAAATGATAGACCAAATCTGATCAAACTTGCAGCTTCTGCAAAAATTTTCAAAGAGTATAATTGGGTGTCTTCGAGATATATATAAACTGATAAATCACATCAGATCAAATTATTTAATCTTTGGGCGGCTGCTCCGTAATGGTTCACATAGTAGGGGCATTCTTAGTCGTCCGCTAGCTGTGAAGGGTGGCCATATGAAATAAGTATTTGTACATAATAAAATTAACAATTTATCCCAATATGACTTTTAAAGAAAAATAACAATATGACAATAGTTTATGTTTGTATGTAACTGTCCCTGGGTCAATATAAAAAATACTAATAGTTCATGTTGGTATGTAACAGTCCATTGGTCAGTATAAAAAATACTAATAGAGACAAAACATAGACATTAGGTCACTAGAAGTCTGAAATCTTACTGATCACATAATATAATGCTTATTATTTAACATCATTCCCTTGCAAATCGAGTTCCATTGATGTAGTTTTTGCCATATTTGAAATAAATATAATCATCCTTTAAAAAAATAAACATGTTAAATTGAATCTAAATGCGAACTAATGAAAAAATAAGCTTAAAACTAAGATATGAGGAAAATACTAACTAATACATTAAATGGAGCACATTGTAGAAGAAAGAGGAGGGCACATATGAATTACTTGTGTATAGAACAAGACACTTGTATGCAATGATGTTGAATTTGGTGTATAACTCAAAACAATGATTTCAATTAAAATTTAGAATATGGTATTAGAGCTGACGGTTAGATCTCGCGAGCTATAACGTTGAACTTTTATTACACCACTTGTGAGTTACGAGGGAGTGGTGAATCAATAATCAAACAAAAATTTATAATCAGGTAAGACTAAGTCATACACAAGGAGTTGAGGATTTGTCTAAACGTTATAGTCCTAACTACTATCTATTCAGTTTTCAAACATGAATTGTGTTTGATAATGGAAGATAAGTAGTATAGAATGTCATTTCTCTTTATTATTATGCATAAAAGTATTATGATCTCCATTGAGTCTATTTCATATTCATGCAAGATGAGTGTGTTAACTAACTTAAGTATGTAATACTAATATGCTTAACATAGATTGATACAACCACGTTGTCACTTCATGTACATATCTGAATCCAAGCAATACTTTTAGATAACTTGCATACATATTAGAATTCATCAATATAAACTACAAAAACATGCATTTTCCAACAAAAAAAAGTCATGGTCGAAAACTCGGCGAAAATTTTTAGATCATTTTCCACTCTTTTTTGGTCAATTCAATACATGTAGAGTATTTAGTTCAAATAATACGTAATCAACTACTGGTTAGAAATTTGCCGAACAGTGACCTAAACTATCTTCACACTTTCATCCACTGTTCGACCACTTCGGTCATTTCCTTATTTTACGATATAATGCGGGTACCAAATGAAAAATATGTCGTGAAAAGGTCAGAATATGACCAAAAATATCCACGTTTTCCGGACAAACTTTTGATCAACTTAATGAGTGGTTTGGAAACTGATCGAAAATGGCTGGGACATAAAAAGGAAAACTGAGCTCAGATCCCCTTTTCTTCCTTCTCTTTCCCCCTTTCAACCCCCTCTTCTCCCCTTTGCACATGACGTCGTCCCTCTGCTTGCTGCCATCGTCTGCACATATTGCCACCGTCAAACGTGTTGTCATTGTCCAAGTGCTGCTTTGCCATCTTCGCCCTGTGCTCAACTGCCTCCTTTCCCCAGTCCTAAAATCTTAGACGCAATGTATCGAAAATATGTGTTCCCCACATTTGTCTCATGCTCAGCCGCCACCTTCTAGCTTCTCTATACACATATATGTAATTTTCCATGCTAATACATATTTTTTTTATTTCATTCAAAAAAAGAAAAAAATATGTATAACAAGTTCATCATCTTACTGGACAAATCTACATAGGGACTGAGAACCTAAGTTCTACCAAAAACAACTCATTTGAGAGTATCTACTAATCAAACAACAACCAACAACTAATTGTACTAGTTCCCACAGGAGCAAAGGTGGTTAAAACTGTGATAAGCCACCTCAACTTTATACAATTCATTCATGAAATCTAACTTTATAGCTCCTTAAGATATACTTGAGGTCTCCATAATTTCTATTCAAGAAAATTCCATGAACACATTTGATGTCTTTCTATGTAGGGCTGGTTCATTGTCCATCTTTTTCTCATTTATGTTTTTAGCAGTATACTTTAAACTTTTGATTCTCGCCAGGATGATCTTTAAGTCTTGCAGGTTGTGATTCCTAAGCTTCTGGATGTCTTCACTTTCTCTCCATAGGACATATATGCATATACATATTGTGGCATATATATCTATCTTCTGATTTTGAACCTTGCACCAAATTTTCTAGTCATTTCACCTCATCTTTAAATGTTAATCATTGTTTTCTGAATTCCAATTTTCTAAATTATGTAGGATATAGATTGCTGAGAAAATTGACAATCAAAACACAAATGGTTCAAGGTCTCATTTCCAATTAGTGAGAATTTCAAATCGGACATAGTATCAAAATTATTTAATTTATCTCTAGTACTAAACCTATTTTGGCATGCCAATCAAGTTATAAAAAAAATGTTGGAGAGTACCCAATTTATTCCAACACATTCTCCTCATATCAAAATCTTCCATGTTGTCAATATTTATCAGTAATTTATAGGTAGCAGAACATCCTAGTATATGTTTAATTTATAGAAATGGAAGTAAGTATATATCAGAAAATTTTAGTGCAGAAGAAGGAAGAGATTATTTTGGACGTCACTGGATTTGATCACCAATGTGGAAGGATTGTTTATATTAAAGTTTTGATTTTAGTATGTATTATTATGTGCGTTTGAAATGTGAGATTGGAAAAACTTGCAAGTTATGAGCTAGAAATGTATTTGTGCTTGTGTGAGTATATGTTGTAATTCATAAGTTTTGTATAAACAAATGCATGTGAGATTTTTGTGAACTACAAATACATATGTTTGTTTTGTTGTACTTAATAAAATTAGAGACTGTTTTTGTAATAATATGTAAGTTCTGATTTCTTGCACGATGAGTTGCTGTGTGTTATATAATGAAAGTATTGAAATCATAGTAACATTGTATATATGACTATTCAAAAACAATGACAGCCGATATTTGTCTCATGCAAAATTTACCAAATTGAACAATTAGAATGAAGACCTTCAAAATGCTATTAAATCTTAACAGTTTCATGACAAAAATTTATTTCTAATAAGTTGTCCTGTGATGAAGGTGTAAAAAAAACACCGATGATTTCTTAGTAACAAATATATGGCTGACATTATTGTTGTTCATATAATATTTTCTTCTCCATTTCCCCTACACCCCAAACCTTCTTCACATTTTCATTCCACATATCTACTAAACTATC
>NQLW01000095.1:5641210-5657734 GCA_002312845.1 Kalanchoe fedtschenkoi
AACATCAAAGTTTTTAACGGTAAGTCCAAAGATTTGTCATTCGAATCAACAACCTTTGGACACAAATGGTGGTTATGCTTGTGACACAGGTCTCACTAATCGAAACCCTGCTGTCATCGATCTAATCGGGTGACCATGGAGTAATAGGAAGATGGGGCCATATTAACAGCTCTTCGAGGTATAAGTACTACCGGATAGGGGTTGGCTTGTGATCGCCGTTGAGATATACAACCATCTACATGTTCCTATGAGCCGTTTACAACATAGTCGGTAAAAATGCTCCGGTTTGATAAATTGTTCATATAAATATAAGAATGTAATATAAACTACTCTACGTTTTTTTGTAATCGAAAAGTGTTCTCTATATTATCTAATCACATATAGAAATACAGTAACATTTTATAAATAAAAAATAACACGTTGTACATCTGAAGAAGTTTTTGTTCTAAAAAGCCAAACGAGTTGTGCTCATCTCTGTAATAGCACGACAAGCAATCGCCAGAATTATTGCATAAATTGGTCTCCAAAGTCCAAACTTTATTGTGCGTGTTACTTTTATGTATGCAGTATCTTTGTAAAATTTTCCATCATTATTAGTATGTGTGTTGAATAAAACTTGACCCACCAGTAAAGATTATTAGGGCATCCATATTGAAAATAAGTTTAAAAATTAGTTTGTGTGATCATCCGTGAGATTGTGCAATGACAGTTTAACATTATTATAAAATTTTTTTTTCATAAATCTTTCATTTACATTCAAATAAATATTTCGAACTTCTCCGCGTGGAATCCATCATACCTTAATTTTATTTTATATATAATTACAAAATATTTCAATTTATTAAATATTTGATTGATTATAATTATTAATTTATATATTAATTATTAATTCACTTATGATTTCTTTTAAATGTCAATTAACACGCTTGGAAGCGTAGTAATTAATATATATTAATTATTTAAGATAATCAATTCCTACGTTTCCAATTTTGAAATATATTTGATAATTGATATCTATATAAACCGCTTCATGTAGACAAAATAATTTACTATTGAGAAGATCATAAACTTATTTTCATATTGAAATATAGGTTTTAAACTCACAACATTTTTTAATGTTTAAATTCAATGCGATTAGGTTTGGTCCCGAAACTGCTTGGAGTAGTTGGCTTCAATCAGTGTCTTTGTGTTGACTGCGTCAACCAAGAAGTCACTAGCCCCAGCATTAAACAAATTTATTGGCTCTTTTGACTTGTCCCTGTCAATTCAGCTGAATTTGGCTCTCAGTCCCTAATTATGATGATGAATAAACTGATAAATGCCGTTAAAAACTTGTCATACCTATCATATTAATATTGCACTAAATTCATTGACCAGTTTAAGATATAATTTTTTTTATGTATGTGTGTGTAACGATTCGATTTGGGTTTTAATAAAAATATATAAATGTGTGATCTTAAGTAGGGGTATAATGATTTAGTTCAGTTTTTCGTAAAAGCTCAAACGGAACCATTTCTACTTGATTTGAAAATTTTAAACTGAATTGCTAGCTTTAAAAAATCAAATCGAATCAAACCAAGTGATTGGATTTGATTTCATTTTTTATTAACCTTATTTACTATTTTATGTAATAAATATGAGATTTTTTCATATAAATAATAATATAGGGGTACTAATTCATATTACATGTTCAGTTAAATTTATATATAATCTCGTGAAATGATTTGGTTTGGTTTACTTTAAAGAATCGAAAAGCAAATCGAACCATCAATTGTTGATTTTCAAAAATTAAAACAGTAACTGAACCACTAGCAATATATTTGAAACCAAAACAAATCTATCAATTTGGTTCGGTTTAATTCAATTAATCGGTTAACCAATTTTAATTATACTCCAAATCTTAATATCCATATGTTTTAGAGTGTGTTTGGTTTAGGGAAAGTTGCATAGAAAGGACAATGTGATGAAAAATAAAATGGAATTCAAATTCCTAAAGGAATTCATTTCATTTTCCTCTTGTTTGTTTATCATGGAAAGTTTAGAGAAAAATGTCATTTCCTATTGTTATTAAATAAAATTTTCCATACAATTTTCCATCAAACATTTTTTTCATGAAATTTTCCATTTAAACCAAACAAAAAATTTCTCTTAACTTTCCATCTAATTTTCCTTTCCATAAAATTTTCCCTATACCAAACAAAGCCTTCGTGAATGATTGCTGGGGTCACCAGTTCACATGTCTACAAGTAGCTAGTGAGGACAATTAATGAGAGTAATTGGTCAGCTTATAGTGTGGTTTTTAAGATTTTAAATTCAAGCTCTCTCTATCGTTGGGTGGTTGGATGTGTGCAATTTTTCGTATTTATCCAGTTAATCGTACAAAGAAAAAATGAAATGAAGACGAGCAACATGCCACAGTGAACACGCAAATGGTGAGATTGGAGGCTCCAGAATCCAGTCGATATGCACATCAAAGTTTTTAACGACAAATCAAAAGATTTGTCATTCGAATCAACAACCCTTTGACACAAATGCTGGTTTTACATGCTTGTGACACAGGTCACAATATATAATCGAAACCCTGCTAGTCATCTAATCGGGTGACAATGGAGTAGTAGGAAGATGGAGCCATATGTACAGCTCTTCGAGTTATAAATACTACCGGATAGGGTTTGGCTTGTGATCGCTGCTGAGCATCTACATGTTCCTCAGAAATACAAACCAGAATAATGTGACTGAACCGCCCCTATAAGCCGTTTACCTTTAGCATCATCACATCTTGCAATAAACCTTCCATAACTTTTACTTATATCTTTTGTAGGGCTTGACAAAACTCAAAGAGAATCAAACATGATACATGCAACAATTAAGGGAGTCATTTGTTTACAAGAATTAGAATCATTCTTCTCCTAGACTTCCAAGAATGTTGAGAACGGAATCAAGAAAACCACCACCCTCCTCCCCGCCTTCGCCGCCCTCTTCACCTCCCCCTCCCCCCTCCTCTCCTTCCTCATCGCTCTCACTCTCGCTGCTCCCGCCTTCACTACTTTCCTCTTCCTCTTCTTCTTCTCCGCCTTCCTCTCCTCCACCTCCATTCTTATGCTTTCCACCACTCCCAACAAACAGCTCTTTTTTATCCTTCTTCTTCTTCTTTTTCTTGTCCTTCTTCCCGTGGTGGCCGATGTGCATCTTCTCCTTGAGCTTGTCTTTGAACGCCTCCATCCGGCTCTCGTGGTGTTGTTCCTCCTTCTTGTCGTGGTCTCCGCCCAGGTGAAGGGTGTCACCAATCTTGTGCAGAATGCGAGACATGTTTGGTATTATTCTTCTTCCTCTTCTTCTTCAATTCATGTGTACAACTCTCTACCCATGGACGACCTCTTTATATAATACCACCACAGCATCGAGCATTCATCAACCGGTGCAGTTTACTTTTTAATAAAAATTCAGCTCTGTCAATTAGCCATATTTAGCTTATTTTCTTGAATCGGTAAACGCTACGACTGTACGACATAAGTATTTAATAAACTTGTTGGCGGAATCATCTCAAATCAATTATGAGGAATTCCTAGTTGCATTTGTTTGACGCGCCAATGAATTTTGACTTCGTCAACGGAACACTGTGTCTCTATGGCTCTTCCCAATCGTTCCGTATCATCTACATGATCAAATGGGGAATGTAGTTGTTGACATCTCATCGTGTGAGATGCTACCAGAACTGTACAAATAAATTATTTAAATTGAATAATAATTAATAAGGCCCATATACAAATAAGTGTAATGTTCATCTTTATAATGATAATAATGTAAAATTAAACAATACTCATCATTAATTGTAATGTTTGTCGTTGACTTCCTTTAATAAACGCAATGTGCGCTTAGGTTAGTTAGTAAATAAAATGTTGTTATAAAACTAATTCATTTATGCATATATGTGACGGGCTTAAGTTTGTCAGATAGTGGATTAATTGCTACAACCCACATAATATTTTGTGTGTTTGGGCTCACATCTATAAATATACAAAGAAGTAGAAAAATAAAAACAAAAAATGGTGCCGTACAAAAAAATAGGACGTCTGCCATTTTCTTGAATTCTATTTTCTTCTTCTCCTTCGCATAGAATTCCTTCAACGCCTAAAAATGCTTAAAATCTGTTTTTTTTTTGTTGACGAACTAAATTATCTAGCGAGAAGTGGACACCCATGATTTATCGTGTTTGGAAAGGATCGCCGAATTTCAGATTCAAGAGGTAAGCAGTATTTTAGTTTAAGATAGTTCCGTCGACTAATTTGTTATGCCTTTGAATTAAATTTTTGTCAATGATTTGGTTTGATTTTGAAATTGATGTGGTTCTTGACAAAAAAAATTTTCTAACCGTCTATGTTTTGGATCTTAGTTCAATATGAGTAATGAGATAATTGGATTTGAACTTAAGAGGTAGAGAAACTTTTCACGGATTTTAGACAGGATTTGTAGTCTAAGTTTGAAACGTGTATATACTATTACAGATTTTTATTTTTACAACGCTTTGCATTTTTACCATGATTACTATAAAAAATGTGGTATATAATAAGCAAAAGCGTGGTATTAGGAGCCCAAAACGGCTATCTTTTTGGTGAAAATCTATTACCATGCCCATAACTAAAAGCGTGGTAATAACTCAATGCTTTTCTTATGAAAGAATGGTAATAGGTATAAAAAAACGGTACCTCTTTTATCCAAATGTATTTTTATTATAGTTTTACCATTTGTAATATTGAATTAATTAATTTTATATTATTGTTTTATTTTTATATGATAACCTCCAAAATATATATTAAAAGAACTTGATTTTGTAATTATATATTAGTCTTATATAATCTTGACAATTATCATCGGTTAAAAATGCAATATTAATTTAAAATGCTGAAAAATGTTTGATAGGAGTGATTATGTTGTTATAAGTAACAATTTCTGTAAAATAATAATATTTTTTTTAAAATCAATTGAAGCCCAAAAGGCATACATGTTAATAAATTCAAAAATTAAATATATGTGAATCCTAAATCATAAACCCCTAAAGGCTAAATTATACGCACTCTAAGGCAATGAACAATAATATGATATCTAGCTTGATGCCTATACATAATATTACTTACAAATTAAATCACCATTAATAATTTAATTAATAAAAAAATATAATGTTAAAATATAATTAACTAAATAAAAATATCTAAACCCCTAAATCCGTAACCCCTGAAATATATAAATACGTAAACTGAATTCAAAAATTCATAAACCTAAACTCGTGGAAATAGATCAACCTATTACCTCATTTTCAATTAAAAGCATGATAATTGATTTTTTGATCAA
Organism: Kalanchoe fedtschenkoi; assembly: GCA_002312845.1. NCBI lineage: Eukaryota > Viridiplantae > Streptophyta > Magnoliopsida > Saxifragales > Crassulaceae > Kalanchoe > Kalanchoe fedtschenkoi. Next base: position 5,646,560 of record NQLW01000095.1, read on the forward strand.
TAACTCACGATTAGATAATTGATTTGATCAATGGATCAGATTTTTCTAACCTTAACTATATATTTTAACCATGCTTCTTCTCCGATTCAACCTTTTTTGAAGTGCCGATTCTTTAATTTTTCTCCAGTCCTTATTTGTACTATTCAGCAAATTTTGTTTTTAATTTTTTTTTTGTTTGTGTTGTGGATTTCGGCTATAGAAGTGTGGTGAAAGTTTTGTTTGGACAAAGTGTCTATTAGGTAGAAGATCATCTGTTGTTAACATAAGTTTATTATTAAAGACTGTAGTTCAAATTGTTAAAGTGTCGCTTTTCACTCTCAAAACATTACGGTTGTGTTGTAGTTTATTGTGATTTAGATATGTAGATATAAAATTTTTTTTTAAACTGCATGATTTTACTTGGGAAAAAATGATTCATTCCATAAATTATTTTTTAAAAAATAAAAAGCTTTAGATAAAGCAAAAGTAAAAATTTTAGATCCATAAAATCACAGTAAATTTTGTTTAATTTAATTTAATTTTATTTAGATATCAGTCAAATAAATTTTATTCCAGAACATTTAATTTGATTTAGATCTCAGCCAAAATTATTATTTTTTATATATTTTTGTGATTTGGGGTATTAAAATTATTGTGTATTAGAAATGATTAAGATAATATAAATGATTAAAATTACTGTGTGATAGTAATATTTAATGGAAATCTACAATATTTTGAGTTTCAAAATTTTGTTAATTAAAATTCGAAACCTAGAAATGGATTTCTAATGATTAAAGATATGTGTAATTAAATTTGAAATAAGTAAATTATAAGTTTAAATATCAAAAATTTAAATCTGAAACTTACTTATTTAATTTTTAATGCAATTATAAATTTATTGAGCATAGTAAATTAATATTTTTGTTGAATTTCATTTTTGATGATGTTAACTATATTGGGTTTTTGACTCAGTAGGAATTTTAGATTGTCATTTGATTTATTATGATTTCATAGGAATTTTTCGCCAAACTTGTTACGTCCCTTATTTCGTGATTTGTTTTAATAAATCATCATCTCCAAACATGCACGTTTTAATCAGTTAACCAACTTGCGTAGGTTAGGTTACAATACATTATTCCCCACTTCTTCTCACTAATCGATTAATGAGAAGCCCGATGAGTCGTCAATGGATATTAGCAAACTGCTTGAGCAACGAATATGAAGAAGGCGATGCCTAATTTTGTGAATTTTTTAAGACACCTGCCGCAAGAGGTGGAGAGAAATTCGTCAATTGTCCATGCAGGAAGTGTTGGAACATAGCTAGATTGACGATATCAGAAGTTCATACTCATCTCATAATCAACGGTTTCGATACGAAGTACATTGTATGATATTTCTAAGGTGATAAAGTTGGTGAAGAGTGACCACGAGAAGAGGACACTAGACCAACCCGCATGAATGTTGTTGATCCGGATAGCATTGATAATGTAGAACACGATAACATATGATGAATGTTCGACAACACAAATGAAAATTTACACAAAGGTGAAGAACATATGTGGGACCTGATTAAGCACCCCTCTGAGAGTCTCTTATATTCCGGATGCAACAAGGAAAGTTGACTGTGATTTTAAAACTGTACAATTTATTTGAAGGCCAAATATCCATTATACTATATGATAAGTCCTTTATGAAATTGCTGGTGCTGCTAGAGAAGATGCTATCAGCTGATAATATAATGTATTGCCAAAGAGGTACTACAATGTGAAAAAAGATTTTATTTTCAGTGAGATCTGATGTCGAGAAGATACATGCATGTTTTAACGACTATATTCTATGTGCAAAGCGTGTCGTTACAAGTGAAAGACGTCGACGAGAGTAAGGATAATATGTTTCATAGTTACATAACATATACCCACGTGGAAAAATGAAATTGTCATATTGAGCATTCATTCATTCATACACACCGCATCATGCCTGCGATGCTTGTTACGCGAAAAGATATTGCGTTTGTTATATGATTGATTTGATGATTCAGATCGACAATGACGACTGTCTAACCAAAAAGAGCTTACGTCACAGTTCATGTTTGTTCACGCATAGACATTTGCATTTGATATGTGCCATAAGAAATATAAGCTAATAAATTGATAAATAACCCCCTACGCACATAATAAAAGTACGAGCGGTAAGCAAGCCGCACGTGATAAATGATTTATTAATTAAAAATAAAAGAATTATTTCCCCTCGGCTCACCAAAATACGTAGTGATTTGTTTACTCACAGAGTCTTTGACTCACCTTAATATTTTAATTCTCTTTTCAGATCAGTAGTCGGTCAGTAGCAACGAGTGAGCCTTTCGGTAAGGTGTCATCCAATGTTCAGTCAGTTTTCTTTATCTGGTAATTACTTATTTTTTTGTTACTCTGCCATCTCTTTAGTTATCGCTCCGATATATTTGGGTAGGATCCTGAGTTGACTTTGAATAATTTGAATTTTGAATGTTATTTTATTTAGTTATTATGTTAAACATTTGACTTTGAATTTTCTTGGTCGATGTTTGTTTGACTAAAAGCCAAAAGAAAAGTTAAACGTCATAGCAATCCATATTTTTTTCAAGTCGTGACATGTTGGGTCCTATTAAAATAATTTGGTACATGTCTCCTGTACTCAGATTTCACGACTTTCGAGAAACAAACGAGATGCTACATTTTTAAGATGACACGAGGAAGGACGAGTGATTGAATTGATGACTACATAAGACATTTCCCTGATGTAATCAATGGAAGATGATTAAGCTTAATTTTCCAGATTTTGATGTTGATTCAAGAAATATCATATTGGATTTGAGCACTGATAGGATGAATCTGTTTGGTAACCTCAGCAGCAAACACTATACGTGGCCGGTGTTACCAATTATCTACAACCATCCGCCATGGGTGTGTGAAAAAAAAAGTATTGTCATGTTAACAATGCTAATATCTGGTCCAAAATAACAAGGGAATGGCATCAATGTCTTCCTTTAATCGTTGATCGATGATTTAAAATTATTATGAATAGAGGGCGTGAAGGTGTGTGATACTTTCGAACAACAAGAATTCAATTACGGGCCATGCTTTTTTGCATAATAAATGACTTTTCTGCTTAATTAATCTGTCGAGTTATAACGTAAAGGGCTACAAAGTATGTCTTGTGTGCAAACAGTCTACGAGCTCGATCCTTTTGCGGAAATTAATGTTAGCAAAATATTATATGGATCATAGAAGATGACTAGCGATAGATCATCCTTTTTGAAGGAGAAAAAAAATAGTTCAATGGTTTTTTGGAAAACCGTATGTAATCTACCTGCTCAGCGGCACAGAGGTTCTCCGGAACGTGTCCGAAATCGATGTGATCTTTGGAAAATGATTACAACAAATTGCGAAAGGTGTGTGAAAAATATGATCGGTAATTTTCTAATTTCGTTAATGGAACATACTATCATTCAGATATTGCATATATGTGATGAACGTGTGTGATAGTCTGGTCGGTATATTGTTGGACATAAAAAGCAAAATTAAAGATAGTGTGAATGTGCAATTAGACATAATTAAGATGGAGTCTTGAAACACATGAAAACTGAACATTTTTGCCGCCAATTTACTACATAGGCTGCTGGGGTTAGTGTCTGGGTGGGAACAACTTGTCTGAGTTCTTTGTTTGAAGCATTGTAAGTCAGCTTTTTGACCCAGAAATGGTAGCAATTTTAGGCAGAGGAGGAAGGTAATCTAAAGAGAAGTCAGCGCCATTCTCTGTTCTCACCAACTAATCTCTGCTTCTAATTCTTCTCATTATGATACATCCCCCCTTAATCTTGGCAATATCACTTTGGAATTCAAATATGTAACCATAACAATTAATTACGAACAGGCCCGGTCCTGAGTTTCTGTGGACTCTAGGTGAAATTTGATAATAGATCTTCTCGTTTAAAGTGTTAAATTGTTTCAGTTTGAAATAATATAAGTAGTGAAGTTAGTCTAAATGGTTCACCATTCAGTCTAATTATTGTAAGGGCAAGTGTTCGAATCTTACCATTTTAATTTTTGGGAATATGGGATATGAGGTGTCACCTTAAATAAGTTATGTAAGGGATCAGACAAAATAACATATTTTTGCTCATTTTCTTTTAAGTTTTAAGGAATTTTAGGATTCTAACATGTAAGAATTTCTTTTAATATTTTAGTATTTTCATATTTTTAGGGTTTTATGGTTTTAGCGGGTTTTAGGGGTTATAGACACTTTGATTTAGGGTTTTTATATTTTAGGATTTATAATTTTATTTTTTTATGATTTGAAAATTTTAAGGTATTTAGGACTATGCCTTAACATCCTAAAACATCAAAACAAAAAAAAAGAAGTAAAATGATAATATTTTGACGATCTCTTATATAACTTATATATATAAGGTGTAATCTTATGTCTACTAACTCCTTAAGTTTTAACAATTTGCTAAAGAAAGTTCCTATATGGACCCTTTGCAGAGCCGGGCTCTGGATCTGCCCCACATGGACCAAGCTTCAGGGCCGGTCCTGATTACAAATCTCAATGAAAAGATCAAGTGCAACTGGGACCAATTAAACTTCCATTTCTAACACTCCATATTGAGATTGATGCTCTGTTTGATTCTGACTCGATTCTGGCCACTGACACTAGTGGCGGATTCTGGAATTTTAATTGAGGATTCAAAAAAAAATTCATCATCTTAACTACTACGTGACCGCGCTGCAAATCAGTACCTTTGGCCGGTTGCGGACAGACAATTGAGGCTCAGATAAATTTAAGTTGGCTATTGACTGGGTTGGATTTTTGATTTTTTTTTTCTAATCTAATATTTTATTTATTTATTTTGATGGATTATGAGTTAGATTTGGATATATCTATATATTTTATTTGAATTCAAAGGTACGAAATTAAAATTTTGAATAAAGTACACATGCTAAAATTACATTTTGGGCGATTATCCCATTGTCGCGAGTGACTAACCGACACTAACTAGCCATAAATACTATGAATAAATGGGGGCGTTTCCATTTGGATTTTAGAGTTGCGTCCCTCCTTTAAGGAATACTAGGATATGTTCTGCGAATTCAAAAAAAAATATTTTTCTTTATTTTAATTAAGCACACTTCTTGTTATTTACAAGCCACATTTCCCATGTGAGGAAATAAATGAAAGTCCCATTAAAATAACATAGGAAAAAGTGTCATTCAGATTACAAAATGAGTTCAAAGTTCATCCAATGTGTACACAAAAATTTGCTTATTACAGTTCTGGATCGGAAGACGAAAAAGAAGGAAGAAACGGCCAGGTACTTCACATCACAACATGAATGAAGCTAATCTAGCCATCATGACGAGTCCGGTCAACTAATTCCAGAAGCCACTGAACCCCACGTCGCCGCACAGCATCACCTGGCACAACAAACACAGCACATTATATGACTCGTATGAGCTCGAAGCGATGACTAGGCAGCTTAACAAGGCAATTCAGGAAAACTGTGGCCAATGGGTTTCTCCACCGTTGATGGGCATATACTTGGGCCAAAGTGCATCAAAACCTACACCAAGAAGAATCACGGGATCTGAAGGAGACTCTCAAAATCAAGAGAGCAGAGCTTCTGTCACTCGGAGGGCTTTCATATTGCAGATGTGGAATCAAGTCAAACTAAGCGTCTTCATCAAATCCAAGTTTAGGAGCCCCAACAAGGTAAGTAAGAATGCGTGAAGTTGGTTTGGTCGTCATAAATATAAAAATCCCATCAAGCCTATGAAAATGAAATGGCCCATACATCTATCATCACCTTTATTTTAACAATAATAATAATGGAACATAATCAAGGAAAATATGCTCGATTAAAGCTCGAGTTTGGCTCAAATTTTTGAAAGTTGAACAAAAGCTCGAACATATACTTGTAAAGCTCATTAAAGCTCGACTCAAATTCGAATCCGTACAAAATTCAATGAACATATATATTCGACTAAACCCATTTAGCCCTAATATTATAACACCATATCACGACAAGAAAGTCATTTATGTAAGACTTCAACATACTGTGTAATAGATAAAAACATGCATTGAATAAAAAAATTACTAAACAATTAAAAAAGTCTTGGAAACCTGGATGTGGTATAATCCTTTATTTATACTTAACAAAAAAAAACTTGAGGTAGGTAGCAAAAACAGCAACAATATGGATCGAAGGGATATTGATTAAAATAAGATAATCCTTACCTTCAATATGTTGTATGTAGATGCTGCAAGGTTAAGGTTGCAAACATTTATGGATTCTGTAGAACCATACAGGTTCTCTTCTGGTAATTTTACTGAGGAAGGGGCAGATCATTAAAAATCTTGAGGCAGAAGTTATTAAGCTTGAGCAGTTGACGACAAAGATCATTAAGAATCAGCAGTAGATTTGGTTCACAATACCCGTAAAGAAGTGTTTGAATAGGTTTACTTATTCTCTGATTCATATTATTCATAAGAAACAAATCAAACTTAATTATAAGCTTTGCATAATGGCTACTGCGCAACCTTGACAGCAAAAGGCCCAATCAAATCCACCATTCTTTTCTTCTTCTTCCTCTTTCACTTCCTTTCTGATAGACTACCACATTCATGCAATTTCATCGTTGTCTCTCCACTCATATTCTTCGAATTTTTCGACTTCTTCTTTTTCTTACTATCTTACTTAACATGGTGATCTATATGCATTTTGTTTTAAGGCACATAAATGGTCGATATGAAGCGTTCATGAAGTGCATTAAAAATATGCTCATAAAAGTGAATTAGAGACACATATATAGTTGATGGGAATGGCTCATGTGGCTACAAAAATATGTTCACAAAAATGAACTAAATGATTTTAAGAAGATTCGATTTCAAGACACTTGATTTCAAATGTTTAATCATCTCATTCAACACACTTTTGACTTTAACTTATCCTTGAATTTATCCATACGCACTTCCATGAACTTCTTCTTCTTCTTCTCGTGGTGGTGGTGCCAATCTTATGTGACACACACGCGAGACATGTTAATTTGTAATAAAAGATTTTGATCTTGTGGATATCTTTCTCTAGTTTCGATCTTATAAGTTTCTTTCTCTGAATGAAGCTAGCTATTCATATTTATATACTTATGCAAGCAGTGGGTATTTACAGCAGTCCCCAAAGTTGTCGGCATATCCATATACTCTCTCTGTTCTGTAATACATGTCGTTTAAGGTTAATTTGAGTAGATTAAGGTGAAATTAATGCCAGCGGTTGAACAAATTTAATGAGTGAGTGGTTGATGTTTTTTTGAAAAAGTTCGTGCAAAAAGTAAAATTAGTTGATGATTACTGGTGATGAATGATTTTTTTATTGATTATGATAAAGAAGTGAGTAATGTTTGCTGCTTTAAGGTAGTTGTTGATATTAAATATGCATCGAAAATTATTAAGTGACAAATAAAAGTGGATAAAAAAATTCGATTAAATGACATGTAAAAGAGGACAGAGAGTATATTAGAATGTCAATAATTTTTAAGCCAAAGCAGACATGTGAGTCAAAGTTATAGCTATTTGATCTAGTGGATTTGAGTCGAAGTGACATTTTTTTGTTATTTCTATTTTTCCTTTTGCACCACGGTTACTGCAACTGATACTATAAGTCGACACAACTGATTTGACCAATTGGACTGGTAACCAGATTCGGTCTGGCTCATCAACCAGGTTAAATTGAATTAAATTGGCCAGTTCAATAAGAAAATCACTTAAACCAAAGTAATTTTATTATGTATAGCTAATCCTTGTGTTAGCGCAAAATCGCATTCACGAAGAACCTGCCCGAGTTTGCTATCTAACTTATAGTTCTACTGTAAGATTATAAAATATCGTTCTATAAAGTTAAGTGTTGGATGATGAATGTTGTATGTGATGAAATGATTTAGCCAGCGATAAAATCATCTATGGTTTCATATTGTTGAATAATGTATTTTTATTTGATAACTCATTTTAAATATCTTATTATATTATTTTTACCATTTTCACATTTTAAAAAATAAATGTAACATACGACTAAGTTAAAAACTTGTTAAATATAATTTATCTATTCATATTTAGCATGATATACACTATAAAATATAAAATATAAAAATGAAAGTACGATTTGATAGAATAAGTAGGATGTCACAATATATTTAAGATATTTGTAATCGGTAGATGAGACTTAATTCAGATTTGAATGATACAGAGATGTCAAACCAGTAACAAATGAATCAGACTTTACAAATTACCATTTAGAGTAAAGAAATAAAAATCAATTTACTAAATAATAAGGGATAAAACCCAAAAGGGGCCCTGAACTATCACTGCTTACTCAATTGCGGTCAGAACTACCACGATTTCCAAAAAGGGTGCGGTGAAAAAAAATTTGGACTGATTTTCCAAAATAAAATTTATCATTACATTCCTAAACTAATATTATTATAAGACTTAGATTTGCGTGTGAAAATTATATCGTTTGGTTATCAAAATAAATTATATTGTTTTGCGCACACAAAGAAAATGACGTCTTTTGATAACCAAACGATGTAATTTGCACACACAAATCTAAATCTTATAATAATATTAGTTTTAGAATGTAATAGTGAATTTTAATTTAGAAAATCAGTTCAATTTTTTTTTCATCGCACCCTTTTTAGAAATCATGGTAGTTCTGACCGCAATTAGGTAAGCGGTGGTAGTTCAGGACCCCTTTTGGGTTTTTCCCCAAATAATAATATATTAAGAGACAATCTCTTAATAAAGCTCAATAAGAACAGTAATTTATATATGCCACATTTAAATTACGACATTATTATCTATCACTTAGGTGTCATTGTATGATTAAGTGTTGAATATATGTTGTATTTGAATCTGAATGATCTCAAGACTGGTCAGACCACTTCTGAGTGCTGAATAATTTATTTTAATTTTCTTTCATTGACGGAGGACTTGACATATGCCAACACTGATTTGCATATTTGTACTAAAATTAAAGCCAAGATTACATATGCCAATAATAGCATACATGTCTTTAAAAGAATTTTTTATGAAAAAGTTCATCGAAGAGAATAGAATTGACCTGAGCGATGAGAATTTGCCTGAGAAAAGAGAGTTTGTTAGAGAGAAGCTACTAGAGCATTTTATTAGTTTTTGGAAAGTGTGAAAATATCTAAAAATATGTACCATAAGCCTCTAACCGAGATCAAATATCATATCAATAAGAAATGATTTAAACTTTTCAAATATCCACTAAGAGTAAAAATTAAGTAAATATTTAGTTCATTAAATGCTCAATACTATAAGAAATAATTTTTTAATGAAATTTAATAAGAGCGTCAAAACAAGATTTTACTAACATTTATATTTAACATAAAATATAATAAACATAACTTACTAGACTAGTAATTAAACCAATCTATTCAATTGGTCTCATCGATGCATCGAGAATGGGAGACATGACCTATAAAACTTGAGATCCAACTTTAATAATTATAACTATATAATAATTAGTATGAACTATTGGACACATGATAATAATGTTTTCAATTGGAGCACGCCGTCTAAACCACAGTTCCCTCTACACATTTTTGAATGGCCGGCCAGGCGAGTTTCACTCTATCAACTTATATGGATTAGATCTCTAAGTTTCAGCCAGCAGCAACAAAAAGTTTTCATTTGTATCATTCGGCAAGCTTTTCACATTAGGTTCATAGCATTTGCTACTACGAATTTTAGTTCCTTCTTCTTGCACTTATGTGTAGGAAAGGCCATTTATATGGATGGTATCTTTGTTTAAGCAACACTTCTTGTAATTTACACTCTACACTTGCCATGTGAGGATACATGAAAGTCTCCAAAGCACATAGGAAATAGCGTCATCATATTTATGGATCTTGTCTTAACCTCAAACCTAGAGTACGTCAATTACAAAGCAAAACTTGGATCAGTTTTCATCAATGAGTACAAAAGATTTGCCCATCACATTTAGAAGAAGAAAGGGTCTTACACTGGCCGGACACGGGTTCAATGGCTTCTTCGACAATGGTTGATGATAATCTAGCCATCATGATGAGTCCTCCCAACCTCCAGAAGCCACCGAACCCTATGTTGCGGCACAGTCTATGGCGTACCCGTACCTTAAAATTTTCTGAACTATCGATTCCCCGTACCCGTACCCGTATCCGTACCCGTATCCGTCCCCGAACCCGTGCAACCTAGGTTTTGAGTGTGGATCCAACAATTCTACACTTATCATTCCTCTTCTTTTTCTTCTCTTTCTTATGGTGGTGGCCGATGTGCATCTTCTCTTTGAGCTTGTCTTTGAACACCTCCAACCGGCTCTCATGCTTGCCTTCTTGTTCCTCTTTGCTGTGGAGGTCGCCGCCCAGGTGCAGGGTGTCACTAATATTGTGCCAAATGCGAGGCATGTTAAATACTATTATTGTACCTCAACTCTCAGTGTCTCTTCTCCTTCTTTTTCTTCTTTCTTTTCAGTTCATGAGTGAAACTCTACCAGTCAATGTACTAGCTATTTATACATTAACACGACCACAACACTCACCTACTGGATTGTGTAGTTATACTGATTAACTAGATAGTATTTGTCAACTAGCGATTACTCGTATTTGACTTCATTTTTATGAATCGGCCAAGGCTACAAAATATGAGTTTGACTCATTCTGGCTGCATTTGTTTGACGCGTCAATGAGTTTTGACTTTATCAGCGCCACCCTGATCGTGCATCCCCTCATCCTATAAAATATGAAATTAATGAGATAAGCATTTACAACATCGATAAAATATGAGATTCACAAGATAAGTACATATACTGATCGATGAAGTCGTACTTCTGGTATTACTCTTAATCTATCCAGTGAGCAATCAAACGCGGATCCATGATCGGGATCCTTGTTTTGTTTTCTTTATATATGAGTCAATTTTATTTGTACTTGAACATAATTAAACCCGACAGCTTGCTGATGGGGATCCATGATCGTACAACCTCACAAATGATATTCGGACATGTTCAGCCTAGAAGGTATACTAACGTTGAAATCCCACGTATAGCATCGCACCTCTAAACCTCGTTTCGGTTATATCCTGCATCTTAATTGGATCTAGGCCTTTATT
>NQLW01000095.1:5681289-5695272 GCA_002312845.1 Kalanchoe fedtschenkoi
CTAATGGCTTTCAGGAGATTCAAGGATGTTTTCGATTTTGTGCGTAGGATCAAGTCTGCGAATCGAATCGAAGGAAGTGGCACTAGCAGCAGCTCCTTGACGCTCGTTCCTGCTGCCCGGAAAATTGAGTATGATCGCTTTTGCTACTACATGTCGTCAAGCCGCAGAGGATTGCACCTTATTAGCTCAGCTGGATCGCCCACGTCGATAGACCCCAACAATGCAAAAATGTACGTAAAGAGTGAGTTTGGTTCATGAATGAAAAACATATACTATTAATGATTTTGCTTATTGAGATCTTTCTGAAGTATCTGATTAAATGATTAGAGGTGATGATGGAAACAAGCTACCTTCCATCCCTCCATCGCCATCGAGGTCTATTTTCCGTCGTTTGGGTGCATGGATTCTAGGGTTTTTCGCTTCAGTGGTTCTACCATTCTGGAACACAAAATGGGACAAGATTAAACGAATCGAAGGTAAAACATGGGTATAGTTTTTACAATGAGAAGAATATTTTTCAACTGCAAAATCTGTTTATGGTTCATTCCATATGATAAACTTAACACAGGAGAGGCTGAAGTTGTTGTTGAAGAGATGGAGAAAGTGGCTAGAGTGGTGGAGAAGGTGGCTGTTGTGGCCGAAAAGGTGTCCGAGGAGTTGGCCGAAGCGCTCCCGGAGAACAGCAAGGTGCAAAAAACAGCTGTGGTGATTGAGAATCTATCCAAAATTGCAGCTGCTGATGCAAACTCAGCGGAGAACATAATTCACAAGGTACCTGTGATATTGTGATAATGTGATTCTATCTACACAACTGCAGACCAACAACTGTGTCTCAATTAAACGGCCTACTGACATGCAGATTCAATGTTTGATTACAGGTTGAAGTTTTGAAGAAGGATTTTGAAGACTTGGAGAAGGCAGTGCGGCCAGTGATGAGCACATCTCAATCTAATGAACATGGAAAATGAAACATGTACATAGCACCATGTAATCAGCTGAATTATGTATATACAATCCATAGCCTTATTCCATTGTATCCAATACAATTGGATTCATCATTTTATTTTCTGTAATTTACTTTGTCAAATTTCATTTTATTAATGAGCCACATGGATTTGTTTCCCTAACCACCGATATTTACTGGTTTAATTCTTCATTGTCCATTACTTTTCATGTCGTACTTGTCACTTAATAATTTCAATACACATTTAATACTTTCACGTACCCTAATTCACGTTCGATAGTACTTATTAAGAACGAGATAATATTATTTTTACCATTATAATATATTTGATTCAAGGAATGATGAGGTCGAACTGGTCAGAGCTCCGATTTCCGATTTACCGGTGGCTCATTCTTCCCATGAGGCATGGGATCGATGCCCACTACATCCAATTTAGCATAAATTTTAGTTTTAGATAATTATTAAGAATTTGATTAATTTCTATAATTACTGAACTGGTTATATAAACTGGCCGGTTTCGACCGGTTCATTCCGATTGAACCCAGTATGTCATGCAGGTTCGGTTTATGGTTCGACCGGTTGAACCGACCTATCCGGTCTGGTTTTAATAACTATATGAATATCAATAATACATGAGACACAATTTATTTTTTCCAACCCATAATAATAATGTCTCTTTAATATGTGATATTATTTACATATGTATAAATTATACATTCTTATGCTATAAGGTCTACCAAACAATGCACAACAAAAAAAAGAAATGAATTATTTTATCATCATAATCCATACAAAAATCATTTTACACCAATTTTAACATTTTACATGAAAATTTAAAAAATATATTAAATATATACTTATTAAATATAGTCAACAACTAATATTAGCATCACATTATTTTATTCAGTTTAACCTTAAACAACTACTATTAAATTACAGATTGAGGAGTATTAATTATATCTCAGTTTTTGGAGAATGGCAGATTACAAGTGTTTGATGAGGTTAAGCTTTATATATGTTCGACATCAACCCTCATTTTTTTGGGGTCACTTATCCACTTTCTAATTTTGTGTAGTATTGATATATTTTATTTTGAAATTTTTTTTGTATTCTATTTTTTAAAAAGTTATTTAGCCTCCCTTGAGGCTAAAGTGGTGGAGAAGGCTGCATTTTTTTAAAAAAAGTAGAAACAATAGTCAAATTCTTATGTTCAATACACAGATTGACAATAAAAGATTATATATAACTTCAACCAGTCTCTTCATATGTTCAAGCCTCAGAGGAATAATATCTTTTCTCATGGTGAACATATGGTTAAGAAGACATCCATCAGGCGTTGTCTTTCCACCAGTCTCAGCCACTAATCTAACAGTTGGAGGAGATGATGCATCTTTGTCTAGCTCATTAAATCAAATGATCACAGTTTTAGCATCCTTTTTATTTTTCATACAACTCATTTCATTCTCTGCTATATTCTTCCTTTGATAGATTATTAATTATTTGAAAATGGCAGCACACAGAAGCACATGACATCTATCTACACTAAGCTTATCAATGTTTCAGATGAAGTGTCAAGAATGCGTAGTTTGATGAAATCAATCAATCAGGGCAAAAACGATGTTGGAGGAGGCAAACATTTGATCAGTATATTCTGCACCCACACCTTGGCAGAACATCAAACTGAGAGTGAAGTTTACAACACAAGTATGGATTTGATATGGTAGCAATTTGAGAATTTTGTTCAGTAGGCGTGGGTTAACTAAAATGAAGCTGGTTTGTTCAATGAAGTTTCTGTAATGTAATATTTCAACTTGGTTATTTTGGTGGCTCGGCTGGCTATCAGCTTAAGCTACTATTTACCTTGAATGTCACTCTCCAATTTTAATCTAAATAAGTCTTCTAAAATGTTGTACTTGTTGAACTGATGACAACTGTTTGATGTGGAATTGTTTTTCCAATAGAGAAGCATAGGGTTAGGTGAGAATGACACTCAAGCACTAGCAGTCTAATGAGTATTGAGTATCCTATAGCAGTTCAGTCACCGCGCTTTAAATTAAAAACGTGTGGTACCAACCGAGATTGCTACCATTTGATGTACTCATTAGGAAAATAATAGTTTTGATCTTGATACCAAATTTGCTAGCGCAAGCGGAATAAAAATGAAATTTTTGAGGAAGATAAAGCTTCAGCACTTGCCGGAATTTTATTTTTGTTTTTTATATGCTTATAAGTGTTGGATTACATTATTTATAGGTAGTATGTGTGACTCTTATATGTAACTCTTAATCTACCTAAAGAGTTACAAAAACTATAACAAGTACACTATCATTTAAGCTACCGTAAGAAGCCAAAAGTCTTTAACCACTTCCAACCCTTCAACATTCTAATTGACTCTCTTCATAATGTCACAATTTAATTCTAATAAACCTTTTGTGAGAGATCCAGTAATTTCTTCATAACTTGTTTCATCATTATTCTAGTTGACAGAATTTCATCGAGCAAACGAGTGAGAATCCCTTTACGAACCTTTGGCCAAAGCTTAAATCACCTTGTTCAACTTTAAATAGACCTCTTTTAAAAAATTTGAAGAAAGAAAACAGAGAGATGATGAAATAAAATGATGGAACTCATCTCAGGAGGAACGTGCATAACACCATTGGGAGTAAAGAGCATTTGGTCCTTCAACTCGCAGGCTTGGGAGGTGCAAGTTTCCCGAGGCAAGTACAAAAACAGAGATAGTATGCAATAATCATGGATGGATACAGCAATTGAAAATCAAGAACGATAACTGGATCTGCATAAAAGCCAGATCTCGGCTCCATAACTGGGGCTGAACACTCCATTGCAGACTGAGTAGCAACCATATTATTACAAACAGTGAACTCATAACAGGTAGCATATTACAAAAAAAAAAATTTAAGCTGACTGGGTACAAAAATAAAAATTATAATATTATTTAAATTTAATCGGGTGTGTAAATTTTTTAAAACTTAATTGGAGTACAAAAATATGAAATATGGTAGTTGAGCTGGCCGTGAGCTAGGACATCAAGTTTGACGCCCATTGGGTCTCGAGTTCGAACTCGGCAAGCACCAATTTAACGCTTCTCCGAGTTCAAAAAAATATGAAATATAATATTTTTAAACTTAATTCGGGATACAAAAATACATTATTTTTACACTAAATTATGATTGTTTGGTCTGGATCCGGGTGCGGACAACTGTCTCCACTGTCCACCCAGTAAAACCATATAGGATAGACAAAATTCGGGGCATAGTAATATCAGTTAAATGTTTAGGAAACACTGTTGCACAAGGTTCTTAGGAACAAATAAAAGAGCACAATTCTTTGAGTGTATTATTAAACTTTAAAATGTTTTTTACCCTTTAAAATGAATAATAAAAATTACTCATAAGGCATTTGTCAAATCATGTTAACGAGGTTAAGTTTGGTAACAACCATTAAGCTGCTCATAAAATAAGATAGAAGTATGTGAGCAGACAATGAAAAGTAAGTAGGTATTGTGCGTAGTTGTTATTTTAGGTATAAATAACATTCATTTCTTGTCATGTGTGAACAACTCCCTTCCTAACTAAAACATCATCTGAACTGAAGTTTGATTATAAATATGAGTAGAATGAAGATAAGGGGGAGGCGTTGGGATTAGGTGACTGCTACTACCTGTCATCAACAGTAACAGTGGCATGCGTATGTCAAAAATCAGACACAACGACATTCTCGTACAAGAAAAGGGAAAAGATGCTGCCGATGGTGTCCTTGTTTTTCAACTCGGCTGTCGACAGCCTACACTCTCGCTTCCCCCTCCTCGTCTACGGACTCGCCTGGACCGGCCTCCTCACTCTAGCCGTCGCCTTAGCGTCATTCTCGCCTGAGATTGCCTTCGTGTCAGCCATCTCCAAGGCTTGCGCAGCTGAAGGGTTGAGAGTGCCTCTGGACATGCCTGTGTGTTTGCCGGTTCACTTGTTCACCAAGTCTCCCATTGATCTCATTGTGCCTCCCATTTTTGCTGCCCTCGTCGTCGCTGCTTCGGCTTTTGTTGTCAGGGCTGTTGGATTGTGGGAAAACAACGCCCTTGACCTTGAGGTCCTCTGATCTAGCGCGCATCATCCCATTACAAATTAGTTGAATATTTCTAGTTTTGTAAACTGTTGTTGAGTGATCCATGTAAGATAATTATAATTCGCATTTTCTGAATTGCTCCCATTAAAACCATTAATCAAATAGATTTCTGGCAGTAACAATTGCTTGCTTAAGAATCAAATGTGAGAGTTTGATCATCTCTAATTATCTGTTTGACTTTGTCAATTTTTTTATATTTAGAATCTCACATAAACCCACACGATTACAAATTTAAACTAATCTTTATGAAATGCCTAGACTTATTACAATTTCCCATCAATGAAACCACGTGACTGCTCGAGATTTATCAATATATTCAGAGAAGAGATGAGAGGAAAACAAGTAAGAAAGGCTAGTTTTGTGGAGCACAAGTTGTCCCTCTCGTTCCCTCATGTCATAAGTTCTCTCTGCACTAAAAGCCTGTTAAGGAATCAGTTATGGAGGAAGAGAACCTTCTCAAGAAGAATATTATGGACCTGTCCCTCTATGAATTGTTACTGTACAAATTATTCTTGGTTATGTAAGGGCCACGCAGACCTTTAGTATACTCACCATTAGGTCAACGTGATGCTTGGTTTCAAGGCTCTCAGGCAAACCTGATTTACAAAAATAGTATAGCTATGCCTGCAATTAATTATATGAAAACGCAGTGTTATACAATTAATTATTTAGCTAGGTTGAGGGGAATACCGTACGTTATTTGTAATTTTGAGTTTTTAAATAGTACTTGTCTGGACCCAGTCTGATTGATGCATTCTTCATGTGATAGATTATTAAATCGATAAATAAGTAACATCTCCTCGTTTTTTATCATCTTCCTCCACCAAACTTTTTGTGAGTTTAAGGGATCTACCAAAACAACTACAAATTGATTTTGTCTAGGGTTTTTGGAAAATGTTATTTATATATTAGTTTATGTGGGCTCTCCTAATTGATATGCCCCAAAAAAATCCCGGGCTACAAAACAAAATTTCTTAATATTACATAAGAATCACTCGGAGACTCTAAACCTAAAAGAGAGTGAGCCGCGTTTCATAATATTACAAGCGTTATCCTTTCATTATGGCCTCTCATTCTTATTCTAGTTCATGCGAGCGAAACATATCATTTTTCATATTTTTTCTGATTATCATCAATCCTTTCCTAAAGTCAATCTTGATTCAATCACTTTTCTAAGTTTCCAACTGTAGACGCTATATAACTTGTATAGCTAACTTTTATATGACGAAACCACTTCTCATCTCACTCTATTTCCTAGCCACAATCCTCAAGAATATATGTCTGACTTTTGATGTTAAATTGTGAATATCTTCTCTCAGTCTAAATTTTCTGGCATCTTAAAGTGGAAGCAGTTTCCTCAAAAACGTTCTTACTTTTTTCAATGTGTGCAATTACAATAATACATGGGGTCGTCATAAACTCATGAATAATGTTGTGCAATTAATGGCCGACGAATCGCTCCAAGATTCTAAACCTAAATAATAGTCAGTAGCTAGCCGCGTTTAATAATATTACAAGTGATATGCTTTGATTCTGGCCTCTCATTTACATTCAAAGTAAAACATTTTTCATCTTCATCCTGATTATTAACAGTTTTTTTTTTGAAAGTCAATTAGGATTCAACCACGCCTTCTCTAGATTATTTCAGATTACACATGCTCGATTCTACAGACGCTAATTAACTCGGACGAGACTAATTCTCATCTCACTCCATGTTGCCAACCCCACCATACTCAAAAATATATGCTTGCAGACTTATTCACTCATCATATGTAAATTGTGAATATATTTCTTTATGAAGTTCATCACATCCTCAGCCTTACTTCTTATTCTAATTTGTATTGCTGAGTCACACGGACTTGGCAATCAGTTCTACCAAGTTTAATATAAACAAGAGGATATCTGGCTTTCCATATGCTGGAAGTCAGTTGTAATGGATGGACCTTAATCATATTTAATTAGTCTGTGTGTGTTTGTTTTCGATTGTTAAACTGGTATTGAAGTTTGCAGGAATATAAGCTAAGAAAACACTGCTTGAGCATATGTCCATAAACAAACTCATTTATTTCATAGGCATATTTAGTTTTTTTTTATTCAGAGACATGCCAGATTTCTTGAACCTAGCGCCTAGCTCTCGGATTTTACTTCTTCTTAAGGAACTCTTCGTTTGTTGTTACTTCTTGTGCAGATCACTGAAGTAGCCAGAAGGGTTGGCTTCAAAACCGCTCCTGGAAATGTAACCATCCTGTCCTGGAGCTTTCATGGTGTCCGAGTTAGCTCCAGCGGAAAAAGAGCTGCCGCCACCCTTCTGACCGCCACTTGCACAGCTACCCTTACAGCCACCAGCCTGCTGCCCATTGTTGTTGCTTCCACCCTTCGTCATCCTTACAGTCAAAGCTAGAGAGAGACCTTGTGAGAATAGAGATTTTTATTAGACTTACACTGTTGTTGTTGTGAAGTTGAGTTGATGAAGAACCCATGCGTGTCTGGCTTTATATAGGGGAAGTTCGGTGTTCGAACCACTGTCTTAATTGCTCATCGATTAATAATAATGTGCTAGTAAAATAAAAGATAGTATATGATTTTAGAACTCCATGAAGAAGGTAGCCATAGTCGTTTGGGAAACGACATCTCATTTAATTTCCTTTACTGGGAACCAAGCTTAATTATCAACAGACTTCCAATGCATATGTACTAATCTTAGGCAAACGACTCGATCGGTGGTTTCAAACGCATAGGTTAGTGAACTCTATTGTTGCCAAACTGGTCTAATCTATTTGGTGAACTCTAATATGAATTGGGGAGTCCAGTATTTTCCACTACGCTCACACTCGCTCTAAGATTCAAGGTTTAGATAAACTCTTTAGACAACATGGTTTCTTGAATATCCATTAGCGAAAGAGAAATTGTTACAGTAGTAAAAAAAATTACAGTGTGCACCATATGAAATGACTGTTATCGATACTGGTTTTAATCAACATAGTTGTTAGTTGTGGAAACCAGAAAATATAAATGTGAGAACTATTCCCAAAAGCAACCATTGTGCTTCATTTTCTTAGTACAAGAAAGATCACTACTCTGTGACTCTGCAAGTCGAGTATAATCCACAACCAACTTCACCATTGATGGCTACTCCCAATCCCAAAAAAGAGGCAAGATATGATCACTTTCTTCCGAGAGTGTTTCCTCTCCCAAATATAAAATTTAGTATGTGAAAATTTTTAATAGATTATTACTTACGTGAAATTATATTTTTATGAATCACAATAATGAAGTCAATAAAAAATTTTAAAATAGATGTTGATATTAAATATGTATTGAAATTATTATGTGATAAATATAAATAGACAAATATATCATGGTTAAATCAAAGAAACGCATATAGGGAGTAATGTCATTAAGGGCCACAAGCAATGAGTAATTTCATTTTCACAGCATTTTTATATGGACTTCTTTTTTCTCGATGTTTCCGCTAGTACAGCCAACCTATCAAACCTACAAGCATAAAAACCCAAAACTCACACTTATTAACTTCGATTCTCACTTGATTTTCTTGGCTAGCTTTTGGGGTTCACTCAGACTCAGTTTGTGAGAGGTGCTTACTGGCGAACTACTGGCGAACTACCATTGTCGGCAAGATTTGGTATTGAGTGAAATTTTTTAAAGACTAATGACGTTCATTTATACCTCCTAGTACATGATATGTTCCCTAATTTCTATTATTGTGCACTACTGATATGTTCCCTGAATGTGCACTACCATCCTTCTGAGATTGAGCAATACAATTCTCATCCTCCTTTTCCTTCCTTTTCTTTTTTTCACCCTAAAATCAACTCATAAAGACAAACTAAGGCCTATGTTGACTTGAAGCAAACTGATTTTTGTTTTTGGGTCAGAAGTGGGATTTTTTTTATAAACTCCCACGTCCAACCTTAAAGTGTCGTTCAGTCAAACAACGGAAAATATCGGAAAAGATACCAGTTTGATAACAAAATATCATAGGAATGTGTTGATCATTCGAACTAATAATTACTCTCTCCGTCCTCTAATACATGTCGTTTATGGTTAATTTGAGTAGATTAAGGTGAATTTAATGCTAGCGGTTGAACAAATTTAATAGGTAGGTGGCTAACATTTTTTTGAAAAAGTTTGTGCAAAGAGTAAATTTGGTAGATGATTATTGGTGAGGAATGTATTCTTTATTGATTATGATAATAAAGTGATTAATGTTTGCCTTTTTAAGGTAGTTGTTGATATTAAATACGCATTGAAAATTGGTAAGTGACAAATAAAAGTGGACAAAAAAAATCGGTTAAGTGATATGTAAAAGAGGACAGAGGGAGTAACGAGCAAGGCGGTGGCAAAGCATATATAGCTAGCACTTCAGTTGTTGATACACCGTGTGCACAGATGCACTGGTAGTAACGTTAGACACCTCTTCCGACAACATAAATGCCACGGGAACGAGCAGGTTGGTCACCTTGAACAGCCACAGCGGGTTGTATTATTCCATAATAATTCACACGAATAAAACCTCCGAGTGGACGACCAGCAGAGTCAGCCGTCTGACCAGCGGCGATACCGGCTGGAGCTGGAACAGCAGCAAGGGCCGTGAGAGTGGCTTCATCCTCAACGTAACCGATGGTCATGCCAACGGTCTCAAATGGAGTAGCACCAAGATTTGAAGTGACAAGGGCGATTCTCTCGCAATCTTCATTCTCATAATAATGACTAGGGTTAACTTATTCTCCGATTATGAAGTGAACCAGCGGTTTTCAGAAACTCTCGGAGACATGGTGGAGAAGAAAGAACCTACAACACCACTTCATGATTAAAAGGAGCGAGACGAAAGTTAATTAAGCGCACGTAAGACACCAATCAGTCTAGCATATATATATAGTTGCCCCTTCACAAAAAGCGACTGGGTTTTCACGCCCGTAGTGCTGCATGGTCTCAGCGGTGGAGGCATAAACAATCAAACGGCCATCATCAAATCGGCAAGGTCCGATGCAGCTGAGTGTGGAGGAGAGCCATTCAGGAAACTCTTGATTGTTTGGAACTGGGCAGCGAGGATTCATTCGAGAGGTCCGGGCTGATGGGACGTGACGGCCGAGGATAAACCTCAGACGGTTGTCGTAAGTCTGTCCGACAGCATGATTTGCTAGCGCAGTACAATCATTGATGATCGCTTGAGAAGCAGCAGCTTGGAGAGTACTGCATGCGGATAAAGCGGTTCAGGATCCTCTCATCGTTGAGATAATAAATGTCTTGGATTCTTGCGGCGAGGGTGGTCGCTAAGAGTTCAAGGTTGATTGTTAAAACATCAGGCATCCCATAATGTCGGATGAGTTGGATGAGGAGGCGGCCTTCGGCAATCAGGGTTTCAATAGGATCTTTTGCAGGGTTTGCCATTGATTGTTCTAAACGTAGGCCTGTAGAAACGACTCAATAGATTAGAGCAAAGCGAGTGCTGGTTTAGATTACCAGTAGATCAACATGGTTTCAGGACTGTCAAGTAAACCTAATTTACAAACATAGTACCTGTTTGATCACTGGTCTGATGAATGCGCGCGCATATTCTTGTAGATTACTGAATCGATAGATTTAACGACACCTACTCTTTCTTCTCTTTTTTTCTCATGTTCCTCCGCTCCAAATGTTGGTCAGTTTGTCGGCGCTCTGAAACTTTTTGTAAGGGATCCACGAAACAACTACAATTTGATTTTGTCTAGGGTTTTAGAAAAATGCGGTTTAGTGTTTACGTGGGCTCTCTTAATTGAATGGCCCAAAACTGGATTTATTTTCAAATTTGGCTCTTTCACTTCGTTTCCTATCATTTGTGAACCCCCGCTTGGTTTATTTTCCATTCTGACCTTTTCGCAGTTCCGAACTGCGAAAATCCCTATTATTTTCGCTGTTCACAACCGCGAAAAGTTCCATATGATTTTTGCACTTCGTAACTGCGAAAATCATAGAGATTTTTTTTTTTAATATATTTATTTTATTGATAATGGTACAAAGGACCTAGGGCTCGGAGAGCCTACAAGGGGGTGGCACGAGGCCTAAAATATGGTGGCTCGAAGAGCCTACAAGGGGTGGCACAAAGCCTAAGACGCGTTGGCTCGGAGAGCCTACAGGGGTGGCACGAAGCCTAGATAGCGGCAGGTCGGTGAGCCTACATGAGTGTGGCGCAAGGCCTAAGAATTTGGCTCAAGGAGCCTCGACGATCAGATCTGACACTGACACGACTAGATCTGGTGCTGGCACAACCAGATCTAGCGCTGGAGCGGTCGGATCTGGGCTGCAGCGGTCGGCGGGGGCGGATCTGGGGATGAGGCCGCCGCGGGTTTAGATTCGTGGGGTAGGAAAAGCCAGATCTGCAGCCTGTAAGGCAGACCCAGTCGCGCGGCCAGCCACGGCGGCTTTGGATGGGGATTCAGGCCTCCTTGGCCACCGTTACTGTGCGAGAAGCTGACTCGCGGCAAAGCACGACGACAGATCGGAGCTGTGGACGGGTTTGAGGAGAGATGGTAGTGCTGGTGGTGGTGGTGGGAGGCCAAAACAGGGTGGCCTCGGCCCAGATCTGTGGTGGCTGGAGATGGAAGAGATGAGAGTGGTGGTGGGGCAGTGGTTGTGCGAGGAGGAGAGCCTGCCCGACCCTCCTCCTCCTCCGTGGGTTTTTAGAAAGAGGTGGGAGGATTTGAAGAGAGAGGTTTTTTCTCGCCTCTCATGTAATTTCCAAATCATAGAGATTTTCGTAGACCATAACTGCGAAAAATCATATATCCACGTGAAATTTTTTTAGGGTTTCAATTTTCGCAGTTCGGAACCGCGAAAATCTTTACAATTTTCGCACTTCGTAACTGCGAAAATTACATGGGAGCTTTTCGCAGTTGCGAACAGGGAAAATAATACGGATTTTCGCAGTTCGGAACTGCGAAAAGGTCAGAATGGAAAAAAAACCAAGCGGGGGTTCAGAAATGATAGTGAATGAAGCAAAACAATCAAATTTGAAAAAAAATCCCAAAACTGCTGACCATACATTTTGTGCACGGTACGTTCAATGTTTATCAGTTTATGAACGCTCAAATCTATCATTGTACTACATGTAAAATATATTATATAAAATAAAATAAAAACTACTCATTACTTCTTACTCGGTGCTCAAACAGTTGATCGTCATTATTTATTTTGAATTATGGTGAAGGATCGGACAAAATAAGGCAGTAATTTTGTTTCGACACGGAAAGAATTAATAATAAACAAGTTCTCAATACATATTAATTAAGTCAGTATTTAAAAGAATAATCTTTAGACGAAGTCTGTTGACACGCTAGCGATTAACTGCAAGCGAGCCGATGTACTCGCGAACGAGTTTGGTTAGTACTCGGTCAAAGCTCGTTTGTTAATAAACGAGTCGATCACGAACAATAATTATAAACACGTTTAATAAACGAGCCAAACATGAGCGAGGGGTGTTCGGCTCGTTTATGTTCACAAACAAGCTATATAAGAAGCTTGACAAGGAGCTCGATAAAAAGCTTAATACCTCTATTAAAAAGATCGAGGAATTACCGACTTAAGTTAGAATGTAACTCAAATTCAAACATGTCAATCTATCATAGCAATAGTTAAAATTTCAAAATTAATGAATAAATAATTAACATAAATTCTATCGAACGTAAATGAAAGGGATGTAACTTACGTCTAACATTTGAGTCAAACATAAACAATGAGTTATTCGACTTGCTTACGAACTCGTTTAAAAGCTCTATTTAAACTTGTTTACAGTTCGTTTAGACTCAACTACGAACCATTTTATAAATTTATAAAATTAATAGTCAATAAAGTAAGATTTTTTATTGGGTAGATCATTTAAAAATCGTTCAAATTTGTTTAAACACTCGTTTATCATATATATTAAATTTTATGTTTTATCAATCCAAATGCTCGAGTAAAGCTCGAGCTCGGCTCGAACTCGTTAAAATTAAACGAGCCAAGCTTGAACATGTATTTTAAAAGTTCGTTAATACTCGGCTCGAACTCGAACTCATGAAATTTTAAATGAACAAACATAAACATTTTACTACTCGATTCGACTCGTTTGCACCCATATTAACGATGATATGAATCTATTTTTTTGGGATAAATGCAACATGAAACTAATTAGATGAGAATAAAGGATAAACAAAGATTTAAAAAAAAAAAAAAACAGCGGAGCGGAGCAGAGCAGAGCAGGCACCGTCATAAGCGGCGATGGCGCTGTCGTCACCGCCGCCGCCTCTACACGTGCTGCCGGCATCCGACCCTCCCTACAAGCTCCTCCAATCCCACCCGACCCTGGCTCTCCTCGCCCACTGCAAATCCGCAGCCAATCTGAAACAGCTCCACTCCCAGTTCATCAAGTTCGGCCTCCACAACACCCAGTTCGCCCTCAGCAAGCTCCTCGAATTCTGCGCTCTTTCCTCCTCCTCCTCCTCCGAACACTATTTATCCTACGCACATTCGGTTTTCGAGTCGATCGAGGAGCCGAATGTGATCATCTGGAACACTATGGTCAGAGCTTGTTTGATGGCGTCGCGGCCGGATGCGGCGTTGGATTGGTACGTGCGCATGGTGATGGCTGGGGCTGTGCCCAACTCGTATACTTTTCCTTTTGTCTTGAAGTCGTGCGCCAAGGTCGGAGACGGGGAGGCGGGGAGGGCGGTGCACGGTCAGGTTGTGAAGTTGGGGTTTGTAGATGACGCGTTTGTGCATACTTCTCTGATTAATATGTATGCGCAGAGCGGTGGATTGGATGATGCGCGGGTGGTGTTTGATAAAAGTTTTCATAGAGATGCTGTGTCATTCACTGCTTTGATAACCGGGTATACTTGCAA